>WPIO01000011.1:3070000-3520000 GCA_009760855.2 Cristatella mucedo | reverse complement strand
CGCACCTAGGGCGGAAGCACCGAATCAATGGTTGCATCCCGCACGTTTTCGTTCGCAAGCCTACCGATCGGCCGACGTTCAGTGCGACTGGTACGGAGCCGCACTGGCCTCCGTCGCGCTCAGACTCCACGAGCTTGGCAAGTTCAACTTCCGGCTCAACGGCCACAGCGACGCCGTGCCGCCACGACGGGACCGTATATGGCGGTGACGATGCGTGCATGCCGACGGATCGCCCTCCGCGGACCGCGGAAGGCGGGCGGCGCGCAGCAGCGCATACTCGTGTGCTTCAGTTTTAAAGTCTTAAGCTCGCCAGCTCACGACTGTGAAGGCCCCACGCTGGTGCTCGACATTCAAAAAAAAATGCCGGTCAGGATTCAAGTGACTCCACTCACTAAGACTGCTTTCCGCCGTTAACCGATGGCATCCTATTCAGCAACGAGGAATGACGGGAATGTCGCTCACCTAGCCCTGCTGGATACATCAGCCGCCGCGTTTGAATCTATTGATTACGATATCCTCTTTGAACGATTGAGAACAACGATCGATGCGACAGACGAGGCACTGGCGTGGTTCAATTCACACCTGTCCGATCGTGCGGCATCCGTGTCGTGTGAGGGTCAGGTCTCAATCAACACCTGTGGAATCCCAGAAGGGTCCGTCCTTGGTACATTGGTGGTCTCTGTTTAAACTAAATCTCTGGAAAAGAGTTGAATGCCAATGGAATTGGCTATCACTTTTATGCTGCCGATACTCACCTGCATTGTACGCTAAAACCGTCGGAATCTTCTGCAGCGGCTGATAAATTGAATGGTTACCTTGCAGATGTTCGATCCTGGATGTCAAAAAATTTCCCTATACATAATGACAATAAAATGTAACTTCTACTCGTACGACATCCTAAGCCTTTGGATGAACTAGAAAAATGTGCTCTTTTAATAGTTGGTGGTGTTGCGCAACCGTCATAGCTGTGAAATTTGTATTAAGAATTACGATGAGAGCATCCACTGCAAGCCGTTATGTCCAATCCCTATCAAAGATTAAGGACTGTGTACCATTGGTGGTTTCCAAAATATTTAACTAGCTCCATGATTCTGTCTTGGCTAGATTATTGCAATTCCATTACGGTTGGGCTGCCGGAAAGGCTAACTACAAATCCAAGAGGTTTGACCATGCGTCTGCTTTGCTTGAGGGGCTTCGATGGCTTCCGGAGCGGATACTGAGTAAACTTCTAAAGCTTACCTCCAAGGCCAAGGCCACAACTTGGATCCTTCATACCTAGCTGAGCTGCTTAACTAGTTTCAGCCTCTTCGTGCCCTCAGGTCATGTATTGACAATGAATTAGCTGCTCACTCCTTCCGTTTAAAGACCGTTGGCGACTAAACGTTTTGCTCTGCAGATTCTCGAATTAGGAACTCAATTCCACAATTCTGACACAACGACATCTACTCGCCTACAGCCAAGTATGGCTCATTCTTTCTAGTCGCCATGAGCTACTACTTCCATGCTACTCACTACTTCAACTGCTCTTTTGACTTAGCTCTGCTTCTCACTTTCTCTTTGTTGCGTGAGACGTAGTCGAATGGCTGCCGAATGCATACCACAAGAGGCTTAGGCTTCGAATGAGTTATAAAAAGCTGTCCCGCGCAACACCCACACATTCTTTGTGGTTTTGTGAAGTTACTGAAGAAGATACATTACATTACCTTGCATTCAAGATCTGGACGACTCCCAGAGTTTCTCTATGACGATTCCACGTTTTTCTCATCAAAATTGATGAAGCTGCTGTCGCAAGAGGAAGGGCACCACGTCGTAGCTTTATCTTACAGAATTGGATTGCAATCTCTAGATTTTTGTTGACATTTAACGCAGAGAGCTGTTAATTACTGGAGGTGCAGGCAGTCACGCGATGCATCGCTATTGATTACTTGCCAAAGTGGAAGCTCAATTCTGACTCTACTATTTCGATTGCCGAATTTTCAATAGAATAATTCTGCACGGAGAAGTATTTGTTGGTATTCCCGTGCTCATTGCTTCGAGGCAGGCCGGGTTGGATGTCATCGGTGGTAATATTGGGCACCTCTATCTCATGATGCTGACATAACTTATTCTCCTTGGTAAACAGATCAGCGTAATTGGCCGTTTGCATCTCCGTCAGTGCATGAGCGGTGCAATCGACTTAGTGACTGAATAGCCTGATCATTTTTTACAAACCCAGTAATAGCTGGCGCCTAATTAACAGCAAGTTCTCCATGAGTTGCGAGATGAAAGTGAACTTGCATGAAAGTACGTGCTCAAGGAGATATATCGCCTCGATTATGTGCCGAGCCGTGCTGCTACTGTAATTAGCGAGCTCAATGACTTCAACAGTCGCAATGCAACTTTCAATTAAGCGATTAATGATCAGCTAAAATGACGACTAGCGCGGATCTTCTGCGATAACCAGTATAGTCACCTTGTTCAAGCAAAGGCCATTCATACGGCTGCCTATATAGTCAAGCAAAGCCATGGTCGGCACTCGGGAAAGGCAACCTCGTCATCAGAGTTGCTAAAAGCCTAACATATTTTTCTCATTTGACCTCATTAATTTCAATAACAGGAGCGTCTTTAAATACCTTCGCTGAAATTAAATCTCATTGTTTATTTGCCTTAGTTGATATCAAAAGGTCTTTGCGTCAAAATTCAAAAGTTAAAGGTTCGTAGCAGCAAAAAAAGCGGTTTTAAAAAGTCCACTCTTCGGGAAATTTAATTGTTAGATCATAGAAGCCTCTAGCCCCATTATAAGAGGCTCACTTTCATAGAAAGCTGCGAAGGGGAGAAATACCTCTCTAGTGTTCTTCTAGCACCGGCGGCCACCTTTGAACAACGACCAACAACGTATGCGGCTAATGTGCAGCCCATAGCTGGTGTCGTTAGCTCCTCCTGCGTAAAGTAGTAGAGCTCGTTCTAAAAAGAAATGGTAGCCTTACTAAAGGCAGATTACGTGTTAGACTAATAGGCTATCGTAGATCGTAATCAGCTCAAATGTTATTACTCGATTTAACATCCTCGTTCGCATAGCTGCCGATGAGCCTAATGTAATGTATCTCCGTCAGTAACTCCACAAAGTCATAAAGACCATGTGGGTGTTACGCAGGAGAGTTTTGTATAGCGCACTCACAGCCTAAGCGGCTTTCGGTACGCATTCGGTAGCCAACAGACTTCGTCTCACGCAACAAAGAGAAAGTGGGAAGCATAGCAGAGTTAAGAGAGCAGTTGAGGTAGTGAGTAGCATAGAAGTAGCAGTTCAGGACCGCTGAAAAAGATGTGCCATAGTCGGCAGTTGGAGAGTACTTGTCTTTATTGGCAAAGGAGACACGCGATAAAATCTTTGAGACTTTGCAGCCATATTCATAGCCATGTGCAGTGACCTAGTTGCTTCTTTAGTAGCCCGGCTTAAAGGGAATTACAACAATCAAGCCAAGACAGAACGTAGTAGCAAGTTAATGTTTTGCAAGCCACTGTGAAAGGCAGCTTCAAATTTTAGATAGGGATCGGAGTGGTGGCTAGCTGTAGAAGCAGTCTTCTGAATGAAGCTCTTAAAATTTAAGCTGTTGTCGAAAACGACACCTAAATTTTGAGCACGTGGTGATGGTCGCACAACAGCATCACCCATTAGAAGAGCAAAGCTTTTTAATCCAGCCACACGCTTAGGGTGTCCTATGAGCCAAATTTGGTTTTATCGTCATTTAGTTTCAAGAACTTTTCCGACATCCAGGATCGAATGTCGGCAAGGCAAGCATTCAGTTTAGCCGTTGCTTCAGCAAGTTCCGACGGTTTGAATGACGAATATAGCTGACTATTATCAGCATAAAAGTGATATCCTATTCCAAGGGCCTTAATCACTTTTCCCAGAGGTTGAGTATAAATGGAGAACAGCAAGAGACCGAGTAAAGACCCTTGAGGGACTCCGCAGGTGACCGGTCTCGTGGGTGAGACCTGACCCCCACACGACTGGGACTAAACACGATCAGACAAGTACGACTTAAACCACGCCAGTGCCTCGTCTGCCAGACTGATCTTTGTACTCAGTCGTTCAAGTAGGACATCGTGATCAATGGTGTCGAAGGCAGCTGATAGATCTAGGGGGTAAGAAGCACAAGATTTTTAAGTATGTGGGACTAAACCCTCAGTTAATCAAACATTATAGCGCAAAATCATTACGTTTACTCGACACGAACTCGGCGGTGGCTCATTGAGTGGTATTGACAAATAAGTTCTTCGCTGGTGACGGTAGCCGGGCGTAGGAATAGGGGCGGCCCAACTCGCTGCCCTACTATAAGGGGGGGGGGGGCAGATGTCCCATGCCCCCTGAATCCTCCACGTACTAAAACTCTTTTATAGATGGGCTGAAAGAAATTTCTTATCGACACTTCCTCGGCGTGCATAAATGAAGTCTGCTTTTAGAATATACTTACATTTCTTTAAATAAATCCAAAGTTTTATTTATTTACGGATAAAGCGATAGCGATGCCTTTTGGGCGATGCACTTTTAAGGCAAACCTTCAAAGTCTATCTACAGATAGGGCCACAAGACCTAGAAGAGACTAAGATGAAGCATTTTGTCAGACGGTCTTTCATAACTCTAGCTAAAATGCTAGTTACATGCCATGAGAATGAATGCCCGAGACTCCTTGAACCCTAGAATGCTAGAAAGCATTACCTTTTGCAAATCAGCTCTGTATTATACTAAGCAACTGCGGTCTTTCGGTACTGAGTGCGGTAAGTCGCATCGGGATGTTAAAACTTAGACACCGCGCTCCCGGTTGTTCTTAAGTTGGATTTGGGTGAGGCCATATGAACAGTATCTCTCAAGCTCACTGTAAAAAAAGCCCGCCAGCCCCACATTGATGGCTACGTATACGCGAGGATTCGCATATTTAGAGTTGTTAAATAGTGACGCTATATAAACAAATGCCTCAAGACCTGCTCATCGTCATGCTTGCACTGAGATGCTGCCTGTTTCTGAACGTTAAAGGTTAATAATTTCTTTTTAGTGTATACAAAAGTCGCGTCGGAGTGACTCTACTGGAAGATTCAGCGATTTCAAAAAATAAGAGTGAAATTATATTTCAAACTGAGAGCACCGGCTGCCATCTCCAGACAGAACTAGACGCAAACATAGCGTTTGTAACGGTGCTGCATTTTCTGTCTACTCCGTTTTCTTGCCGAATATACAGCATGGTATACTTCACGCGTACTTGGACACCCCTACTTAGTGAAGTGCGCTGGCATACGGTACCAATTGCTGAGAGCAACGAATCAGCAAGGTGTCAAAGCCAGCCAAAGCTGTGATCGATCGGTACAAAGCTATGTCCGAATCATTCGTGAAAATGATATTTGTGCCTGGTCATAACCGTGCATTACGCGAAGGAAATAATGCATTGGATTGTGCAATTAAAATAAAAGCCCATTTCAGCCAATAACTGGTGGATTGTTGGCGGATTGCAGTGGATCGCAGCAACTGTTCAATCTTATCAGTGGTAAGGTTGATCTGAGCCCCGAATGATCAATGGATATTGCGAGATGGAATGCACTCGCTATATTCACAAATTGAAACGTGTGTATTCCATCCTGAACCTGCTATTAGGCTATGAAAGTATTTGACATTAATAGCGGTTCCTGAAATAAAACGGCTCGGAGCTAGATGTATTATAATTTAAGGCGGCATACAAAAGCCCAGTTGAACTAGATAGAAACACGGTTGTGCGTTAAGCGTGTAACTCTTTTGCAAAGTGCCTAGAAAAAGATTAAGTTCTCTAAGAGCCTTATACAAATGTACTATCATTAATAGTTAGGTGGGCTTCAAGCTTCAATTTACGTTGCAAGCTATGGCTGGTTTTGTGCACGCACGCTTTTCTGTAGCTACTGGATAGACTGGTCTTCATTCCAGACTTCTTTCGGGACTATATTGAGGAATTTATTCGAGATTATATCTGAGATTTGAGATTATAATTAATAAGATTATAATAATATATTAATATAATGAAATATAATATAATATAATAAAACATAATATAATATAATAATAAAATAATTATTATATTATATTAATTATTATAATTCGAGGTTATTTTGAGGAGTGGGCGTTCTTTATTGCTGCCGTGCTCTGCCACCTGCTGCCAGCAGCGAACCTGCTCGCATCGAGGCAGCAGCTACGACTCTCTCTCGGCACTGCTTTGAGAAGCCAATTCTGCTAAGTATCTTTGCCCCGCCTCTGCACGGAGGGCTGGTAACATTTTGTGCGCTCTTCAAAGCAGAGGAATTTGGTGCAGAAACCTCTGCTCCGCGTTCGTAATCCTACGACGCTCAACAGTGTGCTCAAATGATGGTACTGGGTTGCCAATGGCAACGAGCCTGCATCGCACAGCGATCGACCTTTCCAAGGCGGCTCCTCTTACCGATTCCTTCTGTTTGTCCGAAAAAATATTTGCTTTGCCTAATTGCATGCGGATAATATTAGTTACTTTAGCTCCATGTAAACAGTGTACACAAACATCGGGCTGATTTAAATTGGCTGCAGACCGAAAGCTAAATTCGTGTAGCTAGCTAATCACAACCTATCAATCAGTAGTTGGGAACAATGGGATGTGTAGGGTGACAGCATGACTGCCTCTAGAGAAATGATGGGTGACTTGCCTCCCCTGTTTTTATTTTCTACTAATATTTGTTCTTAATCGATTGCAGCTGACTTGTGCTGCCTGGCACAAATCGTGCCAAGCTGAACTCTGACATTGCGAAAAACGTTGACGCTTGGAACTCTATACATGCTGGTCGCTCTCCGAATATTAGCTGTAGCCCTAACACATTTGTTCGAGATTACGGCTAGCTGCGAAGACGAGGCCAAGTAATTCCACTGTGCCTCGTCAGCGGAAGAGGGAGGCTGCAGCTTCTAGCTAGGGCCCGGCAGTGAGTCGATTATTAACGTCAGACGCCTTTATCACTGATTGTGTCAAGCCGTCGGTTCTCTCAAACGGCGGAGGCAGACGTCCTTCCGTCGATTGGGCGATGCAACGGACCAGAAAAGGCGTGCTGATTGGGCTGCAGCCTGATGACCGGAGGCCCCCGTTTAGCAGGACCCAAATGATGAGGAATAGGCCCCGGAAGCCGGCAAGCACGCCCTTTCAGTTCCAATAGGGGATGGTCAAGGTTCAGACCCGTGAAAATGTGTGGACACTTCTGTGCTTGTATGCACTGTTTGCTGCTACGTAAAGTATGGATTTGCTGAATCAATAGCCTTCGCGTGTGGCAATAGGAGTTCGTTGTGCATCTGTCGCCGAGCTTACAGCAAGAATTAAGGAACTACGTGCAGCTGAACTCAAACCTGCGATGATCTGGCAGTGATGAGCGAGCTACTAACCACTTGACTATGGTCCAGAACCGTCTACAACGCCTGAAAATTGCCTGATCAAACCGCAGGCACCTTCGCAGTCACCGAACGCCTACAGGGAACCGTGTAATGAGCTTAATAACATTCAACAAGAAAAGTGTGTTAGGTACATCAAACATGCGGCGGGGCAAGACCATAAATGTGTTGCAGGAAAATATAGGCCCTTGGCTCCAGCTCATCAACCGCTACCGTCAGTATGGGGTTGCGATGAGATTCCGGCACTCGGCATAGGGTGACAGCAGACCTTGAAGTTCACAGTCGTAAACGAAGACGTGCCAGCTCTCTTAGGCCTGCTTAGCATTCACAGGTTTAGACCTAATCAAGGACCAGATTCTGCTGGTCGCTACTCCACGTCCTTCGAATATTAATCGAGGAATAAATTTGTCGACTTCTTCAGTTGTTTAGTATGCCTGGTTGGCGACGGAAAAGTTAAGCTGCACAGCGATGCGCAGCTCCCCAGGCTGTGCGTGCGTCGTGTGCCTTTCAAATACAACGGCCGGCTTAAGAACCACCTGCAAGCAAAGTGAAGAAATGAATACTTGTTAAATTTAAGGAGTCCTCGGAATGAGTCGGCCCGATTGTGTTGGTGGCGAAGTCTGAAAAAGAGAAGCTCCGCGTTTGCATTGACCAGAAGGTACTACATCATGCAATATAACGCGATCATCATAAGCTACAGACACATGTGAAGATCTTTTCAAGCCAAGTTGGCTTTAAGTACTTAAGCACGCTGTGTCTGGGTTCATGCAGGTGGCCCTGGATAAGGCCATTCGTCTTTTAAAAACGATCGCCATACCGTTTGGTCACTTGAAATTGCCATTCGCTATTCCTGCAGCCCCTCGCGTGTTTATTAGAGTTACTTCACGCCATTCTGTATATATTCATGTGGTGCTTACATACGTTGATGATATTCTTGCCATTTGATCCAAATTTAGGAAGATGCCACGTGCCTGAGGCAGGTTCTAGCGAGATGCCACGAGATTAACCTGAGCCCTATGGCCGTTGAGTGCAACTTTGGCCAGACAAAGATTCTTTAACTTGGTCATGTCTGATCGACTGGGGAAACAAAGCCAGACCTTTGCAAGGTAGTAGCGATCAGATATTATACCATGCCTTCATTAAATGTGGATTTCATGTGGTTATTAAGACTGTCTAATTACTCAGACCAAATTTGCTTCAAGCTTGCTGAAGTTCGTACACCACTACGACACGACGCAGGTAAAGATCCCGAGGTGCTGGGACGCCAACTATGCTAAAGCCTGTGATTTCGTTAGAAGCCTCGTAATTAATGTTACTCTGCTTGGCTTATACGACATAGCATTGCCAATTATGCTGTCGGTGGATGGTTCTCAACCTGGCCTGTGGGCAGTATTACAGCAAAACCATTGACCTGTCACCTATGGATCTCAAACATTGACTCCTGTGTATCAGCAATATGCTCAAGTAGAAAAGACGATGGCTGTCCTACTTTGCCTTTTAAATTTTCACCAAAATGTATTTGAGCAGAGCCTAGTTATGGAAAGCGACCATAAACCACTACCTGGCACCTTTAATAAGCATATCGCTGCGGTCTCATCAGGGTTGCAGTGATGAGACTTCGCTGCCTGCTGCCTGTGCTGTCACTTCACCTTAGTCCATAAGCTATGGTAGAAGCTCATCCTAACAGATTAATTCAGCAGGGCTTCATATAAATGTCTTTTCACTGACATTGAATACGAAAGACAGATTGCATCTGTTCTTTACCGGACCCTACTGGTATATCATCAGCGTGAATCCTGCAGACAAGCAACAGCTGACGACAAGTCATTTGAAGCACTGGTTTCTTTCCTTGCGACAGGTTGGCCAGATAGGCAACAACAGCTGGTTGCCCAATTCAGGCCTTACGTGGGTATTCAGAATGATTTTTGTCAACCTGGAGTTGCCCAATATTCAAAGGCAAAATTGGTCATTCCTTGGTCATTACGCAAAAGTCTTTGCAGCTTTTTCATGAAGGTCATTTTTGTTATGACAAAACCGTTATTCATGCTGAAACCAGTCTACTGGCGGCCCGGAAACGTTAACGACATAATGGACATATTGGCGTCTTGCAGAAAATTTCAAGGTAACCAAAACACTAACCGGCCTATCAACTCTTATGTTGTATGTTGTCTCAAAACATCCGTATCAGAACGTGGGCATTGCTCTTTTCCACCTTGATGGGAGTGATTACATGCTGATTTTTGATTATTACAACAAATGAGTCCTATAGATCAATTATATGCAGTGCACGTGGAGGACTTCGTGCCAACATTCTATTCAGTATTCGCAAATTTCAATATCCTGGAGAAACCAGTAAGTGACAATGCCCCACAGTTCACGAGACCCAATTTTCAAGACTTTGCAGCTCATCAGGCCGTTTGGATTGGTACGTCTAGCCCGTGCTAACCTAAGATTAAGAGACTGCCGGAGCGATTCATACAGACAGCTAACGCAACTATGTCGAAAATATTCAGTGGCGGCAAATCCTCGAGTGCAGTCCGTCAGACCATAACGAAGATGCCCATTGGGACCGTCTTCCTACGCCAGCTACTCTACTGCAGGGTCTCCGATTGAGCACCTTATTGCCTCTTTGTAAGCAAGCATAGATTCCTTGCTTGGCAGCACCGACGGTGGCTCTCCAACTACTTGCTCCTAGGCAAGGTGGCAGCGACGCCTCACATATAGACTATTCAATACCAATTCCTGGTGAAACGTTATGCGCCTACGGAAGCAAGAAATGGATCCCAAGCAGAATTCGTAGGCCATTTCAACTCGTGAAGATATTACCTGGTGACATTGGCAAACTGAAAAATAATCAGGTGAAATTGAACGGCCATCGAACAGACTGCTGAAAACTAGGCTTCGCAACCTTGTAGCCCAAGGCACTATGCACCGACCGAAACAATATAGTTGATTAGTATAACGCCGAAGAGAACTCAACTCCATCCAGGCGCTCCACATTTGCCACAGGGCTTGAGCCCACAACCTCGATCATTACCTGCATTCATCTTGACCTCGGTTGCAAAAGGCGAGCACAATAATCACTGGGCCAAACCAGTGCGGCCCACAGCTCAGTTCCTCCATCTTCGATGTCCATTAATCATCCGGTTAGTACAGCGATCCAGTCCTATCACGTCCACCAAATAGAAATGGTAAAGGTAGGTAGATAGAGAGTAGTTCTGCTGCTGATGTTGCAATTGATGCTAGCGATCCTCCTTATTAATAGCCGGCTGGTTCCACCGAGCCGCAACCCATTGACTCTTCACCAGCTTAACAATCGTCAAACTGGGAAACCACAGAAAGCGGTCCGATCTCGAGGCGGCCTCAACACCTTGAGCAATGTGCCGAGAAGCTGCTGATTTAAGCTGCATACTTTTTGGGTTTTGATGTGCATACACACGGCATTTCTGTTTGGTGCAAGGGGGATGATGCAGTAAAGGGCAGACAGGGGCAGGGGCTTTAAGGGGCTTTCTCGGGAAATAAACCATTGATCGTAGTGGTTCGTCTGCTGCATGCTGACTTATTATCGGTGGCGTTGTCCAAGAATACCAAGAAACTATCATTCATGATAACAATAGCACCGTAACGGGGCTGCAGGCGAGCACGACGACGCAACGTCACACATCCCTAAGAACTCTAGGATACAATACGATGAAGTGGATGCGAGATCCTCGGTCCATCAGGAACTCGTACATATACCCACAAATGGAGCCACGGCTCACCTTCACCCAAGATGCTAGGGGCTGCATGATGGGGGAACCTGCTTAATGTGATACCGTTTAGAACAAATAGTAATGACGGAAGAGGTTTAGAAAAACATGAGCAATAAAGACTCGGAACGGCTAGGGTGCTTATGACCTTAAAGGCAGGAACAATTCGTTCTCTTGTCGTCGCCAATTACCACGCTGTCCAGAGAACCGGCATCCAATCCTTTGAGATGCAAGTACTGTTGGCTGTTGACTGCATGCCTCCTCATGCTGTCATTGTAACACTTCGACAACTCTTGCTGAACTGCTGAGACCCGACCCGCTCTCATCCCATCCCGATCCAGGGTCCAAGGGAAGGCTTAACCCAGTTGGGTGACCATGCAATGCCCGCGATTATTGACAATCAGCATAACAGCTGAACATGGAAAGGCTGACGCTCAAAATTGGCTCTGCCAGCATATCTCCAGTTGAATCAGCTAGAAATGTAGGTGTAATATTCCAAAGCGACCTCTCGTTAGACGACCATATCAGCTCCACAGTCAAATCCGCCTATTTTCAGCTTCATAACATTGCTAAAAATTCGGGCTTGTTTAGATAAAGATACCACGTCCAAGTTAGTTCATGCATTCGTGATATCCCGTCTCGACTTCTGCAACTCACTGCTTACTGGCCTACCAGCATGTGCGATCAGGCGATTGCAGCTGGTGCAAAACTCGGCAGTTAGGCTTGTCTGTCGTGAGCGTCGCAGTTGCCACATTACTCCACTTCTCGCCGACCTGCACTGGCTACCAGTCAAGCAACGGATTGACTTCAAGGTTTTGTCGCTCACTTTTAGGTCCCTTCATTCTATGCGTCCAGCCTATCTCTCCGACATAATCCCCCATCAGGCCAAGCATCGTACCACCCACTTTTCGGAATCCAACAGTCTAGAAATACCTCGTACAAACCTCAAATCCTTTGGAGATCGTGCATTTACTTCGTATGCTCCCAAAACCTGGAACTCCCTCCCGACGTGCGTCAGAACATCCCCTGACCTGACCACATTTGAATTGAACTTAAAAACACACCTTTTTAGGACAGCATTTAGTGGTTCCCTGTGATTCGTCCTTGATGTGCTTATGCGTGCTGACACTGTGCATGCTGCCACTAACCATATTTGCATGCTGACCCTGTGCATGTCAGCCCTGTCCATGTTATTCATTTTGTTTTTTTTTCAAGCATGATTTTACTTACCATTTAATTGCATTTCCCTTTGCAGCAAATGTAAAGCGCCTAGAAAGAGATTAAGTTCTTTGAGGGTGCTTTATTAAGTACATTATTATTATTATTATTATTAACATAGATTCTAAAAAATGAGCAATGGTCTGCTAGTCGGTGAGTCCTACGAATGAGCGTGAGCTGTAAGCCTGTAATGTAATGTAATGTAATGTATCTCCTTCTGTGACTCCACAAAGTCATAAAGACCATGTGGGTGTTAAGCAGGAGAGTTTTGTATAGTGCACTCACAGCCTAAGCGGCTTTCGGTACGCATTCGGTAGCCAACCGAGTCAGCTGGAAGTCACCTACTTTATCAGCCGTAGTATGCACGCTATTACGTGATTTTGCATTGCAATAGTTCGTTAGCGCCGCGTGCAGGATATTAAGGGCTGTGTTGTGATAGTTACCGCATGGCGAGATGCATGTCTCTGCACATTGCACACAATGTACCGCTATCGGACCCACTGAGGGTCACGCGGCCACAGCAACGGTGTCACAAGTTAGGGATTAGTTTTGTATTTTGTGCTTGTCCTTTGTGTGCGGCTTTTTATTTAGTTTGAAATGGCTGACCGTATGACGACCATGTGCGGCGATTCAAAGCCACTGTAGTAAGTTAGCTGGCACTGAGAAGCAACCGAAACTGACGGAAGACTTGGTACTATGGGATACTGATCAGTTTATGAGGGCCATTGTGGAAGATAAAGCAATGAGGTTGTCCTGCGCACTGGCCCTTTGGCCTTTGATATGAGAGGCTTCCACAAAGCATGTGCGGTCTAGATCAGTGGAGTTCGCAGAAGAAATTTGGTCTCGGCAGTCCTAAATTTACAACAGGTTCGCTGCTTAACACCGATAAGGAAATAAGTGATGTGCTCAGTTTTTTGTCATCGTTATAAAACAGTTACTAGATTTTTAAGAAATGGCTAGAAGATATACTGAATGACAAGAGAATGAAGCTGGCTTGTTACAAGCGAGTTTAACTGCACTAACCGTTACGCTATCAGACTTAATAATTAATAATAATAATAATGCATAAGATCTCGGCCCGCTCAGAGAACTCAATCTCTTTTTAGGCACTTTAAACTTGTTGCAAAGGAAGCGCGATCAATTGATTAGTGGACCATGCTCAATAAACAACAAAAAGAATAACATGGTTATGAGTGACATCCCCAAGGTTAGCATGCTAGTATAGAATGTGGCAGCATGCACAGTGTCAGCACAGATAAGCACAAAGGTTTAATCACAGAGACCCACTAAATTCTGTGATAAATAGATGCTTTTGGGTTTCTTTTTAAATGTGATAAAGTCAGAAGATGTTGTGATGCAAGTCGGGAGTGAGTTCCACGCTTTGAGAGCATACGAACTAAAGTCAAGGTCTCCAAATGATTTGAGGTTGGTACGAGATATAAGTAAACTATTAGATTCCGAAAAGCGCGTAGTACGATGCTTAACCTGGTGGAGAAGTAGGCCTGATAGGTAGGCTGGAGCTAGAGAATAAATAGATCTAAAAAAAAGAGTGATAAAGCCCTGCAGTCGATGCATTGCTTGGCTGGAAGCCAGTGCAGGTCGGCGAAAAGTTATGAGATGTGGAAACTGAAATGCTCATAACAGACAAGCCTAGCTGCAAAGTTTTGCACCAGCTGTAAGCGCCTGATTGCACAGGCCGGTAGACTAACAAGCAGTTAGTTAAAGAAGTCAAGACGGGATGTAACAAATGTATGGATGGACAAAAACAAACAAAAAAGAAATTGACCGATTTAGATGTGATATTTGTGCCTCTCACTGTTGTGAAATGCCGGCCTCTTTCTGGCTGTCTAAACTTGTTAATAGAAGAGTTTTCAGATTTCTTCGCTAAAACATCTGTGTGTGACAGACCTTTACTGATTTTCGGAGACTTCAATATTCACATTGAAAACCTAACAACAGCCAGGTCCGCTCATTTCTTGACTGTCTAGAGAATTTTGGTTTGGTCCAACACGTTAATCGTACCACCCACGTCGGTGGCCATATTCTAGATCTCGTTATCACTAACAATGTCCTCCCCACTGACCTTATGGTGTACCCATTGACCATCTCGGATCATTGTTCGGTCTCGTTTACTGTTCCTGCTAACCCTTACGTACAGGGTAATGTCGAACTTATCAAACGACGTAAATTACAAAGCATTGACATAGACATGTTTTTGAAATCTGTTTGTGATGCAGTTCTTCTTGATCTGCATTCAGCCTCGACCGGCAGCCTCGATACCCTCACTGATGCAACGAACATGACACTCAAGAGTGCTCTTGACAAGCATGCTCCCGTTCATTCTATCCGTGTTTGAAGTCGTGGAGATTCCTTTCAGCTTACAAAAAAACTCCTTAAGATGCGCCGGGTTAAGCGCAGGCTTGAACGCCGTTTCGAGAAATCGGGGTGTGATGCAGATCTAGTCAATTTTAAAGACTTCCTTCGAGTTTACAGCCCAAAGCTTATAAAAAGACAGGGCCTCTGTTTTCATCGGAAAGATGAATTCCTGCCAGTCGGATCATAAACAGATTTATAAGATAGTAAACCATTTACTGGCCAATGCTGAGAGGTCTGACTCCCCAAAAATATTAAGGACTCAGCCGAAAAGTTTTCAGCCTTCTTTACTGAAAAAATTGTACACATTCGTTCCTCTATTAAGCCCCTCCGACTAAAGCAATCGTAGTTCCAAAACCTGTGACCTTCCTTACAAGGTTATCCTATGTTTCTGAATGCGATTTGGCTACCTTAATAAGGTCTAGCAAAAAGAGTTCATCTCCTGAAGACCCTATACCTTCATCTCTGTGGTCTTCACTAGCAGTGCAACTTAGCCCTGCCATAACCAAGATTTTTTATGCTTCTTTAGGAAAAGGGGTCGTCCCCAAGTCCTTCAAATCGGCAATCGTTAGACCCATTCTTAAAAAGCCTGGATCAGACACAGAGGTCCTTGCAAACTATCGCCCAGTTTCCCTTCTTCCTTTCTTGTCAAAGATTCTTGAAAAAATTATTGCTAAGCAGCTGGTTGAACATATTGAAATGACTGAAATGTCAGAAACATTCAATCAGGGTTCAAGAGGCAGCACTCCACTGAAACTGCTCTCCTCCGTGTTAACAATTGCATTCTACGTGGCAACGACGATGGGAATGTCACTGCCCTAGCTCTACTTGATCAGTCGGCTGCCTTCGACACCATTGATCACGATGTTCTGGTTGAAATATTGAGAGCAACGATTGGTCTGGCAGACGAAGCACTGGCGTGGTTTAAATCGTACTTGTCTGATCGCGTTCAATCCGTTTCGTGTGGGGATCAGGTCTCACTTACGAGACGGGTCACCTGTGGAGTCCCTCAAGGGTCTTTACTCGGTCCCTTGCTGTTCTCCATTTATACACAACCTCTGGGAAAAGTGATTAAGGCCCATGGAATAAGAAATTAATTTTATGCTGGCGATACGTAGCTGTATTTGTCATTCAAACCGTCGGAATCTGCTGCAGCAACTGAGAAACTGAATGCTTGCCTTGCCGACATTCGATTCTGGATGTCGGAAAAATTCCTGAAACTAAATGACGATAGAACTGAACTGCTGCTCATAAGACACCCTAAGCGTGTGGCTGGATTAAAATGCTTTGCTCTTCTAATATGTGATGCCGTTATGCGACCATCACCACGTGCTCGAAATTTAGGTGTCGTTTTCGACAGCTGCCTCAATTTTCATGGCTTCATTCAGAAGGCTGCTTCTACAGCTAGCTATCACGTCCGATCCCTATCTAAGATTAGGAGCTGTCTTCCACAGAGGCTTGTAAAAAATTTAACTAGCTCCTTAGTTCTGTCTCGGCTTGATAATTGTAATTCCCTTTTGGCTGGGCTACCAATGTAAGTAATTAGGCCACTGCAGCTGACTATGAAACATGATACCTTGATTTTTTGCTGATTCAACCGGATATGTGCTGGTAGAGCCGATTTTAATTTGAGCCTCGCCAATTTCTGAATGACAATTGGTTCGCCCATTACTAGTAATTTGGTTTACCAGCATTCAATTTAAGAACGTTTGCTACTATCCATGTGCGGATGTGATCGATACATGCAGCAAGGAAGTTGAGAGGATTCAACGTGCTGGAGTGCTGTGAAGGATCAAATTAAAGGTACAAATGAGTGTCATCCGCATAAAAATGAAAGCCTAGATTGTGCATGGCAATCACAACGGCAAGAGGGAGAGTATAAACCGTGAAAAGAACCAGACCAAGCATGGAGCCCTGTGGTAGCCCATATTTTAGTGGCTTCTTGGATGATCTTTGTCTACTTACATCAACACTCTGGAGTCTCCCGCTGAGATAGGACATGAACCATTGCAGAGCAGTACTAGTGTCCTGGGCGAGATGTGAGGCGCCCAGGAAGACTCAGTGATCGGTAGTATCAAAAGCTGCCGACAGATCGAGCAAAAGAAGCAAAGATACGCTACCAATGTCTGCATTCCTAAGTGGGTCGTAGTATAATCGAAGCAGTGCTGACTCTGAGCGTGATTAGCTATAAAACCAGAGTGGAACTTATTGGCAAGGTTTGAAGTTTCAATATATGAGTTCACCTGTTCGGCCACGACTTGCCTCAGTGCCTTTGATAGGAACGGTAGAAGAGAGACTGGACGGAAGTTGGTCAAATTGTCTTGGTCTAGTATTGCTTTCTTGAGCAGTGGCCTGACTACAGCCTATTTTGAGAGGTGCTGGGACATGATCTGAGGCTAGTAACATATGAATGGTGTTATTTATGCATGGCAGCAGCAGATCCATGCATCGTAGAAGCAGGACAGTATGAATAGGGTCCAAAGGACTAGTTGTCTTCTTTGATTGGGATATGAACCTCCGGTCGAGGTCACTAGTGACTTGCTAGAATGTAGACATTGAGGTGCTATACGGAATTGAGTTTCAGCATTCCAGGGGGGATGCTGCCATCTTAAGGATGGACTCATTGATCTTGTCTACCTTCCTTACAAAGAAGCTTGAGAAGCGATCCACTAGATCATCACGGGATCATTTGGTAAGGAGCTAATCTGGAAGCGGTTGAGGAGATGGTTGATCGTCAACATCAGCATTTGTTATTATGCATCTGTGATTCAACAACTTTTTTTTATAGAAGTTAGACTTGGCCTTTGCTAGGGTCGACTGGTAATATCTACGGAAGTCCTCGTTTGCCTATCGATGGACTATCAGTCCTGATACTGTGTATGTTTTTTTCAAGCTTAGTCCTGATACTGTGCAGTTTAATGTCTGCGGTAAGCCATTGGCAGTCTAGGCGATGGCGCAAGTGCGTTTAGCCAGGGGTGCATACTCTTTGAGCATGTCAACTATTGTCGTGTTGTAGCAATCCATCAAAGATGACAGGTCGGAACGGGGTTTGACCAGCAGAGGTGAAGCAGATAAAAAGTTATGATTGAGCAGCACGTATCTTGATTCTTTGATTCGGGTCGAGTGTGAGTCAGACATACTCACAAAACTCGACACTTCAGCTATGCTCTCAGATTTTAAAGAGCTGCTCGTATCATCGCACATGTCAGTCATTTGGATAGTTGGTGTCAGTATTCCGAGTTGCCGAGTCTTTGGATATTCTTTTGATGTGTGGTTTTTACAGATTACTGCTGCACATTTCTTTTGAGGCTCGCAAAGTGAAGATACTGAATTGAGCTGGTGAACGTTTTTTTTTATATTTAACTGCCACGAATCGTACCACACGCTTTTCGGAATCCAACAGTCTACAAGTACCTCGTACAAATCTTAAATCCTTTGGAGACCGCGCATTTAGTTCGTATGCTCCCAAAGCCTGGAACTCCCTCCTGACTTGCGTCAGAACATCCCCTGACTTGACCACATTTAAAAAGAAATTAAAAACACATCTTTTTAGGACAGCATTTAGTGGGTCCATGTGGTTCGTCCTTCACGTGCTTATGCGTGCTGACACTGTGCATGCTGCCACTAACCACATTTGCATGCTGACTCTGTGCATGTCACCCCTAACCATGTTATTCATTTTGTTTGTTTATCAAACATGATATTACTCACCATTCAATTGCATTTCCATTTGCAGCAAATGTAAAGCGCCTTGAGAGAGATTGAGTTCTCTGAGGGCGCTTTATCTAGTGCTTTTTTATTTTTATTATTAGCTGTGAAATGTATGACACCTAATGTTTATCTCTTGCAGCAAGCCTCGAGGTGATGCTTTCTGGCTTGGCTACGTGTCTAGCCAAGAAGCGATATGGGATACTCAATTGATTGATTTGGTTACAATAGCAATTTTTCATTGTGGATCTGGTGAACATGCTTGCCAGCTGTCGGATTTAGTGTTGAAAAACCGATAACCGAGGTGTTGATTTTAATAGCTAATCGGCTTGGCTTTTGGTCAGTTCAATGGAATTCGTGTGAGCCCGCTCGATTGCTGTGCGTAGGTTTCTTACTTTACTCGTCTCGTAATGTACGGCTGAGATTGATTTTAGTTCCAGTGGCACGTGTATATTTTTATTTTTAAGTCTAGAGGCATCCTACCTTAGTTTATGCATGGAAAATGGAACTGCAATTGGAGCCTGGCTTTGAGTGGCTCACACGTGGTGTTCACAATTTTGATCGCCGGATCCTTTCTTTACCCGTTCGCAATTAAGTCTTGAATACATCTATTTTTAGTGGTTCTTGCAGGTTTGCAGGTTTCTTTTATCTTTTATGATACTCTGTTCGTGTACGCTTTGGCCATTTCATTATGGTCGAAAATAGCAGCTTTGTCACAAGTTAAAAAATGATAATAATAAATGCATAACAATGCCGCTTTGCTCCATCTTGATCATATAAGCTACTAGATGTGGGCCGTTTACACGAGTTTTGGGTTGAGCTACGGGCTCCAAACAAATTCCTTACGTCTCTTGAGATGATTCTCGTTAATCCTTGTTTCATTTAAAATGCTACAACAAGTGAGATTAAGAAACATGCTATTATCGTTTAATTGCTCTCTTGTCTTGGTAAGGAAATGATGATGGTTATTAACCCTCTTGGGTCAGTTCAATGAGCCTTGGAGTAACCACCGTCAGATCGTTGACAGTTGATATTCGTCCAGAGATGAATTCTTTGTTGGTTCAGATTAGATTTAGAGGACACGTCATGTAGTCAAGTATGCGATCGTACTGGAACAGCAAGCGTCCTTGGCGAAGGCACATTTTCTTTATAAGTACAATGTGCATGGCTCAGACGGATCGTCCGACTTAGTCACTAAAATGGTTGATGGCAATTTATTCTGTTCGCCAGCGATGTAAGAGAGCCTTTATGCCTTGAGTATGTCTTCTTGTGTCTCTCAATTTATACGAAACAAAAATTTTCCCTTCATTCAACTGGGCTTTGATGCTGCCATTCACGGTACTACATGTACAACCAGTCCCATTTTGGATGTCTCCGTTTCGACAAGGGCCTAGTGGCTAAGGTGTTCGCTCCGATCAAAGTCAAGATGAATGTGTTTGGTGGCAGAGATCACGGGTTTGAGCCTTGTGGCTCATTTCAAGCGCCTGAATCAGTAGATTGATTTCTCTTATGGCACTATACATATCAATAATGTCAGGGCTATCAGTCTTTCCTCTCTACTTCTCTCTGTGCGGTTGCAGGAAGTTCGCTTTAGGTATGTCAAAGGTATGTGGCTGACGAGAAGCAGCACGTGACGATGAAAGCGATCTTCACGGGGTGCACAGCTGCTGCTACCGGCGGCGGCGGATATTGAGATGCCGAGGGCACGTTTAGAAGCTTATACGGCTCTGTCGACGCCTAGCGGCAGACGGCGGCACGACGATACAGCAAGCTCCATGAGAGCAGCTCCATACCAGCACAGCCAGCGCTGGCTCCCAGCTCCCAGCTCGAATCGGTCACCCAGACGGCATCTGTCCGGAGGCTGCCTGGCTCAATTGACGCAAGTTGACTCAATTGACAGGCACCACTAGTTTATGAGCAATCAACTATTCGCGAGGGCGGACATGTTTTGAAGAAGAGGTTAGTACAATGCGGCGCGAACGTGGAGGATTAGCATGACAGCTCGACCCGGATTACGAGCAATGAGCTGACCGCTGAATTAGAAACGAGCGCCTACGAAACAGCCGTGATAAGCCGAGGCTTTCGAGTAGCACGATATATATATATTTCAATGTATAATTAATAATAATAATAATAATGCACTTGATAAAGCGCCTTCGGAGAACTCAATCTCTTTCTAGGCGCTTTACATTTGCTGCAAAGGGAATTACGTGCGAAAGTGACTAGTGTCTAACTTATGACCGGCTACTATACAAAGCGTTTGCCTGACCGCAGTCGCTCTCTTGGAGCAACGATCTGCCGGTCGGTGCGTCCTAGCGCTGAGACCAAGCTGTTGCTGTGAGCTTGCTACCGAGTCTGCTGGAATTCACCTGCCTAATCAGCCGTAGCATAGTAACCCGCAACCTTGTAACCCGTCACATGAACGCTCTCACCGTGCTTTTACTATTACCGTGTTTTTTTTAGCGCCGCGTGCAGGATATATCAAGCGCCGTGTTTCCATCGACAGCGTACTGCGAGCTTCACGTTGCACGAATTGTGCCGCTGTCAAAACTAGTGGGAGGGTCGCGCGGTCATGACAACGCTACACACTGGCTGTACCATAGAGCAGCAGCTCTAGTGCCTGTGAACCTACTAGAGTACCGGTGCGCCACGCATGATAACGCGCCGAGAACTGCCAGTGTGTAAAAGTTGGTATCGCACGTTATGCTGATTATGATTCATTATGATTCATTATGATTCATAAAGGGGCGTGTAGCAGGGAGCGACTCCCCGACTCCCGGCAGCACCGATCCCTCTGGCAGCTGATACCTGATAGCGTCTCGCACGCGCGGCGTCCTCGCCCTTACTCTGCTTACTATCTTCTTCCGACCTGCCCTCCTTCGATATCTCGCGATATTCGCCTCTCGGTTGGGACGACCAATAGATCGGGTCCATGGAGGCATCATTACCGGCTGCATTTCCGTCGTATATTTACACGGAATCTCCCGCGTAACACCGCATGCCCACAGCTGCTCGTTTGATGTTGGCGGTAGTATTGTCGCCTGCATTGCCGGTATTGCGAACGCTCGACCGACACTAGAACGGCTAGCGGGGCAAGGCCGCGCGCAAAGCGTGCAAAGACCCGGTGCCCGCAGTGCGCCGACGACAGCAACACACGTCGCTCGATATTCTGCTCGCAGCAGCGCTAACGACACCGCGGTGCAAAGCGCAGCAGTGGTCTGCATTTTACTTAGCCTGGTCATAAGTCAGGCAATACTCATTTTTGTACGTAATTATACATGACGCTGCTGTCGTAGGCCTCGGCTTATCACGGCTACTTTATAAGTGCTCGGTCCTTATTCAGCGGCCAGCTCATTGTTGTTATATTATTTATTCGTGTATTCTTATATATTGTAGCTCATTATTTGTTTTCAGCTGTCAAGTTCATGATCCGTAGTCGTAGGGCATTGCCGCGGCCATGCTAACCTCTCCGCCCAACCACTTGCTTAATAAACAGAGGGATAAATAGTGCTCATTCAGGTACATGCGTGTAGGTAATTAACCTGATAATGACGCTACAGGCTCCCTAGCGGTGAAATCCTTGAAAAAGCCAGCTGCGGCTATTAATTGAAAGACCTCGTGCGGGACCAGCGGGGCTGCGTGCTTGCGGGTGGCTCTAGTTTGTAAAGCACATGTATGCGGCCTCGGCCAAGTTTGGAAGCGTTTACCGTAATCATCCTTAGCTTATGCGAGTGATTTCCTCTTTCGGAGTAAAGGTCAATTGTGCAACAACTGTGCGATGCGCAATGGCTGCCGCCGCTGGCGTCGAGCCTTTTCCGCGGAAGTCCCGGAAAGAGGCGCCCGTCACGATACTGGTCAGACGTGCATCGTCACGCCTCTACAGCCTTGAAGCCATTTTCTATCGGTTATCTGCAAAGTCGCACAGCTTGGCGCGATTAGGCGGCTCGGACAGCCGGCCGCCTGGAGAAGGAGGAAATTCCGTAGGGTGCGCGTCCGGCCGCTCGCTCGCGCTGGTCGGTTTCGAAAAGCGCGGCACCGAGCGTGAGGCACCAGGGAAAACAAGGTCGTGGGAAAAGTGCGGGGAAATGTGCGGACTCGTCGACGCCGGCGCTCGTCGCTCCAGTCGCGTCGAGCGCTCGCGGTCCACGGCCGCAGGACAGTGGAGCCGCGCGCGAAACTGCCAAATGGACGACGACTGTGGAAGAACAATGGCCAGAATAATTGACGACCGCGGCCATTGTGCATCTCGCTGCGCTTGCGTTTCGGCGAAAGCGCTGGCCGCGCCGCCGCCACTGCTGGCAGCTCGACGCGCTAGTCCGCTCGGCCTCCCGGTGCAGCTAGAACGGCGGCACACGCCACCGAGGGCAAGCGAGGCGAGGCGGGCGGGCAGCAGCGCGAGCCAGCGATCGTCGTCAGCCGCGCGAGATCGGACGCCGCGCGAGATCGGACGCCGCCGGCGCGGACGTCTCGCTGTCGCCTCCGACTGCCGCGAACGCTCCGGCGACGGGTGAGTGCGTCGGTGTGAGTCGGATTTCGGCGCAGCGTCCGGCGACAGGACGGGGGAGTGATCCCGTCTGACTTGCTGCATCTGGCTGTAACAGGCTGCTCCGCGTAACAGCTCGGAGATCGCCGCATCCGGCGCGCGTGCGCCGGATGCGGCGGTTCACCTTCGAAGCTCCTCGATCGAGCCAGCGTTCGCGAAGCTTCGTCGCCTGTGCGCGGGGCACGCACGGGTCGGCTTTCGGTGCTCATCGAGGCGTGGGCGACGCTTCGCCCGCGCCTCGCTCTCGCAGCCGAGGAGTTCGTTTTTGAGTGTGCTCTGCTCGGATCATTGAGCGCGAAACATCGCTGCGCTCAGGATGTGCTGGAGCTGCCGAGACCGCACCGTCGGTGACGGCGGCGGCGATTGCCGGCCATTGAGGAGCGCCCAGCTGTCGAGGCTGGCCGGCCTGCGACGCGTCCGCACAGTCGCAGTCAAGTCGTCCTTCGTGGGCGTCTTCACGTTGCTGGTGCTCTACCATACTGAGGTGCGCGGCGTCGGGACGCTCGCTCGCCTTACCCCTTTTTATTGCGCCGAACGAGGGCGAACTGCGTTCGTCGCGGGCTCGCGCACGCGCGTGGCCTGGGCGCCCGTCGCAGATCCGTCTCTCTGCGCAGATTAGCACGAGTCCGTCCAGCTCGAGGCAGGATCGACGGCGGCCCGCCGAGTCGTCGCGTGGGCTGAGCGTCGCTTCTTCTCCCGCCGCGACATCGATCGCGTCAGTAAGTCGCTAGCACTCGGCTGTGGTGGGCTTCATTTTATTTTCGGCTCGGTTTTTGGCGTAATGCTAGCTGCGGATGGCCAGCAGCGCCAGAGCTCGAAGTGCTGAGCTCTCTCCGAGGAGGCGAGAGCGGCGGTACGATTAAAACGCTCATATTTCTTTTCTGCAAGACTTCTCTTATCTGCGATGCTAAGATGCGCGCTGACAAGGTGCGCCGCCGGCGCAAACTGACGCGATCAACGAAGGCAGCGCGGGTAAGCTGAGGCGGAAGTCCTCAAATGTCGAATTGCACGGGTATATTTTTACTAGACTCGGGCAGCCAACGAGGGAGCTTCTGCGAATCTCACAGCGAGGCAAGCCGCTCGTCAGCGAAGAGTGGCTGAAGTATGCGCCGCGGAGGACAGCCTCAGGTATGGCGGAATTCGACGATCTTTAACTCTTGAAGCGAGCGCGTGGGAATTAATTAGAAGCACTCGCAAACGCTCAGCGCTCAGCTCGATTGTTCAAGTAGCCTAGCAGTTCTAACGCATCGCAATGGCGAGCACTTCTTGGTCAAGACCGACCTGGGACTACTGCCAAGCGCAGACATTCAACAAAAGGAGAGGACAGTGGCGTGGATCGTAAAAGCAATAAAAAAACAATAGCCGACCATGGCTCTTCTGCTGCTCGCTTTTTGGAGTGACTTGAAGTGGCGTTTGGCGCGGCGTTTGGTGTGGTAAGACGACGGCTCCTCTTTACTTCGCCATTCGCCATGGCGACATTTCGCTGACCTCGTGAAAAAACCAATGGGGTTTATGTGGATATTATATATGCGGATATTGAGAGCAGAAGGCTTTACTTAAGCTGCTTACATCAGCACACGCGAAACTTTGGAATAGCATAACGATTACATATTACATGTCAGCTACACTTTTTTATATACTTTACATACTGAAAGCATTTCAATAAGGTCAGTGATTAGAAGCACAACTTCAGCACAGATAAGTACGCTCAGGGCAATTCACACGAACCCAGCAAACTCTGTGAAGAGCAAGTGTGTTTACAGCTTCTGCTCAAGTGCTCTCAAGCCTGGGGATGTTGTAACGTCAGTCGGGATTGAGTTTAACGCTTTAGGAGTATAGGAACTAAAGAAAGGCACAGCCTCCAAAAATGTTGGGGTTGGTCCAAGACACAGCTAAACGGCTTCAGTCAAAACTGCTGGTGGTACGATACCTAGCCTGATCGGAAAGTAGTTTTGATAGGTAGGCCGGAGCAAGAGAATGAAGGAAGTTATGCTGAGGCTATAGCAAGACTGGTGCTATGAATAAATTTTTGTGTTTGACAGACAATGTCTGTGCTGAGAAATCATCAGTAAAGCTCACTTGCAAACTTGATCAGTACTCTTTGTTGGGGCATGTGTGGGCACGTGCACGTCTGAACTCGGATGAACGTTTTTTTCCAGCACGTTGTAACGCCACATGGATAACGGAAATTTATAGCGCACGGCTTTATGTAAGCGTATGCATTTTTAAAAAGCATTTGCAGAAAAGAGAACTAGATCAGTGACGCTACTCCTGGCTACGTGTTGTCCCTATTAGTTTCGCTTCTAGGCTGCAGTCTAGAGAATATATCGCCAGTTTTTTTATTAGGGCATCTTTTTTTAAATCTTGTCCATTCCTTCGTAAATCTCACTCCTCTTCTGTCGCAGGCATAATGCCAGACCGTGGCAGTACAAAGTCGACCACCGACATAGGATATTGTACTGTCCTATTCCAAAAGCCGGATGGTCGTCATGGAAACGTGTGCTTTTTTACCTCAACGGCGTGATTCCCAGCACGGAAACCGAAGTGGGTATTACTTCAGACCAAAAAGCCGGCATATTCGACATGTCCGCGGCCGGCATTCAATACCTGCAGAGCATTTCGATGATGTCGCAGCACTTTTTCACGTTCGTCTTCGTAAGGTTCGTGAGCGCTTTTGGCTCATTTCCAACTTTGCCCCGCCCCCCCCGCATTGGCTGCAATGGCGGCGTCGGAGCGTGGCCTATTGCTGTTCACTTTTGTACGGTGCACTAGCGGCACACTAGCGGCGACGACGCGCCACGCGCCACGTGCCGAATGGGGCTTCAACGGCCCCGCATTCGTCTTACTCTCTCGCCGCTGCGTAACACGAAGCAGCACGCGCAGACGCTCTCTCGAAGCGTTCCCTTCGTCCACGTCCCAACTCATCCTTGCCAGTGGCTTGCTCGTGCCCGGCCTTCCTGCCAAAGGCGAGCTGCGCCGCCTTCAAGGGGGCGGGTCAGATCGCCACGGCCGAGACAGCGAGCCGCACACCGTCCTGCACTCGAGACGTGACAGCAACCTGTAGCAACTAGTGCGGACAGGGATAGTACTCGCGCTAATTTCGGTGCTCGTTAACACTGGCGTGTGAATACTCTTCTCGATCTTTTTTTTCTTTAAATCTATCTTTCTTTGAGGGCTGTGACATTTTTTTATTCGCTGCCAGTAATCAATTACACCAACTGGACCCATAAATGAGAATGATCCAGATTAAGGTATCGCAGCTATTCACGGGGAGGTTGGATACGCAACGGGCATAAGCAGATCGCTCAAAACTGGAGTGCGAAGCTCAGATAACCGCAAAAAGTCTTCGCTTAGCGATTTCCAGGCTGAGCATGCTCGCGCAGCTGAGACGAAAATCAGAAGTGACATGCAGGGTTGATATCTTTCAAGGTTGCATGCCTTACGAACATGCCTTTCAATTGACCTTCTTCTCATGCATTGGCATCCTTTCTGCTATAACGTTGTAGAAATCCTTGGGAAAGGCTTGTGTCTGCTTACATAAATAAAGCGGTCGACTGGAACTACACTCGAATTATGCACCAGCCTTGCAGCTGGGAAACGGACACGCCATACAAAGAGCCTATTACCTTTACGCAATTCCTCGAGTGCATTGCGGACCGCGATACGGACTCGGCAATTATGGACATGCATTGGACTCCGATGTGGCGCCTGTGCGATTTCTGTCAAATTCGCTACGATTACATTGGCCATTTAGAGACAGTGGAAGAAGATGCAAAGGATGTCATTGAAAAGAGAAATCTAAAAGTCGCCTTTCCGAGGACTTTCTATTCCAGAGCCTTTCGCACTCAAGATGTCAAAACGGAATGGTACAAGGCAGTGCCGTGTGGCGTGCTTGAGCGCTTGAGAAAGCTCTACACGCTCGACTTTCACCTTCATGGCTACAGCGACATTCCTCCAGGATGGGAGCATACAGATTGCACTAGTGCACAGTGAGATAAATTTGCGTGCCTGACAGCCTCTGTTACTATGGTAACAGTGTACAGTTTGTCAGAGCGTAGGTTCGTGGGTCAGAGGTGTACTCGTACGTCGGATGTCGGCGGTCTACACACGTGGCAGCGTTGGCTCAAGTCTTTTTCTACAATGCGGTTACGATTTTTCTTCTTTTAAATAAAGCTCGGCAGCTTAGCGAATTTTGCTTGAAGACATACGCGGGTTTTGGTGCTCAGTTATCTCGCTATTCAAACTCACGATCTTGAGAGCACGTCGGCGCTTGACTTTAGGCACTAGTCACGATTCGCTTGCCTTGCTGACCATCCGGACATAAAAAAGGGAAACCATATGTAGATGCTAAGTTAGGAAGCTCCGAAACGCGAGCCAAAATGTTACTCTAGATTTGACAAGCGAGCTCAATCGCTGGGTTTTCCAAGTGATAGCGAAAGCATTGATTAACAATCTTCCACCACAAACTCGTGCAAAGCACTTGGTGGGTTGAAAAGCGCATGCCAGCTCATCAGGATATTAAGTTCAAACATCCGTCCGGGAGAATTTTGTTGTCTCCAGCAAACGGCTCGTGCTGCGTGTTTCTTTCTCTGCCTGCGATCATCTATTTGAATTATTTGACATTACCAGCCTTGTCCTATTAGAGCTGAATCAAATCGAAGCGAGGCGTATCGAGTATAAAAAAAGCGCAGAACCATCTCGCCGAAGATTCCGCCTCAGAATGTGTCTACGTTACGCCGTTGCCACACACAAGCTTAGAGCACTGCGAAGAGTGAATGCGAGTACATGAGCGTTGAGCATGCGTGCACGTAGCGTTGACTACGAGCTGAATTGACCGCCGTTCACCTGCACCTTGACTACTGGCAGCATATTGTCATGAGCGCGTGCCATCGCGTTGGAGCGGCTAGTCAAATCGCGGTCCCTGTCCACGAGTCCATCTTGAACGTTCAATGGTTGATAATTTATGGAAGACAACTGAGCGGAGTTCTCTTTCCTTGCTGCAGCAGCGCGAAACGATTTTCCTTTCCGAGCTACCCCTAGATTTGTGACGACCCAAGTTAAAGACACGTACAGCATCCGGTGGCCAAGTGAATTCGCAGCGTACCCCTACATTTGGTTTCCTGGCCCATCTCACAGTCGTGGATCTCTCAACCAATGGCCGCGCGTGCATATCCGCGCGCATATCTGCACGAGATTATGCACGAAACCAACAGAAAGATTCGAATGGGAAGCGACGAGGAACCAGGAACTCGTCGAACTCGAGTAAACAGGAAACATCAACGACTGTGCACGCAGGTGCGATCAACTTACCTTTAATCGGCCGAAACGGACGGGCTTAAATTGGCGTCGAGCAGTGGGCGATGACGCGCTTTTTCGGTGCCTTTTGATTAGGGCGACCAGTCGTTAATGTCCGCCAAGGGACAGGTCGCGATGAGGAGTTGTGCGTTGCGGACCCCTTTGATGAGGACTGATGGGCCAGCGTGCATTTAGCGGTCGAGACGTGGCTGGATCGGGCGGCCGAGCCCGCCGGACCGTGTGCGAACGTTGTTGCATGCTGTTGGGCGTAGCACCACTGTTGGACGCTGTTGGACGCATGCGAACGCGGTCATTTTCTTTCCAGCGGATGCTCGACATTTTTTCAAAGTAATCGATACAACTTGTACAAGCGCTGAACAGATGCATTTTCCGAGAAGGCGGATGGCGACGTACCTTCGATGAGAATCGTGCTCCCAAAAATGGGAGCCGCCATTGTTTTCAGGCCGTCTACTAACGTCCGCAGGGAGGCACGCCTTCGGCACATTCTGGGTTCTCGGAAATTATTTAGTACCATTTACTTTGATTGAACAGGAACACCGGCGTCGAATAGATTCAAGGCCCCTTTCTAAGGAACGGGAATTTGTATTTCATTTACATACGGTTAAATAAGCCTGACTCGCAGAAGCGCGTCTTCGCAGAACGGCCACAGGCTTGCCCAAGCCGACAAACTATTTCCACTTTAATGGGACCCAAAGGGCTTCCCGGCCTTCAGAGCTGAGCACCAGGCAACCCTTAAATAATCTACAACAAAATGTTTAGACCATACAGCTGTGTCTTTTGGGTCTGCGTACCACGCGTGCCATTTGGGGTGTGTCGAGTCATGCTCCGTGTCCAGAGCCGGTTGCACAGGCAAGAGTGCAACCAGGTAGGCGCACTTCCAGGAGGCGACACATTAAGAGCTCAAGCTCTCAGTCCTCGCTCTCGCTCTCTCTCTCTCTCTCTCTCTCTCTCTCTATATATATATATATATATATATATAT
This sequence comes from Cristatella mucedo, assembly GCA_009760855.2. Taxonomy (NCBI): domain Eukaryota; kingdom Metazoa; phylum Bryozoa; class Phylactolaemata; family Cristatellidae; genus Cristatella; species Cristatella mucedo. The sequence continues at coordinate 3,490,711 of WPIO01000011.1, read as the reverse complement.
ATACATATATATATATATATATATACATATATATATATATATATATATATATATATATCGACCTCTCTGTATCTCTCTGTCTCTGTCTCTCTCTCGCTCTGTCTGGCGCTGTCTCTCCCTACATTTCTCTATCTCTCATATATTGAATCCTCACATCTTACTAGAAAGTTTCAGTCAGGTTTTTAAGCTAATCGCTCCACAAAGTCAGCACTGCTTCGGGTGTACAACGACCTACTGAGGAATGCAGACATGGATAGAGTATCTGCTTGTTTTGCTCGATCTTTCGACAGATTGGGATACTATTGATCACCAAGTTCTTCTTGAGCGGTCATCTCGCTTGTGAATCACTGGAAATGCTCTGCAACGATTCAGGTCGTATCGCAGTGAGAGACTCCAGAGCGTTGATGTAAATAGACAAAGATCATCCGAGGAGCCCCTGAAATATGGGCTACCACAGGCTCCATGCTTGATCCGGTTCTTTTCACGGTTTATACTCTCCCTCTTGCCGTTGTGATTGCCAAGCACAATCTGGGCTTTCACTTTAATGTGGATGACACTCAGTTGTTCCTTTGCTTTGATTCTTCCCAGTCCTCCAGTAGGTCGAATTCTCTCAACTCATTTGCTGCATGTATCGATCACATCGGCACATGGATGGCAGCAAACTTTCTTATACTGAATGTTGGTAAACCAGCTTACTAGTAATGGGCAAACCAATTGTCATTCAGAAATTGGAAAGGCTAACGCTCAAAATCGGCTCTGCAAACATATCTCCTGTTGAATCTGCACGAAATCTGGGTGTCATGTTCCAAAGCGACCTTTCATTAGACGACCACATCAGCTCCACAGTCAAGTCTGCCTACTTTCAGCTGTATAACATTGCTAAAATTCGGGGTTGTTTAGGCAGGGATACGGTATCTAAATTGGTCCATGCATTTGTGACATCCCGCCTTGAGTTCTGTAGCTCACAGCTTGGTCTAACGGCCTGTGCAATCACGCGCTTACAGCTGGTGGAAAACTCTGCAGCTAGGCTACTGTGAGCGTTGCAGTTGCCACTTCACACCAGTTCTCGCCGACCTGCACTGGCTACCAGTCAAGCAATGCATCGACTTCAAGGTTTCGTCACTGACTTTCATGACCCTTCATTCTTTGGCTCCAGCCTACCTACCGGATCTATTCCTCCACCAGGTTAAGCATTGTGTCGCTCAATTTTTGGAATCTAACTGTTTACCTATACCTCGTACGAACCTCAAATCCTTTGGAGACCACGCATTTACTTTATATGCTTCCACAGCCTGGAACTCACTCCCGTCCTGACTTGACCACATTTAAAAAGAAACTAAAAATGTATCTTTTTATCACAACATTTCGTGTGTCCCTCTGATTTGACCTTTATGGCGCTTACACGTGCTGACACTGTGCATGCTGCTACTAACCAAACTTCCATGCTGACCCTGTGCATGTCACCCCTAACCATGTTATTCTTGATGCTTATTGAGCATGGTGCCACTAACCATTTGATCCTGCTTCCGTTGCCTCTAATGTAAAGCGATTAGAGAGAGATTGAGTTCTCTGATGGTGTTTTATAAAATGTATTATTATTACTATTATTATCATTATTCTCTATCTATCGATCTATCTATCTATATACTCTCTGACTCTCTCAACCTCTCTGAGTGTCTCTCTCTTGATCTCTCTCACTCTCTCTCTCTCTCTCTCTCTCTCTCTCTCTCTCTCTCTCTCTCTCTCTCTCTATCTCTCTCTCTCTCTCTCTCTCTCTCTCTCTCTCTCTCTCTCTCTCTCTCTCTCTCTCTCTCTCTCTCTCTCTCTCTCTCTCTCTCTCTCTCTTTCTCTCCGTCTTTCTTTCTCCCCTCTTTCTCTCTCTCTTTCAAAATAGAGAGAGAAAGAGACGGCTAAAGTGGCTCTGGAGTCCTCCACATGCAGACTTATTGACGAAATATTTAATTTTGAAAATGAGCTCTATAACTTGCCGAGCAGGCGTGACCCGTCGATGCTAACGGAAATAATTCGAACCCGGATCCTGCAGTTCAGTTGCATTGCTATTGGTCGCTCAGGTTAGCCATAGCCTGACGATCAGGTTAGCAAAGACATATCGATAAGTCGTAAGACGCCATCCTTTAGCTCTCAATACCATAGCGTGTCGCTAGCAACTGATAGTCTAAATTAGGGTTTGTTGTGAATGCTACCGGCACTGTCAGCCAATAAGGATAGTCATCACCTTATCGTAGTGGAGTTTAAATAAATAAAACCTTCAGGAATATTCCCGCCAGATAGCCGTTAAGTTATTTCGGTACGTCGAATATGTCGGCTTCTTGTGCAATCAGGACGAGACAAAACATTGGCTACACTACGTCGCACTGGCGGTTACTGGGGTCCTGTCGTGCTTACCGGGAATCAAGAATTATGCTCTTATACAAATTTCCGGGCTGCGGGAGATGTCATAGGCTCACCTGCGCTGAGCACTCGGGCAAACGCTTCCCTGAGACATTTTCGATCGCGCATGGGCTGCGTGCCCAGCTGCACTCAATCGCCGGAGCCAGCGGGCTCGAAAACGCCTACAGTCAAACAGCGGTTCGGTGCTCCTCCATCGATCCCCAGTTCACCATGGCGTGAGAGAGAATTGCCGTGTCGATTGAAGTGTCCGGTCGCCACTTGCTGCAGCTACTCCGTCTAGAGGGCAATGTCGAGGCGCTCCTCGAGAGGGACCTGGAGCCTTTTTTCATCGCTAAGGAACCAATCAGCTGCTGAGGAGCGAATCCTGGAGCTTCGTGTGAGCTGGCCAAATTATGTTCCCGAACGAAGGCTTTCTAAGTTGCCGCCTCGAGTCCCAGTGATTCCAGGAGATTGGCACCGCCCTAAACAAACCTCAAATATCCAGTAGGCTATTGTGAACGGCAGGCTACCTTTAACGGCACTAGCATACACCCGCGAAGCGGCGGTTCTGAATTGAGTATATACGTTTGAGCTCCCGCGCTTCGGGGCTTGCATTTGTCAGCAGCGGCGTGTAGTGAGCCTCACTTTCGCCGAAATCGATCGGCACTTGGCGTTGTGCCAAGTGGCCAACAGCTTGAGCCGAGCGTCTCTGGACGGGCACTGTTAGCAGATAAGCGAGGGTCTCGAGCATCGCCCGCCGAGGGGTGCGGCAGTTCCTGCTGATCGTGCTCGTTTCGCGTCCGAGCCCAAATGGGAGTGTCCCGCTCCTCGGGTGTGCTCAGTGGGCATCGCCGGCTCGAGGCCCATCCAGTGGCACGACGTTCTGTCGACTTTCGCGCCGTCGCCCCGGCGACGCTAGATTCTGGAAATGACGCGAGGCGGCTCCTTCTCATCCGTCGATCGAAGAAACGACGCTGCCGGGGTTACCTTATTTACTCTTACCCCCCCCCCAACCTGTCGTCGAAGTTACTCTGGCCCAACGCCATGTGGCTGTCTCGGGGGACTAGCGCTGAAGCATCGACGGCTCGATTTGTCAATTCCTCACACTGGGGAGATAACTCTGCAAACCGCGTACTAGGGAGAACGCACATCCTCGGTCCGTCTGTAACTGGCCACTTTACTTGGAAGCCCCAGCGGCGCTCTGTTGCACAAGCTTCGAGGGGCTGCTGGACGGCATAACTGCCTACTGCTGGACCGTTGGCGGTTGATCGTCTTACCAGGGTGGGGGCCTCATAAACATCGCAGCTGCTTACAGCTTCTGGTGACCCACCCAGTGGGGTGGGGCATCTCAAGAACTCGAGTGCGTGCGAAAATGCTTATGCAGATACGCTCTGGGAGTCTGTCGCTGGCAGCAGGCGGCATGGGAAAGCAGAGTCGACCCATGTGTCTCTACTCTCTTTTGGCGCGAAAGATACCGAGAGGATTGGCGCGTGTGCGGACTGGTTTCCTTTTGCTGGCGGCGGCCCAGCAACAGCTCGAGCGCTTGCTTAGCTTGCTAAGCAAGCGCCGGCTGTTCGCTCTCCTGTAGGTGACACGCGACACGCTTCAGATGCCAAGAGATGAAGAAGAAGCGCCCTTCGACGAGACCCAAGCGGCGGCGGCGGCCGAGCAGGAGCTATGCCGACGCCGGACATCGCAAGTCTGCAGCAGGTGCTCCAGTCTCTGGTCAGGTAACGAGTAGGCGATGCCGATTCGCGTCAGCGATGCATGTTTGCCTAAGAAATGCAGTGCATGCTTCCCTTCAATGGCATTTAGTCCGACTGCTTTAGATTGAAACCGCTCTTACTAGATTGCTTGTGGTGTTCTGCCAACCGTCCCAAATGTCGCTTACATTACCCAGGCGTAGGATTTGATACGAAGCGGCTGTCACGACCACAGCACTTATCAGAGCTGTCGTTATTCCCTCCAGCTATCGCATATCCTCCTCCTCCTCGTCTGCCTGGTCCTCCTAGCCGTCATCCTCCATCTCACTCTTCCATCATCCTCTTTCTCGTCCTCCTTGTCCTCCTCTCCGTCCTACTCGTCGTCTTTCTCCTCGTCCTCCTCCCAATCCTCCTCATCCTCATTCTCGTCCTACTCCCTATCGTCTTCGCTGTTCTCCTTATTCCCTCGTTCTTCCTCTCGCGCTCCTCTTTTCTTCTCGCACCCCGCATCCTCCTCCTCCTCGTTCAACTCCTTGTCCTCCTCGCCCATTTTCTTGTCCCCCTCGTCCTTCTCTGCCTCTTCGTCATCGTTCTTCTCATTCACCTCGTCGTCATTGTCCTCTTTCTAGTCCTCCTTCTCCTCCTCATTGTATTCATCGTCGTCGTCCTCGTCCTCGTCGTTCTTCTTGCTCTCATCCTCGTTCTCCAGCTCAACGTTCGCCTCGCCTTAGTCCTCCCCTCCGCACCCTTTGCACTCTGAAAGCTGAAAATTTGAGCAATATAAGGATCGAATAACTCAGTCAGCTCCGAATGGTAACGGCAGCCGGCTACCTCTGCGATCGTCACAGGCAGACCAAATTAGCCCTGCCATAACCGAGATTTTAAATGCTTCTCTGGAAAAATGGGTCGTACCCAAGTTCTTCAAATGAGCAATCGTTTGACCGATACTTAAAAAGCCTGGATTAGGTACAGAGGTCCATCCAAACTATCGCCCAGTTACCCTCCTTCGTTTTTGTCAATGATTCTTTAAAGAATTGTTGCTAAGCAGCTGGTAGCAGACGTGGAAAATAATTAAATGTCGGACGAATTCCAATCGGGGTTCGAGTGGAAGCACCCCACTGAAGATGCTCTTCTCCGTTTTATCAGCGACATCCTATGCAGCAGCAGCGATGTCGGGAATGTCACTGCCCTAGCTCTGCTAAATCTATCAGCTGCCTTCGATACCGTTGATTACGATGTTCTACTTGAACGATTGAGAACAACGATCGTTCTGGCAGAATCTTACTTGTCTGATCACGTTTAATCCGTGTCGTGTCATACTTAGGTCTCACCCACGAGACCGGTCACCTGTGAAGTTCCTCAAGGGTCCGTCCACGGTCCCTTGCTGTTCTCCATTTATACTAAAACTCTGGGCAAAGGGATTAAGGCCCACGGAATAGGGTATGACTTTTATGCTTACGATACTCAGCTGCATTCGTCATTTAAATCGTCCGAATCAGTTGCAGCAACTGATAAATAGAATTCTTGCTCTGCGGACTCTCATTCCTGGATGTCGAAACATTTCTTGAAACTAAATGACAACTAAACTGAACTGCTACTCATAGGACACCCTAAGCATGTGGCTGGGTTAGAAGGCTTTGCTCTTCTAATAGGTGATGGTGTTGTGCGACCATCACCAAATGCCGAAGTATAGGTGTCGCTTTCGACGGCTGCCTATATTTTAAAAGCTTCATTTAGATGAACATTCATTTCGACTGCTTCTACAGCTACCCATCACGTTCGAATGCTATCCAAGATTAGGAGCTGGCTTCCACGGTGGCTTGCAAACAATTTAACTATCTCCTTAGTTTTGTCTCGGCTTGATTATTGTAATTTCTATTTGGCTGGGCTACCAAAAAAGGACACTAGGCCACTACAAAGGACTATAAATATGGCTGCAAGGCTTGTTTTTCCTTCACAGACGTTTGACCACGTGTCTCCTTTTCTAAAAGAGCTAGGATGTCTGCCGGTTTATCAACAGATACAGAGCAAAGTTCTTACGCTGACCCACAAGGCCCGCCACGGCTTGGCTCCTCCATACCTAGCTGAACTGCTGCACCAGTTTCAGCCTCCTCGCGCCCTCTGGTCTAGTATGGACAATAAATTAGCTGTTCCGTTCCTCCACTTAAAGACCGTTGCCGATAGAAACTTTAGTTCTGCAGGTCCTAGGCTGTGGAACTCGCTTCCACGATTCTTATGCAGTAACAAGTACTCTCATCCGGCCGACTACGGCTTATCCTTTCAAATGATCCTGAGCAGCTACTCTCATGCTACTCACTACCTCGACTGCTTTCCAGACTCTGCTATGCTCCTCAATTTTTCTTTGTTGCATGAGATAAAGTCTATTGGCTACCGAATGCGTACCAAAAGCCACTTAGGCTGTGAATGGGCTATACAAAGCTCTTCTGTGTAACACCCACATAGTCGTTGTGGCTATGTTAAGTTATAGACGGAGATGCACACACACACACACACACACACACACAGGCACGCACGTACACACATACAACAGACTTAAGAGTAAGGGGAACTGATATGGCGGTTTGCAATACCACACACCAGTAGCCGATGGATTCTTTAAAGGACTAGGGAACGTGCATGTACAAAAAAGCTTACTGAAAACCCCTGCCCCTCCCCCGGATTTGCCCCTCTCCTATACTTGCCCCTCCCCCGGACTTGTGCTTTGATCTGTGCCGTGCTATGTGCCTCAATCGCTACATTGCCCGGGGTTCCTAATCACTGTTCATTTTGGGTGGGCTTAATAACCGATGACAACTATACAGTCACTGTAAGGACCTGCCAGCGTAGCAAATAAAGATTTTCTGAATCGGCGACCACTCGGCATGTGCTTATGTTGCTCAATCCCCTGCACAACGATTCATCACGCACTTACTTCTGCAACTTGTCTGGGAAATTTCTATTCATTGACGCCTTAGATGTGCTGCTAATGTCACGTGCGGTCACCCTTTCGTGCGGCTACCCCTTCGCTGCTGGGTACTGGCTGCAGCAAATGGTGAGGAGGGCAAATGACTATCGGAGCGGCCAAGCCCACCAAGCTAGTAAGCAAGCATCGTCAGACGTTTAACGAAATGTCACAATCAAAGACCGCTTGCCTTCGCCTTAAGTATTTTGTTTATGTATTTTCTCCGGACTCGATAATGCTCTTTTACAGGCATAGAAATGCTGGTCACTCTCTGAGAGACAGCTTACGCGGCTGCTAGTTTCTCTCAGCTTTCTGCGGCAAGTTTCCTCGAGGTATCCTCGTTTGTATCTTCACATTCTTACTTTCGCACTGTCTCTGAGAGTCCTACTTTTTATCCAATTGTACGTTAAAAACTCTACAATTCTTCAATTGTCAGCCGGCAGTGTTCTTTTTTCCCAGCAGTGCATCTGCATTGGCAGGCTGGCACATAAACTAGTTGTACACTCGAACTTAATAAGTTTTGCAGCGCATGGAACTAAGCTTTATCAGTAAGCTATCGCAAAGAACTTTTGTCCACACAATAGAATAGACTTAAATGATAAGTCTATGACAGCTCTGGTGCTAGCCGCTGCAGTGGCAGATGCATAGCAGTGTCATGCTAGAAGGAAACAATAGAGACATGACAACTTACATACCTTTACCTGAATTACTAGGTCAATATTGTCGTCGAAGTCTAGTCATGAGCCTTTTGGCGCTCGTGTACTTTACCAATCCGTAATGGTCCAACTCCTCATCCGTCTTGGGTCGTGTTTACCCACTACCGTGGAGAAAAAGGCGAAGGTTTCTCTGGCAGCCCGTGAAGCGTGCAGTAGTGGATTTTCTAAAACTCAAGACCGACTATGTTTATTTATCCATCAGAATGCGCAACAATTGAAGGCCTAATGGCATACTAGGTAAGGCGGTTGCTTTTCACGACCTTGCTTTCGAGGGTCGTGGGTTCGAATCCTGCTCTGGGCGATTCTTTACGGCCGCCACAAGCGGTGGTGATAGCCGTAAAGGCTCTTCTGTTGCTATACAAAAGAGATTGTTAAATCAGCTTTATTATTATTAAGGCTGCAAGGACCTGGTAAACTCGGATATAGCGTGGCCGCCGTTTTACAATTTAGACTAGGCAGCAGCCTGCAGACAGGATGTCTGAGAACGCGTTTGAAAAAGTCATTTAATCTCATTTTGTACTCAAAAATTTGTATTCTGTCTGTATCGAACTTCCGGGCGATGGATTGTTACAACCTTTTCCACCAAACACACCCTGTTAGTGATCAATGCCGCCGAAGCCGCATACTTAAACTTCTGCTAAAGTAGAGCTGCGTGCAGATAAACACTTTCGAAGGCATTTTCATGCCTGTAAAATGCATCCGGTGACCCTCTTGAAAGCGTCCAACTGCTGTGAGTTGTTTCTTATTTTAAGTTTCGCCTCACCTGGAGCCCCGTCTTAAGCCGCCGCAGTAACATGTTTCAACTACTGCGATGTCTCACTGGACACTGGCGACAGAAGTCTCACTGCAGAGACCATTCCTGTAGGCTGATTGTCGCCGAATGCTATTCTTGGCCACTCAACGCGCCGAGCAGAGTGCTTCAAAATAGCTGCAGCTCGTCGATATGCGACACAATCAGCCCTGCACCGGGCTAGCGAACTCATCCTGGTGGTGCCACCCGCGGTCTATTAATCAATATTGAAGACTTTGACATCCCGGGCCGCGGAAGCTGACCGAGCTGCTTCTGAGGACAATGCACTAGGAGGGATTGAGAGGCATATAATTGTTAGGTGGTCGCGCAAGTGCCAACTGACGAGACTGCACAGGAGACAGTCGGGACTCAAAGCCTCAATATATGCTCGTGGCATCGTTTGCCCTTCATTCCTCTTGGTTCTAGCGATCGCATTGCCGTTCACTTTCTTGAAAAAGTGGGTGTGGCTCATTTTATAGCTAAGAATATTCTAACTTAGGTGGCTGGTCGACCATGGGGCAGTTATAAGGGGTCATCAAGCGGCCTTGATATAGGAGTTAGGCTGCTTGCCCCGACCTTGGGCCTGCAAATAAAGGAATGTCCTTTTAGCTGACCACAAACTTGGGCCTGGGAAGTGGACGTCTGTTTTAGCTTACGCGAGCAGCAGCAGATAAAAAGTCGGGCAGGTCCGACCCATTTGGCAGCACGCACCTCTACCTTAGCATGCAAGCCATGGGTCCTCAAGCCGAATGAAAATTGGGCGCTTTCGTAACTCTTACCATTCGAACGATGAAGGATGGGGTGCTGTAACGGAAGAGCAGCAAGTCAAAGCGGCCGGTAGCTCCTTGCCCGAGCTGTCAAGCTTGGCGGTTGATGGCCATTTAAAGAAAGACGGCCATTTGACATAAGGGCTGACCGTTGCTCCAAGTCACTCGGCCACAGCATTGATTCAATGGAGAGATGCAAGCTCCTGATAATTATACTAATAAGAAAAGATTGTCTGGCGCCTTTTGAGAACTGCGTTAAATTGCAGGCGCTCCGACTGAGCCGGAAAGGATGCAACATGTGAATGTCAAAATAGTACGTTCCGCAATTGATGTAAGCGGAAGTTCCGCAATTGATGTACGCATAGGCGCACGCATGACAGCTCGAGGGAGACGAAGCAAACTATGTAAAGAGTCGTTGGACTTTAAGGCTTCTTTTCAAACTTCGAAAATTCAGCAGATGCCGTGACGTTATGTGGAAGTGTGCTCCAGGCTTCAGGAGCGTAACAGCTGAAGGCGCGGTCTCCGAATGATATTTGGCCGTGTAGAGACACAGCGAGTGGATTGAGTGAGATGAGCGAATGGACGATACGATGCGAAACCGGATCAGGAAGTATCTCACTCACACGGGGGATAGGCTGGCTGGCTGGAGCCGTAGAATAAAACGACCTAAAAGTGAGCAACGGAAAATCAAACTGTATATGCTGCTTGGTGGCGACCCAGCGCACGTCAGTGAGGCGAGGCGTAAAATGGCATTTGCGACATTTGGCAGTTTTGACGTCACGACGTGCAAACGCGTTGGGAAAGGAGCCTGCTTTAGCACCAACTGCATGCTGCGCGTTTCATGCGAGTAAACACTTACGGGTAATGAGCGGAAGAATTCTATTGCGTGTGACACACATAGGCACGGATCAGCTTGCCTGAAAAAACTTGATTTGCCCAGAACTAGCACCTTCCATTATTCACAACATTGCTAAAGTCAATAGCAGAAATTGACTACTTCTTTGGTCCTGGCATTTTGAGCAGCTGTATAACTATCCGTGTCGTATTTTTCTCTTGTACAGCGAGTCTAAAGCAGCTATTTACTTTTAAAATTAGAAACGAAAGTAAAGAGTGTGACGACGCAAAAAAGAAAATCAGAAAACCGGGGGCTGATTACGACTTGGGCAGATGGTGATGAATAGACTGCTTCCAGTGCATCGCCCGTTTAACCTATTGAGAATAGCCTGATTACGTAACAAAGGTACTTTATTGGCAAACCACTTATCGTATATATGACCTATAATCGACAGCTTGCAATCAATCCTCCACTAAACCATCCCGGGTTTTACTGCAATACGTCATGTGAAGGCGGTAGCAGTTGCAGCTATACTTAATTTATCTCTCACTTCTTCTAATAATAGTAACAGTAATCCATTTGATATAGCTTATTCAGAGAACTCAATCTCTTTCTATACATTTAAATTAGCTGCAAAGCAAGCACGATCGAATGGTTAGTGGTATCATGCTCAATAAATAACAATAACAACATGGTTAGGGGTGACATGCACAGGATCAGTATGCAAGTATGATTAGTGGCACCATGCACAGTGTCAGCACACATAAAGGACGAAGCAAATGGACCCACTAAATGCTGGGATGAATGGGTGCGTTTTTAGTTTCTTTTTAAATTTGTTCAAGTCAGGGATGTCGTGACGCAAGTTGGAAGTGAGCTCCGGGCTTTTGGGAGCAAACGAACCAAAGGCACTATCTCCAAATAATTTGAGTTTCGTACGAAGTATAGGTAAACGATTAGATTCCGAAAAGTGGATGGTACGAGGCTTAGCCTGATGGGAGGTAAATCTGATAGCTAGGATGAAGCCAAAGAATGAAGGAACCTAACAGTGAGTGACAAAACTTGGAACTCGATGCGTTGGTTGACTGAGAGCCAGTGCAGATCGACAAGGAGTGGTGTGATGTGGCACCTACTTCAGATTATACGTAACAAATTTCTCTGAGACTCTATACATTGCATATTATAAACATTGTATAGTAATTTTAACAGTAAAATTATATCCTATTCTGACCGCTTTTTATAATAATATAGTTAGCATGTAAACTTTAGTTTCCCTCTTTTCAGCTGGACTTTACTTCATAAACAACCCATACAGGCCAGAATTTTTAGAAAATCTGAGCGACAGAAGGAACCCGTCTTTTGAGGAAGTGAGAGCCGCAAGAGAAGTAATCTCCAATAGGAACGACCCCGAAACCTCCGGGTCGCCTTTCCACTGCTCTGCAGCTGTAGCTATCGAAAGTTTGTGTTTGATGCTCGACCTCTGGATTCACGTTTTGCTTACATTTTCGAGTCGAGTTTCAGTGTTCTTTAGCATGAATTTTAAATTTCTTTTGTTAACAATGCAACTAAGGTGCCAAGCTGCAACCACTAACCTCACTAAGATTATCGGACAGAGAACCAAACCACTATGCGAATCCCCTCAGGACCCCAAAGGTAAAGAGAGGGAAGCCCGTGGGAGTTGTGAGGCTACTTTTTTTGACCCGCAACCGGCTCAATTTATATGTGGCATTTTGCATGTAAATGCAAGTGTTGATTCAAGTAAAGCAGTAATGCAGAATGCAGAGCTACTGGGGGCCGTCTGAAATTGCACAGATGGTAGGAGAACAGTTTCTTGGGGTTACTTCTGCAAAGTAGTACCAGCAATTAAATACGCTCTGATCAAGCCAAACAATTTTGCAGGCTTTGTCTCATCCTGCAGAAAATTCCGGATAAGCTGCTCAAGATCGATCGCTGCACACTAAGATTGAAGCTTCAAACCTAACAAGTAATTGTCATTCTGGCCTTAGAGCTAATTACTCCACAAATTTATTGCCTCGGGTGTATAAAGAGCTTGATACAGACTTGGTTAAAGTCGCTCTGCTTGTTTTGTTTGACCTTTATGTGACGTTTAATGTCAATAATGACCAAGTCATTCTCGGGCGCCTCTCACCTTGCCTGGGCATCAACGGCACTGCGCTGAAATGGCTTAAGGTCCAATCTCAATGGGAGGCTACAGAGTGTTGATGCAAACAGCCAAAAATCATTCGAGGAACCACTTAAGTACGGGGTACCTCAGGGTTCTGTGCTCGGTCTGCTTGATTTCACAACCTATACTCTCTCTCTCTCTCTCTCTCTCTCTCTCTCTCTCTCTCTCTCTCTCTCTCTCTCTCTCTCTCCTGCTAGTGTGCTCGCCAACAACAATATAGGCTGACGCTTCTGCGCGTACGACACTGCGGATGACATATACTATGTACCTATGCTTTGCTCTCTCTCAGCCCCGCAGCACGTTAAAACTGTGAATTCCGTTGCTGCATATATTGCTGACATCTGCTAATGGATGGCAGGAAACCTTATACCATGTAATGATCATTAAACCAACTTACCAGTTATGGGCAAACTAAATTGGAAAGCTTTACACCCAAAATTGGCTCTGCCAGCATATCTCCCGTAGCATCTTTACGAAGTCAGGGTGTCCTGTACAAAAGTGACATTTAAATAGACGCCCACATTAGCTCCACACGCTAAGCTTCCAACTTTCAGATACGTAACCTTGTCCAATTTGACATTGTACTTAGACAAGGATACACATTGAAAACGGTCTACGCAGTTGTGACGTCATGACTTGACCTATGCAAATCACTGCCTGCTGGTCTACTGGCACATACAATCAGGCGCTTACAGTTGGTGCAAGACTCTGCAGCTAAGCTTATTTGATGTGAGCGTCACAGCGGCCACATCAAACGACGTCTTGCCGGCCTGCACTGGTTCCCACTAAAGTATCGTATCGACCTCAAACCTTTATTCTCTGGGTCCCGATCAGAACTACTCCTAAACCATGCTAGGCATCTTACAACCCACTATTCTGAATCAAATCTTTTAGCTGCGACTCGAACAAAACTCAATAATAGTGCTAATAAAAATACACGTGATAAAGCGCCCTCAGAGAACTCAATATCTCTCTAGGCGCTTTACATTTGCTGCAAAGGAATCACGATCGAACGGTCAGTGGTATCGTGCTTGATAAGCAATATGAATGACATGGTTAGGGGTGACATGCACAGGGTCAGCATGCAAGTGTGGTTAGTGGCAGTATGCACAGTGTCAGCACGCATTATCACGTAAAGGACGGATCACAGGGACTCACAAAAAGTTACCATAAATAGGTGCGTTTTAAAATTATTTTTTAAATGCGGTCAAGTCAGGGGATGTTGTGACGCAAGTCGGGAGAGAGTTCCAGGCTTTAGGAACATACGAACTAAATGCACGATCTCCAAAGGATTTGAGGTTTGTACGCGGTATAGGTGAACAGCTAGATTCCAAAAAGTGGGTGGTACGATGCTTAGCCTGGTGGGGAGTAGATCTGAAAGGTAGGCTGGAGCCAAAGAATGAAGGGACCTGAAAGTGAGCCTTAAAATCTCGAAGTCAATGCGTTGCTTCACTGGTAGCCCAGTGCAGGTTGGCAAGAAGTGGTGTGCTGTGGCAACCGCGAAGCTCACGACAGACAAGCCTAGCAGCACAGTATTGCGCCAGCTGTAAGCGCCCGATTTCACGAGCCGGTAGGCCAGCAAGGAGTGAGTTCAACTCCTTTTGAGACTGCGCCTTTAGTTCAAATGCTCCCATAGCCTGAAACTCACTCCCGACTGACAGCATGACATCTGACATGACGAAGAAATTAAAAAATTACTGTTTCTGATGGCAGTTTGGCGTGTTTTAATGCTGAAATAATTGCCAGCTCAATCGAGCTTAGTAATTGTGTAAAATTCTCTGCTGCACCTCTTCGAACTTTAAAGCCATCCTTTCTTTAAATCAATGAGAACAGCATTGTTTTGGCCTTAAGTCAATTGCGAATATATGTTCAGGCCAAGAATTTCGCGAGGCAGCATTTGCCGCCCAACATCATATAGCAGCATTTCGCTATACTAGTCTTGAGATTATGGAAACCCTTAAGGCCAAAGTGTGCAGAGACGGATGTAAAAGATCGAAATATCTTTTGTAGATGTCAGATCCAGCCATCAATCTATTCAGATTAATGCAGAGATTTCAACGATGGCGGAACGTAAGTACTCTAATAAAGGCTGTACGACTGGAATTACCGCTGTTAATATAGAAGACGTCAAACTTGTTAGGGCCACCACTGTACTACAGGTGCAGGTTATTTTGAAAGCTCCTTGTGCTGAAATAGAAAAATCCTATAAACGGCTCGACAAGTCAGAGTTTATGATTTGACAAGAGAGAATTGAAATTTTTTCTGTGGCATGCTAGATTCCACTATATTTGCCTTGACTGGAGATTTCAAGAATGAAGTAGTCGTCTTTCCTGTGCAAGTTATAGCCATTACGGAGACTGTGAATTTCGTAACTTGCTTCGAGACTGCTAATTTTCAAACTGCTGGCGTAATAGACTGCTATTTGGATGCTTGAAGTGCTACATTACTACTTACTCTACTATATGCTAATGATTCTGTCTACAATGTATCATCTGACCGTTCCTAGCTCTCATTACATGCCCGATGAAGAACCGTATTTTAACAATGCTAAACGTGGTTACAATCCTTCCTGTCATTTGTTGAAAATACATGATGCTGGATATGGCTGTTTGATTTTTGAATCCTCTGAGTGCTTATGTGACTCTTCTTCCCATTATTTTTAATTTAAAGCAGGATCTTCATTTGCTTATAATAGTTTCAGCCTACCTTGCAATGATTCCATTGGCTTTGTTGTTGGGTGAGTCAAATGTCGTCATCTTCGTGCACATACCAACGTCGACAAACTTCGCAGGACTATGACCGTGGTACGGTTGCTGAATAAGCGTGTCGCAAAGCAAATTAATAGAAACCTTTAGTGTGATTCGAAGAAGCATACACCAAGCTTTGAAAGTCATCCAGCTGGTGTGTGCTTCTAAAAGTGTTTTGCGTTCAGCCGACAGTAAGCTGCTAATGGTCGCAGTATTGTGTCGCCTCCCCCAGGTCCCAAGTCCTTCTTTATCTCACATTTATTTGACCTCATTTCGATTCCTGGTAAAATAAATCGATCTTTCCTCGTTTTGAGTGATTTTAACTTTCTTTTTGATAGCTCATCTGATGCCTTCACTAACGGATCTCGTGCACTGACTGAATCATCGTCTCTTATGGCTCATTTGCTTGGCCTTAGTCAATACATGTCACATACTCGACCAAGTTTATTCTCACAACTGCTCGCTATCATCACGTATTTTTTTTAATTCTGGTCATCACCACATGCAGATCTCATTCAGTCTATAGTATGTGTTCTCCTCTGCTGTCCAAAGTCACCCATGAGTCGCGAAGCCTTAGGACCCTTGGCATCTATGATGTCTGTGCGACAATATTTCTTCGTCCCCCGTGTTCTTCAATCTCCTTCCGACCTTTCATCATAAGTAGAATGCTAAAACACGACACTAGCATACGTGCATGACGTGCTTGTACCGATGACTAGGAGCACTGTGCGCCCTCGCTCATACGGCCGATGGTTTACCTAAGACATTAAAAAACCCAGGTCTACTCTTCTAGGCTCGAGCTTGAGAAAACCTATAAAAGATCAGGACTTACTTTCCATCGACAGGCATACGAGGACTACCGCAGATCATGCCAATTACTCCTTGCATAGGCCAAGTCTTGCTTCTACAAAAACATTATTGTTGAATCACAGATGCACAATCCCAAAATGCCAATGTCTACGATCAACCATCTCCTTAGCCACTCCCAGGTTAGCTCCGTACCTAGCGATTCTTGTGATGATCTATTGATAGTCGATCGCTTCTCTAGATTCTTTGTCGACAAAATAGACAAGATTAGGGAGTCCATCCGTAGGGTGGGAGCATCAATTCTGGAATCCTGTCCCTCAATTTCATGCAGAACATTTATGTCTGTTTTCAAGGTGGCCCCGAGTGATCTCATTACGAGGTCAATATATCAATCAAAGAAGACTGCTAGTCCTCTAGACCCTATTCCCACGGTCCTGCTTCTACAGTGCATAAATCTGCTGCTTTCATGTATAACTAACACCATAAATATGTCATTAGCTTCAGCTCATATCCTTGGAATTTGTAAAAAGGCGGTAGTCAGGACATTACTCAAGAGAGCAACACTAGACCAAGAGAACTTGAGTAACTTCCGACCAGTCTCCGTTCTACAGTTCATTTCAAAGAATCTGAAACGAGTCGTCGCAGACCAGCGAAACTCATTCACTGAAACTTCACACCTAGGCATTAGTACTATTCTGGTTTTAGAGCTAATCACTCCTAAGATTTAGCATTGTTTTGGGTGCATAAAACCTTCTTACAAACGCAGACTTACGTATGGTCTCTGCTTTTTATGCTTGATCTTTCGGGAGCTTTTGATACCATTGATCCCCAAGTCCTTCTTGAGTACCTCTCATTACAAATGGGCTTCACTAGCACTGCATTGTAATGGTTCAGGCCCTATCTCAGTTGGAGACTTCAAAGTATTGATGTGAATGTACAAAGATCATCCGAGGGACCCCTGAAATATGAGGTACCTCAGGGCTTTGGGCTCGATCTCATTATCTTTACTGTTTATATTCTCCCTCTTTTTTCACGGTTTATACTCTCCCTCTTGCCGATGTGATTTCCAAGCACAATGTGGACTTTCACTTCTATGCAGATGACACTTAGGTATACCTTTGCTGTGATTCCTCCCAGCCCTCCGGCACGTCGAACTCTCTCAACTCACTTGCTGCATCCATTGATGACATCCACACGTGGATGACAGAAAACATTCTTACAATTGAATGACGATAGAACCAAACTACTAGTTCTGAGTAAACCCAGGGTGACTCACGAATTAGAAAACCTAACGCTCAAAATCGGCTCTGCTTGCATATTTTCTGTTGAATACGTATGAAATCTACACATCCTGCTCCAAACTGACCTTACATTAAACGACCACGTCAGCTCCACAGTCAAGTCTGACTACTTTCAGCTATATAGCATTGCCAAAGGTCGGGTTTGCGTAGAGAGGGATACCGCATCTAAAAACGCTCATGCATTTGTGACATCCCGCCTTGACTTCTTAACTCACTTCTTGCTGGTCTACCGGCCTGTGCACTTAGGTGCTTGTAGCTGGTGAAAAACTCTGCAGCTAGGCTTGTCTTTCATGAGCGTCGCAGTTGCCACATCACACCATTTCTCGTCAACCTGGACTGGCTCTATATGTAATGTATCTCCGTCAGTAACTCCACAAATTCATAAAACCATGTGGGTGTTAAGCAGGAGAGTTTTGTATAGCGCACTCACAGCCTAAGCAACTTTCGGTACGCATTCAGTAGCCAACAGACTTCGTCTCACGCAACAAAGAGAAAGTGGGAAGCATAGCAGAGTCAGGAGAGCAGTTGAGTTAGTGAGTAGCATAGAAGTAGCAGTTCAGGACCGCTGAAAAAGATGTGCAATAGTCGGCAGTAGTAGAGTAGTTGTCGTTGCGTAAGAATTGTGGAAGCGAGTTCCACAGTCTAGGCTCTAAAGTCAAGCAACGCATTGACTTCAAAGTTCCGTTACTCACTTCTAGGTTCGTTCATTCTTGAGCTCCAGCCTACCCATCAGATCTCTTCCCCACCAGGCTAAACATCGTACTACCCACTTTTCTGAATCTAACCGTGTACGTGCACCTCGTAGAAACCTCAAATCCTTCGGAGACCGTGCCTTTAGTTTCTATGCTCCCAAAGCCTGAAACTGACTTCTGACTGGCGTCACGACATCCCCTGATTTGATGATATTCAAATAAAAGCTACAAAACATCTATTTATCACAGCATTTAATTAGTCCGCGTGATTTACATTTTGTGTGCTTATGCGTGCGGACACTGCGCATGCTGTCACTAACCACATTTGCATGGTGACCTTGTGCATGTCACCTCTAACCACCTTATGCTTGTTGACATCGAGCAAGCTACCACTAATTATTTAATAAAGCTTCCTTTGGATCAAAAGTAAAGCTTATAGAAAAAGATTTAGTTCTCTGATGGGGCGATTCAAATGCATGACTATTGTTATTATACTACTATTATTAGTAGTAGTATTGTTATTAATACAAGATGCCGCTCGGAAGTGGGGCGCACAGTAGACATTATACGGGGTCGTACTTTTGCCCAAACTATCGCCACATGTCTGCCGTTGTGATTTAGCCGCATTACTACTATTGAAATATGTTTATGGTAAATCGGTTGGAATATAAAAATGATTGAGATTATTAACATTTTATATGTTATAATCTTTACACACTGGGTGTAACGGTAGCGGCTTTCACAGCCGCATAGGAATAGGCCGAAAATAGAGCGCTCGTAATCCTGCCGCCATATGCCGAATACCGATGAAACCCTGAGCCTTGGAGTCACGGCTAGCGATCTGTTCACGGTGGTATACGACAGTAGTGGGACATATCACAAAGCAATCACGAAGAGCGCCTATACCTTCAGATAACGAGTGCACTAACATAGCGCAGAGAAGTCTATTCAGCAGCGACGGAGGTTTACATGAGTGCGGAAGCAGCCACTTCGTCCAAGTCCCGTTGAACTCAAAGCCTTGGGAACAACTCAGCTCAAATAATGAGGCGCCAACTTCCTGCCCTATACATGGCTGCAGCTTGCAAGCGTCTCGGCCATTATATATCATATTGCCGACAGCAAGCCATTTTATTTCCAGACCAAAACTTAATACTTAATCGACAGTCACAACTTGGCTGATCTAGCGCATTGCAGGGTCAAGATGGTCAATAAACTGGTATATCATTGTCTGCGTTCAGATAATTTAAAAATCATACTTCATTGAAAGTTAGTTTTGATTTTTTCTTCAAAAAATTATATGTAAACAATAGCTGCTGCTGTTTAGGCGCGTCTCTCTCTCTCTCTCTCTTTCTCTCTCTCTCTCTCTCTCTCTCTCTCTCTCTCTCTCTCTCTCTCTCTCTCTCTCTCTCTCTCTCTCTCTCTCTCTCTCTCTCTCTCTTAGGACATGGGATAGACTAATCTATATTAGCCATATGGACTTTTTTTTACAAAGTATGGTTGCTCTTTAATGCTGTAGTTTTCTGCTACAAGTAGAATGCCTGCATAAATCGATGTATACCACCAAGGGTTAGCATCGCTTCGAAGAGTCAGCTTTACCACCGTTTCTCACTCTCTTTCAAGGAACAGCAGCATTAGATCCACTGCGTCTGTGACAAAAGACACTTTATTGCCAGAACCGCTACAGTAGGTCACTAGCATTAGATTTTAGAAGTATTGGATAATCTCAAAGGACCTTCAGAAACCACATTGTGCTAGCTTCAATGCTTATGACTGCATTTGTGTGCACATACCTGAAGTCTATCGATCTGCACGGGTACAAGAAATGCAAATGCTCGTAGAATGCTCGTGGAATGGGATAGATGCAAGCTAAATTGGCTGCTTCCACTGCCAAAATGTGGGATATTCAGGAAATTGTATGCTGAGCTTTGGCGGATTCAGGAGCACCGCTTTCTTGAGCATAAAGTGTATTGCAAATCTGTGTGAATTCTCCTTCTATGTGCGCCAGACTTGCTGATAGTGTGCATTTTACCAAAACTACCTTGCTTCCTTTTCTGCATACCTGCAGTGCCTAGAAAGAGATGTAGTTCACTCAGAAAGCTATATAAATGTATAGCTAAAATTTTAATATTAGGGAAAATTGAAAGTAAGAGATTTAAAGCCTGTGACGGGTGCAGGGAGAAGATTCCTTTCTTATGCTCAATCGATAGAGTACTGGACCGGTAACCAAGAGGTTTTGGAACCATGGCTTGCTCTAGGTAAACGTTTTCGGTATTGGCCCCACAGCAGACAGTATTTAGTCGACGTGATTGTAGAAATTCCTGCTTCAATTCATTATTTTACGCAGCAAATCAATCTTCGAGTGTCGGCAGCGAATCAAATTCAGACGGCACTCCAGGAAATGGCATCACGATCTGAGCGTGAAATATCTGTTTGTTTCATCGGCACTATATTAAAATTACTTTACAAGGCTGAACTGTTGAGTATGAGTGCACTGAATGGTTCCGCTTCTTTCTGACTTCGGCATAGGAACACTGGCATCTCTTGGGGTCACATTCTGAAGAAGGATGAAATCAGCTTTTAACTTAAATAGCACTTTTTCTTAATTGCCTAAATGGTTTGAATTAATGACCCAATCGAAGGTCTCGAAACATTTACATCCGTCCTTTGAACGGAAAAGGAAATTTACCTTCGTAGAACCGTCCTCGCCACTAATCTAACATGCTTTCAAATGAAACTTGAAGTAGTCCATCCATCTTTGGTGACTGATGCAGAATGGTTTCTTACTAAGTAGTCTGTATTTGTGTCCACGTTTAAGAACAGCCTTGGATACACCCTATGACCATTCGACCCTAATTACTTATTCTTCCAAGCAACGTCTCGAGCCGTCCTACGCGACCTCCCTCAAGAAATAATGCGAATCACTCTAACTTAGTATTTATCAAGCTTGCTTTAACCTTGGTGGCCCCTTTTAAAGCTTTTCTTTAGAATTCTCGCTCAATGTGCAATAAACTCCTAACTATAAGTGGCGTTATCGTCGATGGCGGTCTAGACGTGTCTGCCTTGGCCAAGACTTGGCTGAAATTGACCAAAGACCCGACCATGATTAAGGCCAGCCCGTCAAGCGTGTGCTATTTCCATACCCCTAGAGTAATCAAAGTTCATGGGGAGCCGGCATTGTTATACGTTCCTTCCTCAATCGCCAGCTATTTGCAGTCCCTGTAGCTGTCTTGCGAATCTTTTGCTTTGAGTCCCTCTGACAATAAGCTGTCAATAAAGGAAGTAATCCTTCACCCACCAGGTACTAAGTCCTCCATCGTCTGCCTACTTTCAGCTATTAAAAATTGCTCAAATTCGGGCTCATTTAGACAGGAATACTGCATCTAATTTGGTCCGTGCTTTTGTGACATACCGCCTTGACTTCGTAACTCACTTCTTGCTGGTCTACCGGTATGTGCCCTTAGGCGCTTACAGCTGGTAGAAAACTCTGCAGCTAGGCTTGTCTGTCATGATCGTTGCAGTTGCCACATCGCACCACTTCTCGTCGACCTGAACTGGCTCCTAGTCAAGCAACGCATCGACTTTAAGGTTTTGTCACTCACTTGTAGGTCCCTTCATTCTTTAGCGCCAGCCTACCTATTAGATCTACTCTCACACCAGGCCCGCTTTTCGGAATCTAGCTGTTTACATATACCTCGTACAAACCTCGAATTTTTTGAAGACCATGTCTGTAGTTCGTAGGCTCCTAAAGTCCGGAACTCCCCCTACTTACATCACGACATCTGACTTGTCTACATTTAAAAAGAAAATAAAAACGCATCTACTTATCACAGCATTTAGTGGGCCTCGGTGATTCATCCTATGTTTACTTATGCATTCTGCCACTGTGTATGCTGCCACTAACCATATTTGCATGCTGACCATATGCATGTCACCCCAAACCATGTTATTGTTCCTGTTTATTGATCATGGTACCACTAATTATTTGATCGGGCTTCCTTTGCAGCAAATGAAAAGTGCCTAGAAAGAGATTGAGTTTTTTAAGGGTTTTATATCAAATTTTGTTTTTATATTTTTATTGACTCATTTCGATTCCGCTTCTCAAGAACTCGATGTTTGCTGAGGGCACGAAGAGGTTAAAGCTGATGCAGCAGTTCAGCTAGGTATGGAAGAGCCGAGCCGTGGGGGGCCTCGTGGGTCAGCGTAAGAACTTTGCTCATAATCCATTGATCAACCGAAAGCCTTTTAAGCTCTTTCAGTAAAAGAGCCACGTGGTCAAACCTCTGGGGTGTGAAAACCAGCCTTGTAGCCAAATTTATCGCTAGCTGCAGTAGCCTCGTTGTTTTTTTTCTGTAACCTAGCCAAAATGGAATTACAATAACCTAGCCGAGATAGAATTAAAGAGCTAATTAAATTTTTGAAAGCCATCGTGG
The DNA here is from genome assembly GCA_009760855.2 of Cristatella mucedo. NCBI lineage: Eukaryota > Metazoa > Bryozoa > Phylactolaemata > Cristatellidae > Cristatella > Cristatella mucedo. The sequence goes on along the minus strand of WPIO01000011.1, from coordinate 3,468,388 downwards.
AAGACAACTTGTAATCTTTGATAGGGATTGGACCTAATGGCTAGTTGTAGAAAGCAGTTTTCTGAATGAAGCTTATAAAATTTAGGCAGTTGTCAAAGACAGCATCTAAATTCCGAGCAAGTAGTGATGGCCGCACAACAGCATCGTCTATCAGGAGAGCAAAGCCTTCTGATCCAGCCACACGCTCATGGTGTCCTATGCACAGCATGCTAGTATCCTCTGTTATTGTCAACTTCAGTTTATCTGATCGCATGCGGGTCTCATTCAATCTACAGTGTGCGCCCTCGTCGGCATCCAGAATCTTGTGGGAATCGCGAAACCTCACGACCCTTGACATCGATGCTGCCCGGGCGAAAATATCCTCTTCACCCCTGCAGCTCAATCCCCTTACGACCTATATTCACTGGTAGAATGTGATAATACGACGCTAGCTGTCATGCTGCAGAAAAACTGCGCCTCTGACTATGTACCCTCGGCCAGATGGCCTAGGGTTCACTGTAGACAATAAATTAGCTAGGTCTACAAAGTTCAAGCTAGAGAAAGCATAGAAAAGGTCATGACTCAAAAGCTTCGGTAGCAATATAAACTAAAGCCTATATAAGCTGAATGCTTACATCTGCTCTATTTGGTTCGGTCATGATTCTATTATCATTTCGGCCGAGGACGGCTTGAATTTAAGCTGGGGGTGGACATGAAACGGCATGCTAAATCATCAAGATTATGTGTGCCAAAATATCACGTATTGTGTCCGAATTATAATTACTGCGAAACAACTAGGTCGTTGCCTATGGTTCTTAGGTGCTATACGTGCCTATACTAGGTAGAATGAACATGTAAGCACAGCCAAGACCCTGCTGCCGCTCTTGTTATGCCCTCAGCTGATCGTAAACGGAGGGCACCACCGCCGGTGTAACATAAATAGTCTAATTTTATGGAAAGCCCTATTCGCCTGCTCTGGTGACCATATATACCTGCCGCAGTCACTGACTGAGTTGATAGTAACTTATTCTAGTTATCAACTACAACTATGCGAATGCAAGCCTACATTTATTCATCCAATAGAATTCTCCCAAGTCACCGCTTTGATATCGCTCCCACGATGCGACTCGGAAAATGAAGGATTCTATTATTTATTCTTTTTTATTATTCTATTATTCTGGATCGGGACAGTTATTTCCGCGTATCCGGGTATTTTTCCAGCTGTCTATTCGGATCGGCTCAAGATGGAGGACATTGACAAGCAAACGAAGACTTTTGAGATCATACCAATTGATCAAAGATCAGATATTCCATCACTAAGGTAGCAGCAACTCCTCTGGAGTCCTTTCATTCAATAACAGCCCCACAGGACTCTCTCTCTCTCTCTCTCTCTCTCTCTCTCTCTCTCTCTCTCTCTCTCTCTCTCTCTCTCTCTCTCTCAATTCCATGCAGCACCTCAATGTCTATGTTCACGGAGGGCACAAGTGACCTCATCCCAAAATTGATCTCCTTGTTAAAGAAGACTGCTAGTCCTCTGGACCCTATATATGATGGAGGGGGAGAGAGAGAGCGAGAGCAAGGGAGAGAGACAGAGAGACTGAGCGAGGGGGCAGAAAGAGAGATAGAGAGAGAGAGAGAGAGAGAGAGCAAGGGAGGGAGACAGAGAGACTGAGCGAGGGGGCAGAAAGAGAGAGGGAGAGAGAAAGGTAGAAGAACTCGGGGAGAGCGGGCGATGTGCTGTCCGCTTTGTCTAGACCAGAGGTTGGAAAACTCCGGCCTCTAGGACAGATATGGCCTAGCTAGTACCGCAGTCCGGCCTAACGCCCCCTAGTTATTTATTAATGGATCCGGCCTTTGCCACGGTTTTATTCCCATTCATTACTGCTGGTTGCAGCTCAAGTTGTCTGTATGAACTGATACCAGGTGCTTGTATGAAACCAAAGTGGCTGACCGGGGAGGGATGATAAATGTCTGCCTCTATAATTTTTGTTTGTATTTGTGCATCTTTGCATTATATTGTCTGCTGCGACTGTTCGTTGGTCTCGCCACCAACCCTCCGGGAGGCCCTGTTGAGTGGGCGTGGTTTCTTCTGGCCTGGTTTGCCTTCTTGACCTCCTGAAATGGCCTAGTAGTCCGAAACGTTTGCCAACCCCTGGTCTAGACGTCTTGAAAAGAAATATAAAAAATATAATTCATTTATATAGCGCCCCAAGAGAGCTTAATCTCTATTCAGGCGCTTCACATATGCCTCGGGGCTTGAGCCCACGACCTCAGTCAGACCTTGGTCGGGGCGAGCACCTTAACCGCTAGACCAAGGCAAAGAGACTTTCGGAGCGACTATCAAGGCTGGGACCGTCAATCGACATGAGCCATAGATCTGCTGCTGCCATGCATAACTAACTTAATTAAAATGTCCTTAGCCTCGGTTTATGTACCTGCACCGCTCAAGTCAGGCCGCTAATTAAGAAATCAACACCAAGAAGCCAAGAAGAGACTCATTCAGCGACTTCTGATCTTTTTCCGTTCCTGTCAAAGACATTGGTATGAATTGTGGCTGACCAACCGAGCTCTTATATTGAAACTTTAAGCCTAGCAAGTTCCATTCTGGCTTGACAGCTAATCACTCAACACAGTCAGTATTACTTCGGGTGTATAGCGACCTTCTCAGGAATGCAGACTTAGGTCAAGCCTATCTGCTTGTCTCGACGGATCTTTCTCGAGCGTTCGTTAATATTGATCACGAAGTCCTTTTCGAGCGCCTCTCAATACACCTGGGTATCGCTGGCAAAGCCTTGCTATGATTCATGTCCTATCTCGGTGGGAGAGTCCACACACAGTACAGTCAACTCCGGGTATAAGAATATCGGATATATAAATACTCCGCTTGGAAGAATATCAGTTCCGCTTCCAAGAATTTCTCTAGCTATAGTTTCACTCCGCATATTGGAACACTGCTTATAAAAATGTCCATTTTCCGGCCTGAGCATATAATTATAAGCTAAGTCAGCTGTATTTATGCGAACTGACAAAGATCATCTGCGGAACAACTGAAGTGCTGGGTAACTCCGTGGCTCTGTGATGGTCCACTTCTCTTCACAGTTTATACTCTCCCTCTTGCCGATGAGATCGCAAAGCAAAATCTACGGTTTCACTTCTAAACAAATGACACGGAGTTGTATCTTTTCTTTGATCCCTCCCTACCTTCCAGCACGTCGAGTTCTCTTAGCTCCCTTGCTGCATTCATTTCTGACATCTGCACATCGATGGAAGCCAGAAATCTCAAGTCAAATGACAATAAAACTAACTTACGAGTTATGGGCAAACCAGGTTTGACTCAGAAAGCGAAGCTTAATGGTCAAAATCGGCTCTGCCAGCATATCTTCTGTAGAATTTGTATGTATTATAGGTGTCCTGTTCCGAAGTGACCTTTCACTAGATGACTACATCAGCTCAACAATCGTCTACCTACTTTCAGCTACAAAATTGCGAAAATTTGGGCTTCCATAGACAGGTACACTACATCTAAATAATCCATGCATTTGCGACATCCCGTCTTGACTTCTCTAAATCACTGCTTGCAGGTCTAAATGCATGTACAAACAGGTGCTAACAGTTGGTGCAAAACTTAGCCGCTTGGTTGTTCTGTAGTGAGCATCGCCATTGCCGCATCACACCACTTCTCGCCCACCTGCATCGACTTTCAATCGCGCAGCGTATCGACTTCAACGCTCCGTCTCTCACTATTAGGTAGGTCCCTTCATTCTCTGTCTCCAGCCTACCTAACATAGCTACTTTCCCATCAGGCTGAGCGTTCTACTACCCGCTTTTTCTTACTCAAATCGTGTAGCTTTACGTATTATAAATCTCAAATACTTTGGAGACCGTGCCTATAGTTCATGTGCTTCCAAAGTCTGGCACCCACATCCGACTGACGTCATGACATCCCCTGACTCGACATTTAAAATGAAGCTAAGAACGCAGCATTTTATAACAGCATTTAGTGGGTTATTTTTATCTGTCCTTTGTGTGCTTACACGTGCTGACACTAGGTATGAAATAATTAAATATATATTTTTCATTTTGATACTGCACTTGTAAACTCAACCCATGTTATGCTTGTCCACATCGTGCATGTTGCTGCTCACTATTCTATCACGTTTTGCGTACGGCACACGTAAAATACCCAGAATGAGATTAATTTCTTTGAGGACACTGCAAATATAGTTTTAATATTATCATTATTACTTCTGACATCTGTCTTGATTGTCTAGCTGGAAGAAGTAGCGATAAACATTTTGTTTTTTTACAGCGAATCATCTGACGCTTGAGCAGGAAGTCCCAGTTAGATGACTATGCGATATTTACTAGTATATTCACTTGCACATAAATGTGACTCCAAAAACGCAGCTATAAATACAGATTTAATTTCTTCGTGGATTGAAAGGGGTGCACCCTGCAGGTCCTAGACTGTGGAACTCGCTTCCGCAATTCTTACGCAACGACAACTACTCTCCTGCTGCTGACTATGGCTCATCCTTTTCAGCGGTCCTGAGCTGCTACTTCCATGCTACTCATTACCTCACCTGCTCTCCTGACTCTGCTATGCTTCCCACTTTCTCTTTGTTGCGTGAGACGAAGTCTGTTGGCTACCGAATGAGTACCAAAAGCCGCTTAGGCTGTGAGTGGGCTATGCAAAATCTCCAGCGTAACACCCAAAATAGTCTTTATGGCTTTGTGGATTTACAGACGGAGATACATTACATTACATTACCCTATTTAGTTTGAGACCATACACCGAAAGAATTGGTTTAATCTCTGAAGACCAACTCGCTACATTTTATCTGATGTAGAGCACACCAAAAAATGTGTAGACAAACCTATCTCGGGACAATTACTTGTTCTTTATATTGCGTTCACCCGCACATCCTTAATCAATTGAGTACGCCCACGGAATTTGTCCCTTACATTTGAACATTTGGGCTAACCTTCTTGTATGCACTGCTAGCTAAATGAACATAAGTGACTTTCATCAGACAGATTAGCTGTAATTGACATGGCGGGAGACCTCTGTCAACGTAAAGTAGCTTATTACAGTAGTTTTCTCTCTGCATAATATTTGTGCATTGCTGTAATGATAAGCAATTGGAAAACATCTTTACATATGTCATCACAGGAGATGCAACCAGCCTGCGTCATCGTGCAGCCAACGGGAATAATGACCGCAACTTCCAGAGTCCTACCTCTATGCCCTTTGGCTTGCCAAAAGAACTATGCCCTAAGTGTTAGGCCTTTAGTAAGGCGCTAGCCATTCGCGACGCAGCTAGCGCATTTTTTAGTCCTCCGCCAGCCAATCCTTTAGTACCCGCTGAAAGAAGCCGGCAGCCGCAAAAGGCTCTTTGAAAGAATATAATTCGTTTATATAGAGCCCTAAGAGAGCTCGATCTCTATCTAATCGCTTTACTGATGCTTCTATGCTCGAGCCTAGACCTAAGCATTTCGTTTGCGAACCTATGTGTAGGCAGTGCAGGCATCGATGTCAAGGCTACAGGCAAAGGTAAAGCAGTAATCGCCAAGTTATTTAGGAGGCGACATTAAGTGGTGGTCAGCGTTAGCTCAGAATGAACAGCACCTGCCCAGAAAGTGCGTGTCAATTGTACCAGTTGCAAAAAAGTATCACCTCTACTCCTACTTTGCTCTTGTCAACTTGCCTCGAGCACACACACACAAACACACACACATACATACAGACACGTACTTAAGCAAAGCGCGTGCGTGCACATGCTTGGTCCAGCGGTTAAGGTGCTCGCCCCGACCAATGTCTGGCTGAGGTCGTGGGCTCGAGCCCCGAGGAACATGTAAAGCACCTGAATAGAGATTAAGTTCTCTTGGGGTGCTATACAAATGAATTAAATTTAATATCATGCGTATGTATTTTAGTATCGATATTGTATACCTTATACATGAGTAGACCTGCACGTAAATTTATTTTCTTTGTAATAGTTTGTTTAAAATATATATATATATATTATAAACTGTATATATAGTAGATTTACTGTTGAATGAGGATATTCATAGACTGATGGGCATGCGAAAACGGCGATATGCTCATAAAGATATTATGGCACTATCTCCAACAGGAAGATATTACTGGCTCTTCAACTGGAAGCCGGCTTGGAGTCGCGGATGCAGTGAAGCAAATCTCATCAGCCTATTTTGGATGGCATCGGTAAGTACACGTCCACAATGCTGGCATGTGCCGGCGGCAGGTCCATGGTGAGGTCAAGTTAAAGCATTGCTGCCAGAAACATAGGCAGTCTCTACGAGGCCAAGCGTGCTGCAGCCGTGTGCATATGTGTATTTATATATAAACGCATATGCACATCGTGCTGTGAGTCAGACCAGGAAATTTGGCATTGTCACAGCACAAAGCCCAAGCGTTGAAAGCTGCCGTGAGGCTAGTTTATGGAACAGGCAATGGCTTGTGTACCCTTCCATTACACTGCCGACGACACGCACCTTGGCCACGTGCTCAGAATTTCGCCGCCAGAGATGCGAATCGAGTCCTGTAGCAGGTAATCCTTTATTTCTCCATTTACCTCTGCTATGTGTTGACTCACAAGTCAGAGGCGCTGATAGTCGCGGATTCAAATCCTGCACCGGGGCAATTTCAACGCCCCCCCCCCCCCACTGCAAGCGAGGAAATAGCCGACGTCGCTGTTTAGCCGCTGCATCAATCAGGCTCTTTTGTCGGTCGACTTTTTTATTTATTTCATTTGATTTTCTATATTGTATCTATTTATTTTATATTTGCATTTATTCTTATTTTTTTACTTGACCTGGCCGCGGCACAGCAACGCTCAGTAGATACGTGTACGTTCAGTGGCGAAGCCTGGAGGCGTCTGCTCCCACAACCCTACAGTGCGGCAGCGAGCTGACCGCCGCCTATTCCTACGCTCGCCACCGTAATCGCCTACGCACGCCGAGTTCGTGCTGGGTGAACATTGCGAGTTTGCTCCGTAACTCTTCGTTAATTGCGCGCGTAGCCTCGCCTAACTAAAAATATTTTGCGGGTCCCCTTACATAGAATGAGCGCAGGCCTCGCCCCCTAAAAGAAAATCTTGGCTCAGCCACTGCTTACGTTCAATACCGGTGCTCGTGTGTGGTAACGCTTTATTTACTTCGTTTCGAGACGCGGCTAAGCCCAAGCTCCCTTACTACCGGGGTATTCAATTAAGAATCGATTGCGTAGATACGGGTAAACACCACAAGCTGCCGACTCGCGGGTGCTGCAATAGCTGCCTACCTTACGTCTCTGTCTCAGACCCTAATGCTTGCAGTAACAACAACTCGCCGCACGAACGTCATTCAGCCACAAGCCTAAGCTGACAGAACCGTGAGCCCGAACTATTTCACTCATCCGCTCACCTAGCCTGCTCGTCTACTCTCGGAATCTCGCGGCATTGAGAGGCCGCTTCTCATGCTGGCTGCCACCGCCGCCGCCGCCGCCGCCGCCGCCGACAGTACGGAGAAAAGCCGCGGCTTAGAACAAGCTCTAACTAATGTCTCGGCCAGTATGCCAGTATTAGTGAGCCGCTCCCAGAGCGGCCATTTTTCCTCAAGCTTACCTTAATCCATCTGATGGCGGCAACGTTCGTTCGTTTCGGCGATAAAGCTGCCGCTGCGAATGGCTGCTGATGTTGGGGCCTTTTCTAACCAACCCTATGAGATCGGTCCCCCACCGTTCGCCCGCAGTGAACTGACTGCACGCCAATCCACCACCAACTTGACATACATCTACCGATCGCTTAGCCTGCCAGCACTCGTTTCTTTCCGCTCCTGGCCAATCTGCCGGACCTATTCGCGAAACCCTCGGTTCCACGACTGGGTCCGGCTCGCCCGGACTATTCGAGTTGAGCTATCCCATTAGAGCATTCCATCGGTAGCCATAGTTGCAACCCCCTTCCCCTGGTAGCAGGCTTCGAGACGGAATATTAAGGCGTGTCCGACGGTGGTGGCGGCAGCGGCAAGCGCACGCTTTCGCAAGGCGTCTGCTCAGAAGTGTCAAGCTAGGAGAGTGCCGATGGAGTAATCTGGGCGTTAGATGCTGCGGGGTGGGGGCGACGAAGGGCTGTCATCAGCTAGAGGTCGAGCGATTTTGCTCTCAGTTTCTTGGGATGAGGCTGCTTGCATTGTCGCCTCCTACGGCTACTGTCTAGTACCGTCTATATTTTCTATAAAGGCGGGCGCTTTTGTTTCTGTACGGTGGAGAGCCTTCAGGTGCAGCGCTTTCGAGCCCGTAGCTTAGGGGAACGGAGCTGAAGTCTTCCATGTCCGTCGAGTCACTGAATTTCCAGAAAAGCCTTTTCAAACTACCTCTATGGCAGCGGTTCTCAACCTGTGGGTCGCGACACCTTTGGGGGTCGAACTACCCTTGCACAGGGGCCTCTAAAGACCATTGGAAAACACGCATTTCCACATTTTGTGCACAATAATTTTACGGTTGGGGGTCGCCACAACCTAAGGAGCTGTATTAAAGAGTCGCGGCATTAGGAAGGTTGAGAACCACTGCTCTATGGCCTGCTGTGTACCCTAGATTGCCACCATCTTAGCATTCAGCCGTGCGATAGTTTCCTCTACCTTAGTCTGGTTCTGACCTCGTGCAGCAACACCAGTACTGTTTTTGTTGAAAAATAGATGTAAAAAATATAATTCATATATATGGCACCCTATGATAACATAATCTCTATTCTGGCGCATCACATATGCCACTTGACTCGAGCATACCTCGGTCATCAAATACATTAAATTTGACCTTGGCCGAGGTATGCACCTTAACCGCCGGGCTAAACCAGCGCGGCGAGCAGACTAATACTGTCGCAAAGAGCTGTCTTGGCCACTCTTGAAGGGTTCGTGCTCGTATCAATAAATCATTCGGTAGCTTAAAATGTGACAACTGACCATTTTCATAAAGTAACAACTGAGAATACCGACGGCACGATCGGTCATTGTTTTTCCTATTACGCTCCGATCGTGGCAAAAACAAGGAACCTAATTCCTCGAGTCCTCTGCTTCAGCCAACCACTCGTTGGTAGCTTAAGCTATTTGGGCGTGGTCGGCCTCGTTCTTCTTTGATAGCGTTGTGAACAGGACCGGTCTTGTCACATCATTGCCTGTGGCCTTCTTTGACAGCCATTCAAGTTCAAGAACTAGCCGACCTGGAAGAAAACGTTGCTATGGGCACCAACCCCCCACCCACCCATTCGCTGCGTCTAACGTGCGGTACTTTCCACCTGCTGCGGTCGATGCCTGCTACGACCTTGCATCTTGTAAAGTCCCAGCCAAAGACTCATCAGTTCCACTCAGCATTTCTTTTGCCCCAGTAAACCTGTCGCTTTTGTTTCAGTGTACGGTCCAATAACCTCAATGGAGACTCTTTAATCCACGATAATCACCCTGGTTTCGGTGTTTCGGGTATTTTTTTCAAGATTTCTTGAACATTCTATCCGGTTTCGTGTATCTTTTCCCTCATGAAGCGTAGTTGGCTAGTTTCTCACCTAAAAATTGTATTTATTTATTGCATTTTGTCTAAGTAGGTCTGACTTACATCTGAGCGTGCACAAAACCGAATGTCTCTAACCTTGCAAATTCAGGAAGAATTAAATTGCACAGTTATTGACGAGTATTTTATTTTTTTGAGATGGGTAATACATGGGTAATAAATGGGTAATAAATTTTAACTTCAGCAGGCTCTGATTTTGAACCTGCTAGAGACCGCCAAAAAATTGGAAGTTATCACGTATATCACGTTTCTCACACCTACTAGGCTAACCAAGATGGCAGGATGCACAATTGGCTACATGCATTGCGTCTTCATATTAATCATATTAATCCGACCAAGTTTACTGTGGATCTTGTTCGTTAAAACATGAATTTCTGTATCATTGACTCCTAGGGCTTTCAAATTTGTATGGAGGCACTTTATATATATATATATATATATATATATATATATATATATATATATATATATATATATATATATATATATATATATATATATATATATATATATATATATATATATATGAGTATACATAGACAGACACGGAAGACCTCAGAGTTGTCACTGATCAAAGTGCCAGGATTGGTTATTCAGGAACAACGCCTCGTTTGAGGTAAGATAAAAGAGCGTCTACTTCCGGTTCAGCATCTGCCTCAATTACCTGTATATCTCTTTATCTACGGGTATTCATCTGTACGTATATGCAGGCATGCATTTTTGAGCAAAGATTATGCAACTATGCTTATTTAAAAAAATCGCTACTATCGATTAAACAGAGTTATTTTCGAGAAGCCTTTGACGAAATTACTTCAAGGGGGTTTCTCTGTCTACTGATGTAGTCAAACTTTTGACTAGCGATCTGCAACTAGTTCTTCATAACAAGAATGCGATTGTCGTTGCGACTGTTTGCTGGAAATAAGCTTCAACTCTTGAAACGCAACACAGTTATAATTTTAAGATAAAACTGACGCAGAACTAACAAACAGCGTATATTTAGGAAATTTGATTTCATCGGTTGCAGCCAAACGTTGAATCCGGCTCATTGCTAAAATGCGGGATTGGATTACTCTTTCAGAGGGCTCGGTCATTTCGCCCGAATCCTATTGCCGTACGCCGTCATGCGGGTTTTCTTTGTTTAGAGCTAAAGCTCTGACTCCCTCCAGAAGCCGTGGTAAAGGGTAAAGGGCAAAGAAAGAGCAAATGGCAAAGAAGTGCCGTTCCGACGCATCTTTGCCCTTTGCCCAGAGCGGCGAGCTATGTAAGCTGTGCTGCCTCCGCATAAGTCGATAAGTCGGAATCAGAGATTATTTTCGCTCCCTCAATCTCGCTACTGGTGGAGTTGAGACTAGTATTTTCGTGCAATATTCCCATCTTTAGACGCCGATAAGCCATTTGTAATTTACTGAACGTCTTCGCTGAAGCTTAGGGCAAGCATCATCATGTCACCTTGTAGAAAACCATTGCTTGAATATGGTATACGGTGCCTTATCAATAGCTGCTTGAACGCAGCCAAGAGCTTTATATTAGCTGGGTTTTTGTTGAGATCTTCGATAGCACAAATGACAGACAGAAAAATTTCCAGCGTCCTGAAAAATCGTGCAGGTTATAAAATAGCACAACATTAGAATCTCATTTCTAGTATACTTTGTCCACATGTTTAAGACGCATTTAGTGCATGCAAGTAGTCGGAAGAATCCGGTCTGTGTTGGGCCACCAATGAGGCACTGAAGATGAGGACTCTCGTAAGGTCCAATGGTGGAGTTCGTGCGCTCGCCATGTTTAGTCGAACCATCTCGGTAGTTTTCCTGACTTCGCCGAAAGTGCTCGTGCTTCACGAATAGGTAGTGGGTTCGATATCTGTAACCTTCAAACCCTCAATGTCAGGTGAGTGCAAGCCGTGCTTTGAATCTCTGGACACCGTAAATTAAGTTATTATGCTGCCAAAGCCTAGAATCTCAACCGTGTGACGTCATGTAATCTCCTGGTGTAAGAACATTCAAAAAAGAAGTTAAAGACCTACCGGCTCTGTCCGAGAAAATTATCTTTTGGTGTGTCAGTGTATTTTGAAATCATTGAACGTGTGGTTTTCAGCACATTTAAAGTGCCTGGACAGTGATTTGGATCTCTGATCTCTTGCGGTGCAGTTTAATGTTTTTTACTACTGGTATATTCGAATCTAATTAGAAAGATTAGCAGAGCGAAAGCTGCGGTCGCAAACGGGCAAAGAGATTACTATTGATGCGTTCGCGAACAACCACCCTTGCAGCAGCCTAGGCCTGCCGTCTTTGTGTACGATTACTCTTCTAGCCTAGGTTGGGGAAATGGGTTGATGAAATTCAAAGCAAGTTTGAAGAACTAGGGTGACTAGGTTTTTAAGTCGACTAGTAAGTTGGTTGTTTCGTCATTCAACATGAGAAGACGCGCTGCCGCTGTGCAGACGTGAGTACCATTAATAGGTGCTTCAAGGGAGTAGAAAAAGTTCGACGAGCTGAAAGACTGGGGCCAAACCACACGTACAGCTGTATGTCATATGCACAAATACTAGTGCTTAGTTTGGACTTGGCGATAAAATAGGGGAGGGAAAACATAAATAGTTATAAGAAGAGTACCAAGCTCTGATCCCTGGGTTCCCTCACATTTTAAAGTGTCCTCGAACAATTGTTGCCCGTTGATTACAGTGCTCGAAAACTCCCACTGCGATACGACTGAACCCTACGTGATACTACAGTACAGTGGTAGTGATGCCGAGGCCAGAAGGCAGCTGCTCAATATGGACGTATCGTTCACGGCCACAAAAATATACTGAGAGCTCTAGCAGAACTAACAGGGTGACTAGCTAAATCAGCATTCCTGGTAAGGTTGTTATACTTGTAAAGGAGCTGACAATGGACGAATTAGAGCGTTGAATGAAAATTATTTGCTAGGTTTGAATTCTTCTATATGAGTCTTGCGCTTTTTTCCACTACTTGTCCCATATCTTTAATAAGGATGGTAGTATCGAGACTGGGCTGATATTGCCTAAGTTCTCATTGTCCGGTATTTACTTTATTGAGTCGCTTAACAACGCCCTCTTTTTTTGAAGGACAAGAATACAAGAGCAGAGGCTAAAAACAGATGCGTTGTGTTAGTAAGGCAATGCAGCAGCAGCTATATGCATCTCAGAAGGGGGAAAGTAGGTGCGGGGTCTTGAGGGCTCTTGAGTAATCTTCTTAAACTTTGAGGTAAATTGCTAGATGGGGTATCGATATGGTCATTAGTGGCAGGCTTGAAAATGAACATTGAGGTAAAGCAATGAACTGAGGGTGTGAATTTTAATCAGGATATCACATTGGCGTTTACTATCTTTCCTTGTCAATCTTTCAATTTAAAGGCTAGAGAAACAGTCTGCCAGATCGCCAGAGGGATCAGTCGGTAAGCTGCTGACCCGCGAGCGGTTTAAAGAGTGGCTTGATATTAATATCAGATTCTTTTTGGATCGTAAATCTGTGATTATACTATTTTTCCTAGAAGCTAGTCTAGGTCTCTGATGGATTGGTACAATCTTCAATGATCCTTGTATGCCAGTCGACGGCAGTCAGTCGGATCATTCTTAGCCTTTTGTATGGAAGCTAGACTTGGCCTTAGCTGGATTGCATTTCAACAACCTACAATAATTATGTCATGCCAATCGATAGACAACCAATCAAGATATTTAGAACGCTTTTTCCAGCTTTCACTGTGTATTTCTAGCAAATATGCAGTCAGCCATACGCTGTTTTGGAGCGGTTTTATGCTGCGGTTACTCATAGGCGCAAGCTAATCCAGAACAACGGCGAGGATCATGCTGCTACAGAAAAAAATCTCGCATGCAGCTTGCAAATATGTATTTGTTCAATCTGCGTGCACAAATACAAGTATTGAATATCCACGTTTACGTAATTTACTTGTGCCAAAGGAAGAAAGAGTAGTGGATACTTTACTGCCAAATATGCGTAGGCTGTGTAGCACCCATTTTCTGACTCAAATCACTTAGCTGTGCATTGAATCAACCTCGAATCCTTTGGAGACCGTGCCAGTAGTTTGTATGCTACCAAAGCCTGGAACTCACTCCCGACTTAAGTCACGACATCTCTGACATGACACTTAAAAAGAATCTCGAAGCACGTCAGCTTTTCACACCATGTACTGGGACCTAGTGATTCGTCCTTGGTTTGATTCTGTGTGCTGACATTGTGCATGCTACTTACTACTAACCACATTTCACATGTCACTGTGCACGTCACCTCTAACCAAGGCATGCTTGATGATATTGTGCATTCTATCACTAACCATTTTATCCTGCTTCCGTTGAAGCGTATGCAAAGTGCCTAGAAAGAGATTCCACTTTTACATCCCTATCGGAACCTGATAACTTTTCAAGTGACGCCCGAATTTCGGCCAGTCCTAACACATACAGTGCAGTCTGCAGCTGAACTGGGGGTGACTTTGCCCTTCTAATTAGCGGCGCTCTATGGCGATCGCCATCAACTGCTAGGAATCCTCTGTGTCAATTGCCATCAAGTGCTGGGAATTATTGGTATCCTATTTGACAGCTGCTCAAAGTTATAAGGCTTCATTAAGGAGACCCGTTCTGAGCTAAACAAGTCATTCGATCCTGTCCGAGCTTTAGAAATGTCTATCAACTATGTTGCCTGGCTAAAGATCGTACTAGTTCCCTCGTTCTGTTTAGACTGGACTACTTGGATTTGGCTTTGGCTGGGTCTCTGCAAAAACTATTAAGCTATGGCAGCTGATGATAAATTTGGCTGCAAGGTTATTAAAAAATCTCCTAAGGCTCAGCCATGTTCCTCCTTTGCTAAAGAGCTAAATTCTTACACTGACCCACATTGCCCGCCGTGGCTTGGCTTCTTCATTCCTAGATGGAGTGCAGCAGCAGTTAAGCCTCGTCTTGCACTCAGTTCAACTAAGGACACGAAATCAGCGGTTTTATTTCTTCGCTTCAAGACCTTGGGCGACAAAACCTTTGCTCTGCTTGTCCTTAACGGAGGAACTCACCTCCACAGTTCTTATGTAACGACATCTCTCCTGCAGCCGACTGTGGTACATCCTTTCCTGCCATCCTGCGCAGCAACTTCCTTCCTACTCACTTCTTCGACTACCCTCCTGACTCAACTATGCTTATCACTTCCTATTTCTAGTGTGAGATGAAGCTACCTTGCCATCGAAAGCCACGTACGCTTTGAGTGTGCTATAGAATACTCTTCATCTTGACAGCCACTTAGCACTTGTGGCTTTGTGGAGTGGCAAGTAGAGATACAGTACACAACTAAGCGTGGCGTTGACCTTAACTTGACTTCTTCGTGGTACTTTCGGGTATTCCACTGATATCTTCGCTGTGACTGTTCATGAGCTTCCCTTGAGTATGCTACACAAAACAGGACATGCTTGACGTAAGGCGGCTCTGTGTCACCATTAGTCAGTACCTATGGCGGCCTTTCTTCAGCCGTTCAGAAACCTCCCTGCATCCTGCGTTCACCCTTTCAAGCTTGGCTATCAAACCTACAATCAATAGGTCTAAAGCACTGATTAGCACTCGTTGTGGTAGTAGCTCAATCGCCGTGGCTAAGCATGTTGTGAAGCGGCCGTCACTGTTGTTCCATTTTAACTCGAAGAGGCAGCGTCTGCCGGGTTGGCTACATGCCGACTAGAATGCAAACCACTTAATCGGCGTCCCACAGTTATTAGCCGGCCTCTTAAACTCTGCCTGTTAAAATCCCGCTCGCTAGAAACCAATTGGTTACTTATCCGTGATCATGATGTCCATGAGAAGCTATGTGCATTTCTGCTGACCAAGACATGGATGACGCCCTGCTCTGGTAGCAGTGCATCTGAGACGACCCCACCCAAGTTATCATTCTTTCAGTCCATGAAGTCTGACAAGTTTTGTGGAGGAGTTGCTCTTGCTGGTCGTGAATTGTTTGGCTCAAAGACATGTGGTTATTTGCGTGGGCCATCGTTTGAATCAGCAGCAATCAGGTCGTCATCAAAGACTATGCCTCTCACTGTTGTGATATACCTGTCTCCTTCCAGCTGTCTAAACTTAATTGCATATGTGTTCCTCACTAAAACAGTTGCTTGCGACAGACCGTTACTGATTGCAGGAGCCTTAAATTCACGTTGCAAACCCTAGAAACTGCCCGGTCTGCTCGTATATTTACTGTCGGAAGAACTGTTGTTTGGCCCAACATATTAATCTTACCACTCACAACGGTTACCGTATCAAGATATCGTTGACACTAAGAATGTCTGCCTAACTGACCTTGTTGTGTGCCCGCTGACCATCTCAGTTCATTGCTCTGTCTCGTTTACTATTCCTGATCAGTTGCAAATACAAGATAACGTCAGTTTTGTCCAGCTACGCAACGTAAAAAGCATTGACCAACAAATTTTTTAATCTGCACGTAATGCAGGTCTTCTTCATATGCACCCAAACTCGACGAGAGCCTTGTTACCCGCGCCGATACAGTGAACGTGACCCTTAGGAATAATAAAATAATAATAATAATAATTCACTTGATAAAGCGCCCTCAGATAACTTAATCTCTCTCTAGGCGCTTTACATTTGCTGTAAAGTGAAATGCAATTAATGCCCTTGACGAACATGCTTCCGTACGTTCTATCCGTGTACTGAATCGTGGGGATACCTACAGAATCATGGGGATACCTTTTAATTTACAAAAAAACTTCCAAAGATACACAGTATTCAGTACAGGCTTGAAAGCCGCTTTAAGAAGCCTGGATCTGACGGCTGGATCTGATGATCTGACGGATCTGACGACTGATCTGATGATCTGACGACTGATCTGATGATCAGACGGATCTGATGACTGATCTGAATACTTCCTTCGAGTCTCCATCTGGAAACTTAAAAAAGCCAGGCTTAGATTTTTACTCAAAAACTGAAGTCCTTCCATTCAGACCCAAAACAGATTTATAAGAGGGTAACTATTTGCTGGCCTTTTCTGAGAGGTCTCACTCTCAAGATATTAACTGCTCGGCCTAAAATTGTTCAGCCTTCTTCATTGAAAAAATTGTGCACCTTCGCGCCTCCATCAAGCCGCCTCCGACTACAGCAATTGTTGAATCACAACTTGAGACCTTCCTTAAGAGGTTCTCCGAGGTTTCTGCATACGATGTCGCCATGTTAATAAGGTCTAGGAAATGGAGCTTGTCTCATGAAGACCCTATTGTAGTGTATCTCCATCTGTAACTCCAAAAAGCTTGAAAGACTATGTGGGCATTACGCAGGAGAGTTTTGTGTAGCGCACTCACAGCCTAAGCCGCTTTCGGTACACCGCACGTTGCTACTTCGTAGTTACAATAGCTCGTAATCGGCGAAGAGGGGCATTGCATCGTCGGGAATTGCACCCCTAAGAAAACCGACCTCACTTTTAGCTTGCGGTTCAATAAAAAAAACCGCCGATTCAGCGAGCGGTCGCGGGCGGAGCACCTTCGATGTGCACGGTAGTTCGCCGATCGCTTTCTAGGAGCAGCGCTGCTCCCCGAAGTAAGCTCCAGCTCTCTACAGCAGATCTTCGAGATGTCAGGTCCTTCACGGCCAAGTGACTGGGTCACACGTTTGGCTGGTTCGATGAGGGCTGATAGGATTGTGGGCAGCGCCAACACGGTCGCCAGCTCCTTTGCTTCGAAGTCAGCAGCACGACGACGTCCTGGCGGCGGCGGCGGCGACGGTCGCGAAGCGGCGGGGCGGCGGCAGTGGCGGCAGCAGCTTCTGGGGAGGGACGCACGAACAGCACTCGACGCGCCCGGACTGCCGCCGCATCTGCGGTCTATGCCTGACCTGACCGCCACGCTTGGCTTTACGTGGACCTGAGCGAAGCGGTCCCCCGGTCCCTCGTTGAAAAATCTCCTCCAGCCGCCGCCGCCGCCGCCGCCGCCGCCGCCGCCGCCGCCGCCGCCGCCGCCGCCGCCGCCGCCGCCGCCGCCGCCGCCGCCGCCGCCGCCGCCGCCGCCGCGAGACGCATGCATCCAGCCGCGACTCGGCCTCGAGCATGAGACCGAGGAGGCGAGTCTGCCGAGAAAGCGAGAAAGCGCCGGTTCGCCCTTCGGTGCTGCCATCAGCGGCAGCTGGCGGCGATGGCGGCGGCGGCGGCTCTTATGAGACACACCCACCCGGCACCACCAGGAGAACGAGTGGGGCCCGTTGGGTCACGTGACATGGCTCTACAGTCACCTCCCGAGCCAGCC
This sequence comes from Cristatella mucedo, assembly GCA_009760855.2. Classification (NCBI taxonomy): domain Eukaryota; kingdom Metazoa; phylum Bryozoa; class Phylactolaemata; family Cristatellidae; genus Cristatella; species Cristatella mucedo. The sequence goes on along the minus strand of WPIO01000011.1, from coordinate 3,450,600 downwards.
GCCGCATTCGCCGCCTGGTACGCCGCCACTCGATCACCGGCGCCACTGGATAGGATATGTCCCGCCCATTCACTATTGTTTGGGCTGCCGTCGTCGCTGAGCGCTCTTTGTGACAGCTCGGGACGCGCGTGGACTCGCCAGGCTCCGCCGAGGCGGCCGCAATACGAGTAGCACTTTGCTATCGGCCTGGCGGCACAGCGAAGCAGAATCGAGTCCGACGGACTCGGCCCTCACGACGCGTCCGTCCGTCCGTCCGTCGTGAGAGCTCACCAGCGCCGAGAGGAGGCGCCGGGCCGCAGCGCAGCGGCGCGACTGGAGAGCGCCGCTGCGCCGCCCGACGAGAGCCGTAGCCTTCTCTGCGGCGAGAGAGAGGCGAGGAGCGGCGAGGTGAGGCGCGCTGTCGGCGCGGGCGAGACGCGCTATCGCTCGGCGGCGCGAGCGTCCGCGAGGCCTGCGCTCTGCTCGCCGACGGCGGCGGCAGCTTCGCGGCGGCGGCCGGACCGAACAGAGCCTGCGGCAGGGGTAGGGGGCGCGCCGACGGCTGCGTGCCGCACGTCCTTCCTTGCGATGTGCATTGATATGCGCTGAATTAGTAGACATCCGAGGCGCTATATATCTCGCTCGCTCGTGAGGTTCGCGGCGCGCTCGCGCTGGCGTCCGCTTGCGAGTGCGCTCGAGAGCACTAGCAGAGCCGCCGCCGCCGCTTGGTCAACGATATTTACGAATTACAGACACTGAATGCTGCTAGCAGAGTACCCCCTACACGCGCACCTTGTCTATACCCGCGCGCTCCTCTTCGAGCGTAGACGGGGTGTAAGTGCAATGCACCAGTGTGCGGGTGTACGGACGCGTACACTAAGCATGCAGGAGCGTATTTACGTTATCTCATGCAGGTAAACCCTTCTATAAATCATATTACGGTGTGCACGCGGCTCTCAATGGCCGGGAGTTCATGCAAAAGTCTGCAAATTCTGACCATTTGCTGGCGGGGCTGCTTTAAATCGGTCTGCAATGGCTATTCAGCAGAAAACTCATTAATGACCGCGGAGCGTTTTTCTACACAGCAGCAAATGCAGTGCTGACAAATTAAAAGTGACTACGTCTCTCAGGTCGCGGCGGCTCAGTCCCAGTACTCGAACATGCTCGCATACATGTCCAGCATCCGCCGAGCGGAGGTATTGTAGCGCTACAGCGACCAGCGGCTGCGCTCCGACGCAGCAGCGGAGGACAATTGCCGCCGATAACCGCTGGCTCAATGACCGCTGCGAGGTCGCAGACATCGAAGGCGGAGGCAAAAACGTCGTCTTCTGCTCTTGCAGCCGCCTGCTAATCATCAGCTCACCTGCCGCGCGCCCCACGCCCGCTCGCATCCCCGCGACGCGAGCAGCGTCACGTAGCTATGGATTCTGGTAACAGGCTCCGCCTTCGTCGCAGCCCTCGTACTGAGGCACCCCTTGCAATGTAAAATAGCTGAAGGTCGGCCGATACAGCAGCCGCATTTATTGAGCGACGGCAAGGTCGCAGCAGCGAGATAAATTAAAGGACGCGGCCCGCAGCAGGACTCAAATCTTCTCGACGTGGATCGTGAAGTGAGAGTGCCTTGTTCTTAGGCTGCGCGGAGCCGCTTGGGCTCGGCTCCGCGCAGCTCCGCGAACCCTTTTTTTCACTCTTTTTACTTCTTTCTTCTCTCCTCCGCACTTCGCTCCAGTCCGTTAAAAATGGTGCTTTATGCTGAGGCTCAGCTTTTCTTCCCGATGTTCTTGATTTAGCTTTCCCGGGACGGCACCCTGAAAATCCGGTGCTATCGTTTAAGCAAGGGGCTGAATGGGGCACAGCTGCCTCGGCCCCCTCGCCTACCGGCGGCGGGGCCGAGGCAGCAGGGGAGAGACAGCAACCTGGGCCGCTCCATACCTAAGTATATCCGGTTGAGTTAGGAGCTGGGCCAGTCTGGCAATGAGCAGCCATATTTCGCAGTTCCGTTTTTAGTCATTTTCATAGGTTAGCGTTTTAATTTCAGAAGCCTTGCTGCGTCGGGAATTTAAAACATAGCAAGCGTTACGATTGAGCGAACTACAGTGCTTGAGTACTTTCGAGTCTTGCCCCACCCCTACGCGAAAATCCTAGCTCTGCCGTTGGATCTAATGCTTCGACATCTCATTACTGCACCCGGCAGACGGTGCAGCCACAGCTCGTTCTCCCGCACAGCCGGTCTCCCACTTTTAGCTGGCCCCCCCTCTCCCCGAATTCCTGCACCGCAGTCCTCTTCTAATGCCGAAGCCGTGCGGCCGAAGTGCAGCTCAGTGAGGCTGGATCCGCCGAGTGTGCTTAACCGAGCGTGGCTAAAAGCGGCGGCTCTCGTGTCCTCCACAGAAAGAGAGCGAGAGAGAGAGACAAAGAGAGAGCGAGAGAGAGACAAAGAGAGAGCGAGAGAGAGACAAAGAGGTAGAGCCAGAGAGAAAGGGCGAGAGAGAGAAAGCAAGAGAGAGAAAGCGAGAGAGAAAGAGCGAGAGTAAAAGAGCGAGAGAGAAAGAGCGAGAGAGAAAGAGCGAAAGAGGGAGAGAGCGAGAGAGATAGAGCGAGAAAGAGCTCCCGTACGCTACATCGCTATCACGCTACTTCGCCCGCCAAGCCACTTTGGATCGTAACCGTTCAAGCCATTCGCAATCGTCGAGAATGAGGAGCGAGAGCCTTCCAAAAGAGTTTCCCGCGCATCCCACCCCCGCCACTGCCGTCGAGCTCCTGAACAGAGTAAAGGTGCCCTCTGGGCCCACTGGCACCTCCTTGCCGCCTACCGCGGACAGGGCGAATGGCTTTTTGTAGATTCCTCGGATGATGATAATCCCGCTTTCCTTTTGAGCGGACTACGAGCAATTTCCTTCATGTATCATCCATATTGTGTGGTGGCGAGTGACAAAGGTCTTTTGAAGCTTTTCGGAAGCTTTAAAATTGATATTCATCAGCCTCTACTCGATTTTATAGTGACTACATAGCTGCTCGTCCATAAAAATAACCGGCGGAGACTTGGGTGTTGACATCCAACTTCTCCTCACTATAGCAAGACAGTGGTGCTCAAACTAACCAAAAGCTAGGAGGTCATCGACGAGGCGAGAACCAGTGACTTTGATGAAGCGGGCAGAGCCGTAATTCAAAGCCGCCGACGCTTACTGCCGCCTCGCAAATTCAGCTGCAAACTCAGTACTGGCGAGTTGGAGTTGCATCGCGCTCTAGGCGAGTTTATCTAGCGACGAACGAAGGCAAATATACGAGCGGGGCATCTTGGAGGTCGTTGGTTCAAACCTTCGATACGTTCAACGCCGACAGACAATTATGACGCTGACAGACAACGCTGTCAGTAGTTTTTCGCTAAACTTCCGCGGCGCAACTCTCACTGGCATCACTCATCTGCATTGATTGTTTGTTATGCGATAGGCGGAAGTTACGCTTTCGCTAGGCATGACATCGCGAGGCTCTTTGGATTCATCCGCCGCTTACCTCTCACGCTGATGCCGGCGATAGTTCCACATAGTGCTTGGTGCGCACTGCTCTAGTTTGATTTTGATCCACTCGTGCAACAGTCGAGGGTTAGCACAAATAAATTCTGCCGACGTCTAGAATGCAGCGGCAGTTCACCCATCAATCGTGATGGATGGAAGCCGTATACCAAAACATTAGTACCGCCCCATCCTCAACCATTCTGCTTTTGTAGAATCCTCTAAATCATACCGCAAGACGCGCGGCCCTTTAAACAATGCAAGTGTTACCCTTTTGAAAAAGCAAAGCGAATCGTAGATGGAGCTGATGCTATCAGAAGCCTCTCCAGCTGCTGTTTGAGATAGATCGACCTAGAACATTTTAGGTGAGGAACATAATAATAATAATGACAATAATAATGATAAGGCAGTTGATATAGCGCCCTCAGAGAACTCGATATCTTTCTAGGCACTTTGCGTAAAAAAATTTTGAAGGGTCACTAACACCTTAGCGAGCATTCTATGGCACCCTTTCATCAATTGACTAAATGCCGCCACACGTAGCGAACAGGCTTAAAATTGCACGCAAGCGACCCACGCGTATAAGCAAACAACTTAGCTAAGCTAGCATGTTTTTTTTTTAACCAATAGCCATTCTAGATCAGCCAACCGTCGTTTGTATCGCGCTCTCGCTTATCGCCAGCTTGCCGTTCCGCTCACCGCCAGTTCGCCCCGATGGTCGTGTAGCGCTCTCGGAGATGGATGAGCATCGAGTCGCTTCGAGTCGCTCGACTGCGTCGGGCTGCCTGCTGCGGCAGCAGGGCCTGAAGAGAGTTTATCTGCTCCTGCTCTGCTCGTCCTTCGTCATCGCACTGGTGGGCGTCCTTCGGCCCAAGGAGGAGGTGAGGAGATGAGAGCGCGACGGAGATGCGCTCAGCACGGCGGGACGCGGCACCCGCTGCATCGAATCGCTTTTGGCTATCGCAGATCGTTGACCGCCCTGCCGGCCTGTGCGAGGCTTAGCGGAAGGCGAACGCCTGGCTGAGCTGGCTCGATCGGATCGACGGGACGCCGACCGCTCGAGCGCCGCTGATTGTTGCAGGTGCTCGAACTGCTCGAGCGCTCGAGAGTCGGCGACGCTAAAGACGGCTCGCTGGCGTCTTTGAACGAGGTGCGAACGTCAGCCACTGGTTCGCCTCCGGCCGTCGACTCGGCTCGTCGGCCGAGCGCCAGCGCCGCGCCACCGAGACAGCTTCAGCTTCTAGCCGACGACCCGATTCGGAGCAACTACGGACCTGGACAGCAGGCTCGACAGTTCGATGCAGGGCAGCCGCCGCCGCCGCCGCCGCCGCCGCCTCAGAGCCCGATCCGCTGGGCACCGGGCGGCGGCGCCGCCGAGAATTGGATGCCGGTCGTCGTCCAGATTCCGGCGCAAGGAAACGACCAGCAGCCGCCTCTGGGTGCCGCCATAGCGGCAGCCATGAGCCCCGAGTCCCTGCGGCGCATCGGGGGCGAGGTGCCCGTCGCCCAACTGGAACAACGGCCGAGCCGAGTCGAGCTGGCAAGTCCGAAAGGCAATCTAGCCGGCTTGGAGGAGGTGCAGAAGAATCGGCAGGCGCGAATGGCCTACGTCTGCCGTCAGAATGCCGAACTTCGGTAAGTTGGGCTAGCTGCGACGGAACGGGTCTTGGACGAGCAGCGAGTGCAGCCAAAAGCTTTGGCCTGGATTCTTTGGCCTGGATGCTTTGGACTTCACCTTGGGAGCATGGCACCTGGATGTTCTTGACCCGGGGTAAGGTGTTCTTGCTCTTCACGATCCGGGTCGTATGTTCGAGTCCTGCAGCAGCGGTAGATTCTTTATTGACCACTGCCAGTGGCGGTGATAGCCTCGAAGGCTCTCTAGCCACTGTATGCATGAGGCCGGTTAATTAGCTTAACTTTTTAATCTTTTTAATGGCACCCGCTCAAGCCTTCGCTTGGCCTTCCGAACATGGAAGTCTCATGCAATTATCTGCGAAAAACTATCGGGCCCTCTATCGGGACTCTCTCGGGACGTACGCCTTCGACACTTGGAGCCCAATGCGTACTCGAGCCGCCTCGGCCGACTGAAAGACCATCATGGAAAGTAATAGTTGGCCCGGTTGGGGGGCCCGAATCTGTGCATCGAAGTCGCGTCTCCCGGCGCGACTTTCGAATCCTCTCGAAAGCGATTTACCTCTGGCATTTTAATATAAAAAAATTACTCGATAGCAACCTTTTGAAAAAACTGCCTACTCCATCTGGAAGCCGACGCTGACCGCTCAATTTCCTCCCAACGATGAGCAGGAGCGATACCGCAAGGGTGAACCGCGCCCAAGTAGGGAGGCCCTGGCAGTCTTTTTAGCTTCATCTGAACGCAGCAAGCGATGCCCTCGTCGGAGGAGACCAGCGAAGCTTCAGTGAGGCTTCAGCACGTCGCCCGATAAGTCTCGAGAGTTGCTTCGTAAGTTGCCTGGTAAACCTGTTAACTCGGGTGGCCAGACTCGCACCCTGGCAGGCGCTTAGCGGAGGAGGCCTTTGAAGGGGCCTCGGTGCAGAGGAACTAAGTTCTGTAAGTAGCTATCGCTCAGTTGGCCTCGCGAAGTCTGGGACCATAGATAGAAGCCCCTGCGAAACTTGGCGGTTAGTATTAGTACCTGCTGGTTGCAGCTGTCTAGGAGCCTGCAGAGCTGATTTTCAGAGGCACCGCAGTAGAAATTGGATCTTTTGCTGGAGGATTGTAGAAGCCTTTGGCTCCGCACTAAGAAGGCGATTCAGAGTGGAGCTCTGGAGGCTCGCTGCCCTCTGGAGGCGCGACGCTTTAGCCTCCCTCGAGGCCTGGTGGTGCCCTCTGTAGGCAGACTTTGAAGATTCACGTCAAATCTGCCCCCGAAGGCTTCGTTAGTCCTTCCATTTAAATGATGCCTCTTTTATAAAGAAGCTATCGTTAGGGAAGCTAAGCAAGAGTAGAGGAGGATCCTGTTTCCGCCAAGCGAAGGGGACTCGAATGAGCTGCTCCTGCTCCAGACTCGAGCAGCTCGTCCTCTCTCCGCTGCTGAGCCTCCGAGCTGCAGCCTCCCTTTCGGCATCTCGCTATTTCTCGCCAGCCAGAGTTCTATCCGTCTCTAACCAAGACCTGTGCAACTGAAGGTCAAGATTGGAACTGCACTCACCCTTCGACTGTCTCGTGAAGGCCTATTCCATATGTGGATCACTGAGGCTAGCGTGACGTAACAGCTAGTTGGCAGGCTATTGCAGTCCTTCGCATACTCGCACATGATTAGGCGTGTGTGCAAGAGCTTCGGACACGGCCCTGGTGGTCGGCGAGCTGCGGTCTAGTAACTGCGAGCTTTTAAATGTAATTCATTGATATAGTGCCCTAAGAAAATTCAGTCTGTATCCAGGAACTTCACATATTCCGGAGGGTTCGAGCCCGTGACCTCTGTCGTCTAAGGCAAGCACCTTGACCTCGATCATTATGGGCGAGCACCGTAACCCCTGGGCGGCACCAGGACGGTGCTTGGGGGTACGAACTCGAGTGGCAGCTTATTGTTCGCGGCAAAGCTTTGTCGACATGCGGAATGCCATTGCGGCGGTGAACCGTCTGCTTTCCAAATGAGCATACGGTCAAGTTTAAGCTATCGTAGAGTCCCCGAGGAGTTATTGTCCAACTTGCTCACTTACTACTAGGTAAGGCGGTTGCTTTCACGACCTCGGCCCCGAGGTCGTGGGCTCGAATCCTGCAGTGGGTGATCCTTTATCGCCACTGCAAGCGGTGGTGATAGCCGTAAAGGCTCTTCTGTCGCGATACAAAAAGAGGCTGTTAAATCAGCTAGCATTTATTTTTTATTTATAACTGCAAGCTACTGCAATCTTCGGTCTATTATCTAATGCATGCAAATACCAAGAAGGTCGAGCGATTGGATAGGTGACGAGCTTTCTACAGCTTTTAAGTTCTCACGAAACCTAAGCAACATTCGATACAATATATATATATGTGTGTGTGTGTGTGTGTGTGTGTGTGTGTGTGTGTGTGTGTGTGTGTGTGTGTGTGTGTGTGTGTGTGTGTGTGTGTGGCCAACAATTGATCTTTTAGTTAGCAAACTACAACCTTGAACACAGTCGAGCGAGCAGCATATCCAGATATACCAAGAAGCGACGCGAGCGATGTAGGGACTTCGGAGAAAAGGGGGAAAGAGGAGGAAGAGGCACATAAATCTGCTTGTGCACAGTCCGCAGTGAGCGCGTTGCTGAGCAAGAGCTGAGGAGGAGTTTTCCCCGTCGCGAAGAAGCGCATGTCGTAAAGCGTCTCTCTAAACGAATTAAAATCTGATACATATTCGCCGCAGGACCAGAGCGAACTTTTCGGTCGGTCGTTTTAGAAGAAGTTCAGCGAGGCATGATGGCGACAAACCTTGTCGCTTGGGATTGAACGGATGAGCGAGAACTTGCTCCCGAAGCCCAACCGGAAGCTTTGCTGCTCTGCTCCGTAAATGCGACGTTAATTTAGCTTGGGGAGTTTCTTTGATTGAGCACCAAGTGTAAACCCCGTGCTGACGATTTGTCGTGTAGACGCTCGACGGCAGCTTTCTCAGCTCTACAGTGGAATAGCGAACAGTGGAATAGTGGAATAGCTGGCTCGACTCGAATCTGGCCCGTGGCCTGCGATGGTCGTGAATTAGTAAGGCGAATGCAGTTAGAGCGAGCTTTTTGCCATGACTACGTGGTCATCCAGAATTACTTTGGCAGGGGATATTTTGGTGGGCGAGCTAGCCGCAATGTAAATGTGGGCAATCATTTTTGACTGCAGGCGGCCGTTTTTTGACTGCATACGGCCTGCCAGGTGAGGTCTTGACAACGCTCAGCCCTCGACGTGCAGACTTAGTGTGACTGCACTAGCTACTGTATGCCGTTTGGTGCTCGTGAAAAGCTGGCGAATGTTTTGATTTTAGTCGGACTGCAAATCTTGTATGCCTGCAACATTTCTGTACTTTATCCATGAGCTTGGCAATGAAATATTCAAATGCATGTGAAAAATTGTGCTAATACTTGCGAACACCAGGAGATTACATTGAGTCAGGAGAGTTTAGGACAGACTAGACTGCCAGCATTATAGTTGATGAACAGATCACAGTCACAAGCAGAGACTACTCACGGCCTAGCAACAAATTGTGGCCTGGCAGCAGGCGACGGAATTTGGGGGTTCAATTATATTCCTCGTTGATGCTTGGCTTCACACTCAATTGGAATAAGTAGAGACCCTATGTGCCATTTCAATCGGAAATTGTTAAAAAAAAAACTAAAACTATTCTGCTAGAACCGTGCTTCAATAATGGGGTCTTTACTTACCTATTTAATTACTATTATTATGGCAGTGCGGTTATTTTTTAGGTTAAGGCAGAGAATGTGGATGTACAAGATGGATAGGGTGCATGGACTTACGTACTGTCCCGTTCCCAAAGCTGGCTGGTCGTCTTGGAAGCGTTTGCTTTTCTACATCAATGGAGCAATCAATAGCACCGACGTTGAGATTGGAATCACGTCTGACTCTAAAGCCGGAGTGGTAGATGTCGGGCCAGTGACCGTTCAGCGTCTTCAAGCCATGCGACGTCCAATGTTCATGTTTGCGTTCGTGAGGTAAATATTGAGCTCGAGCTGGCGAGAGCCATTTCCGAAAACCACCACTACACATTGTGCAAAATGGTCGGCCAAGAGTCGGGAGCTCACTTCCAGCTTCTGCCATCACCTTCGTTGACTATGTAGTGTTATTCAATAAGTATCAGCTAAAGACGCATCTGTAACGCTAATCGCTCTATATATTCCAGTGAGCTGATCTGTATTGCTCTTATATGGTTTTCACGCTAGCGTATACCGAAAGCGTACCGAAAGCCGCTTAGGCTGAGTGCGCTATACAAAACTCTCCTGCGTATAACCCACATAGTATTTATGGCTTTGCGGAGTTACAGACGGAGATACATTACAAATTACACGGTGTTGTTCCTGGGAAGGAAGGGATATATTTAGGAGGGGGTCCTTGTAATCAGGGGTACTGGATGTGCTTTTTTGTTCTGTTGCAGGCTTTCTAAACTTTATGTTGCATTTTGTTAACCTTTTGAATCGATGGTCTTGCAAAGAATTGTGAGGTGCCTCAATAGAAATTGTATTCACTTACGTTGCAATAAAAACGACTTATTATTAGCAGGCTTTAAATGCTTCAAAGGCACATAACCTGGCCTTTCGTTGCTATGAGGCTACTCTCTGGAAGTATTTCCTTACGAAGTATGGCAATTATTTTCTCTGCCAATTGCAAGAGTTGGCCTATATCATAGCCCCCATCAAGCGTTCAAACTCTACCGTATATTCGGGCTCTGTTAAAACTATAATCCGGCCATGGCTGAAGTCGTTGTGGGACTCAAGTTGCATTCAAGGCCATTCGCCGTAGCTGGTAGCAGCTTCTCTTAATTTTCGGTACTAGCCGTTCAAGGTGTTTACAGTGGGGTTGAACTTGAACCTCGGTCGGCCCTTATAGGGTTGAAAATTGGTGCCCTGCTTCAAAGTGGGATACGACGGAGAGTGCCACCATGATCGATAGCTTTGCAGTTAGCACGGGATGTGCAGTAGTGAAAAATCTGAAAACTTCGACTGCACGCATTGTGCGATCTCTTTGATAAATGCTTGACGGTTGAGTTGTTTTCAGAATACCACTTTCGCAGATAATTGTCATGTTATACCTGTCCATGATTAGGGGTTTCATATCATTATTTCTAGCTGATGAGCCCCGGCTCTCTCTGTCTCTGTCTCTGTCTGTCTGTCTCTGTCTCTGTCTCTGTCTCTGTCTCTGTCTCTGTCTCTCTCTCTCTCTCTCTCTCTCTCTGTCTCTCTCTCTCTCTCTCTCTCTCTCTCTCTCTCTCTCTCTCTCTCTCTCTCTCTCTCTCTCTCTCTCTCTCTCTCTCTCTCTCTCTCTCTCTCTCTCTCTCTCTCTCTCTCTCTCTCTCTCTCTCTCTCTCTCTCTCTCTCTCTCTCTCTCTCTCTCTCTCTCTCTCTCTCTCTCTCTCTCTCTCTCTCTCTCTCTCTGCGACCTACACGTCGCTGCACTCACTCGCATTTGTCTCTCAATCTCTCCGAGTGCTCCTCCAGTGGGCTCTCACATTAGCAGCTCCGATGCTTCCAGTCTTCTTGCCGTTCCTCCAACGAAACTGAAGTCTCTGACCCTGACTGTCGCCACTCACTAATAGAACAGTTTCGGTGAGCTGAACCAGCGGCCTGAGGCCATCTATCTGAACAAATTCAGGCCGAAGCCCTCTGACCGAAACATTACAAGGCGAAAGGTCGGACTATATAGAAATCGAATGTACTCTCAAAAGCAGTTAACGTTCAACCATTCTTTTTCAGATCCGATTAAATACTGCCCAATCATCCACACGAAAGGTCACGTGTTTTAGCTGGCAGCCATTTTCCGTCTACGTGTAGCCCACCAGGTCCAAGTGGTTCTGAGTGTCTTCTTGTGGGCTTTGGAATGCTTGTCTAAACATGATATTTGTGCTTTTAAATGCTTTTGTATGCATAATACCTTGTTTGTCATGAACTCTTGTTTATTGCTTTGCTTGCAGCGATTTATAATGCCCTTGGATAGATATTTGGTTCACTTAGGGTTCTAAATTCCTTGCGTATTCGAATCGGCCGTTGCTGATGTTTCTTAATGTCGCATGATCCATTTCTTTCATCGTTTTGAACCACGTCAGACTTACGGTTATCCAAGCTCAATAGAGGCATGCTTCAAACTCTTTGGATCGCTGAGTCAGTTCCACGGTTGAAGTAATAATAATAATAATAATGTTGCACTTGATAAAGCGCCCTCAGAGAACTTAATCTCTTTCTAGACGTTTTACATTTGCTGCAAAGGGAAATGCAATTGAATGGTAAGTAAAATCATGCTTGAAAAACAAACAAAATGAATTATATGGTTAGGGGCGACATGCACAGGGTCAGCATGCAAATGTGGTTAGTGGCAGCATGCACAGTGTCAGCACGCATAAGCACATCAAGGACGAATCACAGGGACCCACTAAATGCTGTCCTAAATAAGTACATTATCAGAAAGGTGAAAAATGGTGAATCCACTAAATCTCCTTTCAAAGTGCTCAGCCGGTGCTACAAGATTGTGTCTTTCTAAAAGGTCGAAAAAGTTGGACGCTCGAAATAGCCCCAGATACGAGAAAGGGTCATTTTCACGTTTCTGAACATGGGACGAAACCATAGTGATAGTATGGGCGGTGTATTACAAATATTGCTAACGCGTACAAATCAAATTCTATGCTTTTAATAAATTGAGTTGGCTAGCAGTTCGTGAAACGCTGAACTATTAGAGGTCTTACATGGATCCTCAAGGTTTGCAAAGTTTTTGTTCTATAGCTTGTATAAGTACACATTTATGTGCATAAGTGGCTGAGAGAGAGAGAGGGAGAGAGAGAGTGAGTGTATGTGTGTGTGTGTTTGTGTTTGTGTGTGTGTGTGTGTGTGTGTGTGTGTGTGTGTGTGTGTGTGTGTGTGTGTGTGTGTGTGTGTTTGGGTGTGTGTGTGTGTGAACACCAAAATCTCCTGCCCTCACCATGCCTATGCAGCCACCATTTTATCCATCATAGTGGGTTGCCGTCTGATGTGTTAGCCAAAATGCTGGCAAATGAGATTAAGGCGGCAGCTTGAAAGTAGTATTAATGCGTGGGTTTGTTAGTGGATATTAACAACGCATAGTTATGGTGTGACCATTTATTAAGCCAACACACGAGAGAGAGGAAGAGAGGGAGGGAAAGAGAGATCCGATCAGGTCGAACGGCAGGCGGATAAAGGTACGTCCGCTTAGCCCAAGCAGCTGGAGGGAAGTGCTCTTTGTCTGCCACCACAAGACGGATGTTGTTTCCGGCATGTCTGACCTCGAGAGAGAGAGAGAGAGAGAGAGAGAGAGAGAGAGAGAGAGAGATTGATCTTGTAGCTGGCAAGTTATTGGGAAGCCATCGATTGCTGCAGTAGCAACGTTTCAAGTGGGTAAATAAAGCAAACCAGACAGAGCGGGCGTATCAACTATGTGAAGGCATTGGTCCCTCTAGATTTCCTCGTTAGCCAGAACTTAAAGGCTTTCTGCAAATTTTTTTATTCAGCTTTGCATTTCAGTCGCTTTCCGAAAGCTCTGGGACATTGTGCTAAGTGATCGGTGTTACGCAATTTCATTAAAATAATGAAAGCCAATAGCAGAGAATGCTACTTAAAGCTCAAAGAAAAGACTCCTAAGAGAAATTATTTATCCCGCTCCCGAGTTCAGCGTTGCTACTGGCTGCTCAGAAATCTTATTAGGCCATTTGAGGTGATCAATTTGCATCGCACAGGCAGTAGAAGACAGTGTTAGTGTCTGAGAAGCCTACTGTCAACAGGCCAAGCTTTAAGACCAGAATATGTCCATTACTGAAGCATGCACATACATGCTGCTATGCATACCAGACAGGACGCAATACGCCTCGACACTTAGGCGCACTTCAGTTAATTCGCAAGCGTTTTGGTGGAAACTGACTGGAACAGTGATATTTCAGCTATTTCAAGTCATTGTATGACCGAGTAGAAAACATCTTATAATTCACGGTGGCTTAGTGTGGATGAGAAATTCTGCCTCAACAGAGCTGTGCTAGTGAAGAGCCTATTCAAAGCCGAACCTTGAAGGCATTTCTGATTTTGCTTAAGATTAGACAATGTGCGTTGCAGGTCTACATGTATGGATCGAGCGAGGCCTCTTGCCCCGGCATGATAAACTGCCGGGCAGTATAAACTGCTCAGAAGCCTAGACATAAATTTCTTGATAAGGACCAGCATTGACTTTGTTCGGCTGTCGAGTTATAGGGAAGGCAGATGGGGTTCATCTGCTCCGCTGGGCTCGCTTAAAATGTGGCCTCTGTCCGGCTATTCATGGCCCCATGCCCGTTAGCTTGGGAGACTGTCTGTCTCTCTCCTTATCTCCATCTCACCTCGCTCACTCTATGCCTCCGTACCTCTCTCCCTCGTCTCACACACAAATGAGCAAATAAGCTTATACAAAAAGGGATTGCCGGCCTTGACCCAGCAGTAGGTCTATATCAATTTACGTCAGAGCTCTTCGATCCAGTGCGCAGGCGCAGGCGAGTGGAGAATCGATGTTTTCGCGCTGCGCATGGCCTTCTGTCGGGCTCGACTAAACACACGCTGATATAATGCTGCCCTGTAGCTATAACAGCGCTGAGGAATAAATTAGCTTCGCGATTTCCAGCCGACGCCATGCTGACTCGCTCCCGCTTTCAATGAACTTACGTCTTTACAGGAACCCCTGGGAAAGACTAGTGTCTGCGTACATCAACAAGGCTGTCGACTGGAACTACACGCGGATCATGCACGCCCCCTGTCGATGGGAGTCCGTGGAGCCGTACAAGGAGCCGATCACGTTCACTCAGTTCCTAACGTGCATATCTGAGTCGGGCATCAACACAAGCCTGGACATTCACTGGACTCCTATGTGGCAGCTGTGCGACTTTTGTCGTACGCGATACGATTACGTCGGCCACATGGAGAGCGTGGCAGCAGACGCGAGATACATTTTGGAAAGGAATAGCATCAACGCTACATTCCCTCGGATATTTTCTTCAAAGGCTCACCGAGCCGGCGACGTGATTGTCGACTGGTATAGGGCGGTGCCCATTGACGTGATTCAGAGTCTTCAGAGGCTTTATAGACTGGACTTCCTGCTGCATGGCTACAGCAATGTTCCGCCAGGCTGGGAAGGGAAACTCGCTTAATCTTCTTTCTGTCTTCCAGTCATGTCAAGATCTCAACGATCAAGTGAGGTGCAGGACTTACTCGTATTATCGTTGTGCTATACGTGCACCTTTTCGGTGTGAAGAAAAATCAATCCTATTCAAACGTGAGCTCATAGTTTGATGGTGCCGGCCAGACGATTGGCATCACTGCCAGCTGGTCTGGCCGGTGTCTTGCTAAAGCGGCTTAGTATTGCTCTTGCATTAGAGAGAAGGTCTGTGTCATTAGTGCTGCTGTCATGTCACTGGATGACTTGCCAAGATAAATGTACATGTAATCGTCAAGCTCTCGTGCCAAAAGTGCTGCATGCATTTTGTATTGTATACCTAGTTGTTTTCTGACGTTTTTTACCATGAGTGTAGTGAAAATAAAACCTGCGGTCTCTTGAACTTGAATCATCTCGGTATCGATCTAGTAGCTTTCTGGATAGCTGCATCGCCGTTGCAGGAGTTTCTTAACTGAATCACAACCGAACCGGCAGTTGGCCACTCCAAGTTTCATTCGATGGCATTGTTTAATAATGCACCTCCTTTGGTGGGCTGCTCAAGGGTTACAGGCCACGGAATCATGCTGCCAAACGTCTGGCCTCTGCGGCCCAACAATACCACACCAATACCACCTCGCTGGGGCACGATCCTGTACTTACCGACAGCGCTCGGCTTGCGCCGCTGTCTTAGCTCTCTAGTCGATTCGCCTTAATGCTGGGTTGGCAGATTAACGCAGCGGTCTAATTAACAGTCTCTACGGGTGTCGAAATCACGAAGCTGGAGGGTGTTTTCTGTCTGAGCAAGTTGTAATTCTTCTCAGCTATGCAGCACGTGCCGCTTGTCTGGAAGAGGTCAGGCTAGCTGCAGGAAACTTCGGTAAATGCAGATCGCACAAGTGACCACTGCAGATAGCGGCATACATAAAAGCTCGGTCAGCCTGTGCATAGCATAAATGGAAAATAAGAGGAGCAGACAGCGATCACACTCCCAAAGCCCCAAGGATTAATTTCTCGTGTCTTTTAAGACGGCCGAGCACAGCAGAGGGCCAAGCATTGCGTGCAAATATAAATAGAGTTAGGAGCTAGCAGTCAGTTTTCAGGATCAGCGTGCAAATTTCCTGGGTAGGGCTGGGATGTGAGTTAGATGCATATTTGTAGATAGTCTCATGGCTGGGCTTTAGGATACACTCCTGACTCGATATACTCGTGACAAGATGGGAAGACCTCGACACTGCGAGTGCAGCGTCAGCTCAGCTGAGCTTCTGCTCAATGCACTTCCCAAACTTGCTCGAAACACTCTGCTGCTTACCGTTTGCTGCTGGACTGCATGTCTAAATCCGAATAGTCTCTCTCTTTTTCACTCTCTCTCTCTCTCTCTCTCTCTCTCTCTCTCTCTCTCTCTCTCTCTCTCTCTCTCTCTCTCTCTCTCTCTCTCTCTCTCTCTCTCTCTCTCTCTCTCTCTCTCTCTCTCTCTCTCTCTCTCTCTCTCTCCTCCCCCTCCCTCTCTCTCTCTCTCTCTCTCTCTCTCTCTCTCTCTCTCTGCTAGATTGGATAATTGTGTTTCGATTACTTTCGATCAACATGTGTGCCCACGTGATCCTCTATTCGTCGCAGGTTTTCCGACTTCCACAATGAGCGCATCGCCTAGCTGCAGGCGCGTTAGCCATGATTCACGAGTTTCGCCGCTCACAGTGAGCGATTCCGAAGAACATCATAGGAATCTACGGTTGCGTTGTGTATTCTTCAAGAGAAAATCCCTATGAGAGCCATCTAAAGTGTTGATGCTGTATCTCCTGCATCTCTTTCTGCAACTCCACAAAGCCACAAAGCCTACGTGGGTGTTAGGCAGGAGATGTTTGTATAGCACACTCACAGCCTGAGCGGCTTTCGATACGAAATCGGTAGCCAACAACTTTCATCTCACGCAACAAAGAGAAAATGAGAAGCATAGCAGAGTCAGGAGAGCAATTAAGGTTGTGAGTAGCCTGGAAGTAGCAGCTGAGGACCGCTGAAGAGAATGAGCCATGGTCGGCAGCAAGAGAGTAGTTGACGTTTCGCAAGAATTGTGGAGGATGGGGTTCACTGTGTAGCTGCTGCTGCTCCTCTGTGCTGATGCATCACCCAACGTCAAGCCTCTATGGGCTGTACGTTTGCTTTGATATCAGTAAGGCGAAATTAATCGCTCCTACTCTTCAGTCAGCCATGACTGTTATTAGGGAAGGGGCTAGTGTCGTTCGGTGCTGCTGCTATTACCATCTCACAATGCTCTTCGAAGCCAAGACACCAAAAGCAGATGCTAATACATTCAGCCAAGCAGTAGGGATAGCTTCGCTCCGAGACACAAGCGGTCACTATCCTTAATAAGAGAGGCTGTGAACCAAGGTAGCGATGTCGCTACGGAGGAGGATGGGGATTTTATTCAAATTAGGTCCGTGTGATGTTACGCTTGTCGTGTCAGACATGAGATGAAAAGGGGGTGCACCAATGATTTAGTGTAGGGTACGGTGCTCAAACTTCACTAAGGGTTCTAGTCCTACAACACGCTATTACTTATTGCTCACTGAAAGTGGTAGCGATAGCCTCTACGATTCTTCTGCCAGCTTTATAAATCAGGCTGCTGCTGAATCAGTTGACTGAACTTCGCTGTCGACGACATCACTCAGCCGTAGCAGCTCAGTCCCAAAGAGGGGCTGCAGTGACCTCACATTGCTTGCCTCTGCTTGCCGCAGGCAGGGTTCAGACACTGAACGTACAGTAGATCGCTTGGTCTGGTAGACTGAATAAGAGCTCCACAGCGATCACTGATAGATGTTCGCTATCGACACAAAAGCAGTGGAGACAAAAATGGTCGCTTCACCCACCGTCTCTGGCTCGAACTCTCTGTGCTCGTTTAGTCATGCGAAACCTCCAGTCTGAAAACATCTTTCGGCTAGCAAATCTATTAATATGAGGGATCATGTGCAAAACTGCTACAGGTACGTGCATGCATCGTACTGCACCCTAACTTGGGTGCTATTGCAACCAGTCACATGTCTGATTGTATTGGGTTCTGTTAAAGTTACAGGCTACCGTGGATGTTTAGTGGGCAGGCCGGCGTTGAATGGTCAGTACACTCCACTTCGGCCACTCGCACCTCGCCTTCTCAGCCGAGCCTATCAAACCGGACGTCTACAGTGACCGCCGACTGAAGCAGGCCGCGAGCATGAGCGACATGGCAGCCAGCCATGCTCTGTCTTATCTATCCATTGACTCGTGGATGCCCAACTAGATGCTCTGCCGCCGAAACCTCACACAAACGGCAAGGTTCCTGGTGCCTGGTGAGGTGGTCTCGTTGCTTAGAATCTTGCTGCTTGAGCTGCTGCTGCTGCTGCTGCTGCTGCTGCTGCTGCTGCTGCTGCTGCTGCTGCTGCTGCTGCTGCTGCTGCTGCTGCTGCTGCTGCTGCTGCTGCTGCTGCTGCTGCTGCTGGCTTCGCTGCTGCTGCTGCTGCTGCTGCTGCTGCTGCTGCTGCTGCTGCTGCTGGCTTCGCTGCTGCTGCTGCTGCTGCTGCTGCTGCTGCTGCTGCTGCTGCTGCTGCTGCTGCTGCTGCTGCTGCTGCTGCTGCTGCTGCTGCTGCTGCTGCTGCTGCTGTGGCTGCTGCTGCTGCTGCTGCTGCTGCTGCTGCTGCTGCTGCTGCTGCTGCTGCTGCTGCTGCTGCTGCTGCCACTCCTGTCGTTCCAGATCGGCACCGGTACAGGCTAACCTGGGGAGCGCTGACTTTCACTGATCGATATATTTGAGCTAGCTACAACCGGTACTCCCTGCTTGTCACTAGGCCATCCAAGATGCTTTTTAAGCACTCTGGAGCCATCTGGGGCCATCGTGACGCTCTATTTCACTGCATGTCAAGCGAACCTTTTCAGTCGCGGTGTGACAGTTAAATATATAATTTCTTTTAAATGTAATTCATTTATATAGCGCCCCAAGAGAGCTTAATCTCTATTCAGGCGCTTCACATATGCCTCGGGGCTCGAGCCCACGACCTCAGTCAGACCTTAGTCGGAGTGAGCACCTTAACCGCTAGACCAAACCAGCTCGGCAGGTCTTACTCGCTGCTTCAGTTTTGCTCACTGACGACAGTGGATGCGTCAGCACGTGACCTGTGACCTCGAAGAGCTCCGGGTGGCAGCAGTAGAGTGACTGCGTTTCCGTTGTGCATTGCTCACTCGGGTTGCAACGAAGGGTTGGCTGTGCCTCAGAGCGCGATGCTACTGCCACGGTCGGGGCCACAGTCCTAGATCGGGCTCTCGAGCTCAGCTGGTCGCACGCTCTTGTGGAGGAGGTTGGCATATAGGGCTGTCGCTGGAGCGGAGGCACCGTTCCGCTGCCGCTGCACCTAGCACTCTCGCATCGACTTAATCAGCAGTCAAAGCGCAACAGAGCCCATCTGCAATGAGCAGCACGAGCAGCTTCTCCGGTACTCGATTGAGGCGACCTCTGGCGGCCAGATCGTGACTCGGCCGAGGCGTCGCCCGAGGCTCTCCAGAGTCGAAGCAGAGAGCGGGCAGGGAGAGCCCGAATGCCGCTCGCACCGGGATCGCAGGATCACGTCACGCGGCCATCAGTCCAGTCTTTTGTTAGAAGTGAGAGCACCAGCCGACTGCCCCGTTCGGCAGTACGTGCGGCGAGCGCCAATTGATCGCTGACAAGTCGCTGGCTCGCTCGCACCTGCTGGCTCGCACCTCCGAGCGCCTCTCGGAGTCACAACCGACCGCCCTCGGCCGCTCTCGGGTGGCCGCGAAAGGCCGAGGCTGGTGCTCAATCGTGTGCTGGCTATACGTTAGCAGCACTCGGCGCCAAAACGGAAGGCTCCTCCGGCTCCTTGCTCAGCACTCTCAGCTAAACGAGGTCGCTACAATTGGCACTCGGTCGACAGAGAGGATGGAAGCAGTCGGAGGGCTCGCTCGCTCGAGCTGACTTTGGTCTTTGGCTAGATCTGGCGCACAACGGGCAACTGTGGATGGAATTCGACACGGGAATCCGTGTAGGATCAATCGAGATTTCTGGGCCAGAAACATTTCCCACGCAACGACAAGGCTGCTCGGCCAGTCGGTTGCTCACTTAGCCTGGCACGAGCGCTCGCTAGTTCTACATTCGAGGTCGGGCGTGGATGTACAGAGGGATGCCTGCCCCGGTCTGATCGCATTCCCACCGGCTGTCCATAGGTCGACAAGCTCAGCTCCTCGCCTGTGCTGCCACAGATTATCATAGACTGTCTCACCATCGGTTCCCTTTGCCGAAATAGTTCAGGTGCCGCGAATAATAAAAATGCCGATCCTATCTGGCCGATTCAGAACGCCGCCGCCATTTCGGCATGCTCGTTTAGGCACGCCTTCGCCGTGCACTGCCGCTGCCCGTCGTCCGCTACTCCGGCCGCTCGCTTGTCGGCAGAATGGCCAGGCGACGACTACAGGAGGGCGCCTCTCTATGCGAGTCTCCGTCGAGGATACAACCCGTCGACGGGAAGTCGCAGCGAAGACGCCCACGCATCACCTGCCAAAAGAAAACGTCGCAGCGACAACTTAGTCCATCGGGCGACTCGCGGCGCTTCCTGGCAAAGTGCAAAGTGCACCGCTCCTTCCTGAATACGCGCCACCGCAATGCTGAAACTTGCATTGCATGCATTTTGCGCGCGCGCGCGCACTCGAGTAAACGCTTTGCATTCGCATGTCGAACGTCGGAAACGCTGCGCGAGATCCGGCGTTGGCCGGCGAGCTCTCGGTCCCTGCGACGGAGACTGTCCGCTTAATCGGCGGTGGAAGTGTCCGACGCGGAAGCGGCCCGCCACGGCTCCGACCGCGCTCAGCGAGGGCCGCGCGCGAACCTGAAATCTTCCGAACCCTTTGTGCGTCGAACAAAACGCCGCAGCTTCAGCCAATCAGCAGGCAGACGCCGGCCAGCCGGATTTTCTCTTCCTCTTTCCCCCTCTCTCTCTCTCTCTCTCCCTCCCTCTCTCTCTCTCTCTCTCTCTCTCTCTCTCTCTCTCTCTCTCTCTCTCTCTCTCTCTCTCTCTCTTTGTGTCTCTCCGACGTTGAGCGTATCCTCCCTTACATTTACGTGCAAGGGCTATCGAGATCCGAATATCAGGCAAAGATTTCGCGAACATTACTCATCCGGGCCTGCTCATCATCTGACCTTGGCGACCAGCAGATTGTAGTAATATCTTCCTTAGGGCAATTGGAAGCCCGAAAGGAGAATGGAGAATGGAAAGGAGAATCTCGAAAGGAGAATGGCCCGATTGGAAAGGAGAATGGCCCGATAGGCTGGCTGCGAATTATCCGCCGAATCGGCAGCCAGCAGCGGCAGCGCCGACGTACGAGGCCGGACGTCCGGCTTCGGTGCTAAAAGCGGGCTTCCAAACTGGAGTCCCTTCGCCACAAGCGAAGTGCCCGTAACGGTGCTCGTCCGCTCGCCGACGCGAGACCTGCGCCTGGCGTAGTAGGGAGCAGGAGCGTCCAAGCACGGCTACAGCGAGTCGCAGACGCTGCCTCGTTTCATGCAGAGATGCCCCATCCCCCCAAGGTAGCACAGTGCGACAGCTAAGACAGAGCGCCTGCACCGCAATATAGCAAGCGCGAAATGTCAACGTAGACTAGCAGATTCGTTTCTATGTCTTGGCCAGCCCCAGAGAGGCGCGTGTGCATGTACAGCACCAGTCCTTGCGAAAAACTCATTTCGTAGCCCAAAGCGCAGCCGACTAGTCCGAAGCAACGAGATTTGCCTCCATGGGCTCGTTGGTACCGCCTAAACAATAAGCCACGACGTATCGGGCTCGTAGCAGCTACCATTCAGAAGCCGCACTCGCACAGCAATCTTCTGTGCCGTCGCTACCCGTTTTATAATTCATTTATATAGCGCCCCAAGAGAACTTAATCTCTGCCGAGCTGGGTTGGTCCAGCGGTTAAGGTGCTCGCCCCGATTAAGGTCCGGCTGAGGTCGTGGGCTCGAGCCCTGAGGCATATGTGAAGCGCCTGAATAACGATTTAGTTCTCTTGGGGCGCTATACAAATGAATTATATAATGAATTATATTATCTATTCAGGCGCTTCACAAACGCCTCGGGGCTCACGAGCTCAGGCAGACCTTGGTCGGGGCGAGCACCTTATCCGCTGGACCAAACCCTCGCCGCCTCGGCGAGCACTCAATGCAGTCAGTCACGCGAGCTGGAGCTGGGGTAGACGGAATTGCTGGCGCCGCCCTGCTCCACAGCCGCCGCCGCTGCGCTGCCGCTGCCCCTTCCTAATGTTTCGTCTCGCGACGACGCAACCGGATCGCCGCAGCCGTCCTTCTCAGCCGAGGAGGGCGTGCGGCTGCCGGGCGCGGTCGCGCGGGACGGCCGCCGCAGCTGCCGTACCTTGCACAGGTACTACCTCCGGGGCCACGCCCCGACCTGGGGCGCCAACGTAAACAGCGACGGTCAACCTTGAACGGCGCAGGGCGCGCCCGCCTGGCACTACCAGGCTGGCGGCTCGCGTCGGCTCCGCTCGCGACGACCGCCCTCTGGGTGGTCACGTGACCTTCCCGCCAACCGTGGCACTCGCCGCTTAGCTCGCCGGTCGGTGACGAGCACAGCGAGGAGACGAGCGCAGCGCCGCCCACTAACGCCGCGACGTCACCGGAGAACATCCGACCGGTCTCACATCGCGGTTAGACGGCGGAACCGCTGGCCGCAGCGAACTGATCGCTGCGCTGGTACTGCGGCTGGGCCTACTGGTTCTGCCCACCCACGGGCGACATAGCGGCGGACGCGCGTACGCGCGCCGAGCGTCCTGCAGCTTCGGCCGTCGCGGTGAGTGCACCGGGCGCTGCGCTCCATCCGACGTACACTCGCGCCGCCGGCCGCGGCCAGAGATCGCCGCCAGACGGCGGCCGGCCGCGTGGCGGCGATCTCTGGCCGCGGGCCGCCATGTCGCTCGCGCGTGCGAGCGACATCACCGCTCCGCTCGTGTCGCCCGGCGGCTCTTCGCCGCAGCTGCCGCCGACGCATCCGTCGCGTCCTCGGGCGGCAAAAGTCGCCCACGCGGTGCCCGTCGATCGCCCGCGGTCCAACGTCGCCCGCGCTGCCCGGAAAGAAGCGCCGTGCCCCAGAGCGGCGCTAGCGCTCAGCGTCGGTCGCGGGCGGAGTTGGAGCGCGCGCAATCGGGGATCGGCGCGGGAGGCCGGTGCGCCGGCGGCGATCGCGCGGCGACGTACGTACGTACGTACATCCGCCCGCGGCTCCGCAAAATCGCCGAGGTCGACGCACCGCTCGGTAGCGGCCATCGAGATCGCACTCTCCAAAGCGACGGCGGGCTCGGCGCGCCGCCGCCGCCGCGAACTCACCGCGAAGCGGAGAGGGCGAACGAATTGCGGCGGCGGCGCTATTAATGAAACCTCGGCGGTCAGAGCTGCCGGCCAATCGCGACGAAGGGCGACGAGGACGACGACGAAAGCAAAGAGAGAAAGGGAAGCGAAGCCCCCGTCGGCAGGCAGCCGACGACGAGCAGCCGTCGGCGGCGGCGACGCGAGCAAGCCGCGAGAGTTCTCCGCTTGCTGAGCTGACTGCGCGGCAAGCCGGCGACGGCGGCGCGATATCGCGGCCGCGGCGGCCGGATTCGCGGTCAGATTTCCGGTCGAAGCGTTGAGAGCTACCGAGAGAGCGGCGCGAGAAGCGGCGGATTGGATCGATCGATCGGATTGGAGGAGTCGCGAAGCGGCGCGTGGCGAAGCAGGGTGAAGCTGCGGGTTAAGGAGCCGCTGAGATTGCAAATACGCGGCACAATATTCGCTTCGCCGCCACGACGTATTCGCATTGACGTGTGCCAAGGAAGCGCTGTACAGCCTCGCGGCTCTGGATTACTCGCTTAATCCCACTATCTCTATCAACTCATTCAAGCCGCGCCGAGTCGCCTTGGTTGATTACTCGTCGTACTTCCTCCAGCCGCCGGTTGCCACTCTCGGTCACGCACCGGCTCAGCCAAAGCCGAGCAGCAGATCTGCAGCGAAGGCGTTCGCTTCGATGCGGGCGAATTGCATGCCGTCCGTCACTGGCTCCTGTCACCAAACAATGCCTGCCGGCCACCTGTTCGGCGACAGCAAACTAGCAGGCACCGAAGCAGCGGTTACCCGTGCTGGCCCCCCCCCCATGCAATGGCCCCAATTGCCTGCCACCACCTACCCCCCTCTAGTACCTACCCCGCCCCCCAGCTCTAGCCACATCACGGCACGCCTACGGCAGCAGCCGCAGCAGCGCCTTCACTAATCGGCTTTCGTATAGATGAGCGTCGTGCACGCTAGGGGGCTTTGGAGGCGCTCTGAAGCACGCTCGGATGACGACGCTTTGTAGCTGCATTCACCCTGGCTGGTTGCCGCCAGTCTAATCACTGCTTTCTGGCTCGAGCGACCTGATGCGCCAATGCATCGACCGGCTAAAGAGGCGTCGCATTTCGGACATCCTGCGGCTGCCGCCGCGAGCGGCTGGCTGCGGCGGCTGCAGCTCAAGCACGTCTGCCTGTCGCTGGCGGCCTCCGCTGTCATGGTGATGCTCGTGGTGGCCAGCTATCCTTCGGACGAAGTAAGTCGGGAGCGGGGCCACTGGAAGCCGCAGGAGCGTCGGCGTCTGTCAGCAGCTGCTCCCTGTGCGAATCCCCCAGTAGGCGGCGGCGGTCTCATCGAAAGCTGGCGGCCACGCTTCCAGCGGCTTCGTGCCCGCCGTCGGCCCGCGTCATTGTGCGGCTCCCCTTTCCGAGGAGCAGGCAGAGCTCTCGGCTCGAGCGATCTCGACGTGCCGGCGGACTGCTGCCCTCCCTGCGCGAAGGATTCTTACGCTGACCCACAAGGCCCTGAGCCACGGCTTGGCTCCTTCGTACGTAGCTGAACTGCTGCATCAGGTTCAGCCTCCTTCGCGCCCTCAGGTCCTGTTCGGACAGTAAATAAGCTGTTCCATTCCTCTGCTTAAAGACCGTTGGCGACAGAAGGCTTAGCTCTGCAGGTCCTAGGCTGTGGAACTCGCTTCCACATTTCTTACGAAACGACGACTACTAAAGTACTGCCGATTATGGCTCATCCTTTTCAGCGGTCCTGAGCTGCTACTTCCATGCTACTCACTACCTCACCTGCTCTCCTGACTCTGCTATGCTTCCCACTATCTCTTTGTTGCATGAGACAAAGTCTGTTGGCTACCGAATGCGTACCGATAGCCGCGTAGGCTGTGAGTGCGCTATACAAAAGTTGAGTATTTTTTGGCGTGACCAAATACTTCTGCCCCGTAGCTCTTTCACTTTAGCAGCTTGAACCGATCAGTCTTAGCTGTTGTTGCTATTAAAGGCTAGGCTTAATCTCTACCCGTAGGCCAAATGTACGGAAAGCTATTCTCCCAGTCTCCCTTCTACAGTTCCTATCAAAGACACTGAAACGGGTCGTGGCAGACCAGCTGAACTCGTATATCGAAACCTCACACCTTGCTAGTAAGTTCCAGTCTGGCTTTAGAGCTAATCACTCCACAGAATCAGCATTGCTTAGGGTATACAACGATCTACTTAGGAATGCAGACATGGGTAGAGTGTCTCTGCTTGTTTTTCTCGATCTTTCGGCAGCTTTTGACACCGTGACATGATCACAAAGTTCTTCTAGAACGCCTCTCATCTCGCCTGGGCATCACTGGCACTGCTCTGCAGTGGTTCAGGTTCTATCTCAGTGGGAGACTCCAGAGTATTGACATGAATAGACAAAGATCATCTGAAGGACCTCTGAAATATGGAGTACCTCAGGGCTCCGTGCTAGGTCCGGTTATTTTCACGGTTTATACTCTCCCTCTTGCTGATGTGATTGCCAAGCACAATATAGGCTTTCACTTCTATGCGGATGACACTCAGTTGTACCTTTGCTTTGATCCCTCCCAGCCTTCGAGCACCTCAAATTCTCTAAACTCACTTGCTGCATGCATTGATGACATCCGCACATGCATGGCAGCACATTTTCTAAAACTAAACGATGACAAAACTAACTTACTAGTTATGGGCAAACCCAGTGTGATTCAGAGATTGGAAAGGCTGTCTCTCAAAATTGGCTCTGCCAACATATCTCCTGTCGAATCAGCTCGAAATCTAGGTGTCATATTCCAAAGCGACCTCTCGTTAGACGACCATATCAGCTCCACAGTCAAATCTGCCTATTTTCAGCTTCATAACATTGCTAAAATTCGGGCTTGTTTAGATAAGGATACCACGTTTAAGTTGGTCCATGCATTCGTGACATCCCGTCTCGACTTTTGCAATTCACTGCTCACTGGCCTACCAGCATGTGCGATCAGACGATTGCAGCTGGTGCAAAACTCGGCAGCTAGGCTTGTCTGTCGTGAGCGTCGCACTTGCCACATTACTCCACTTCTCGCGACCTGCACTGGCTACCAGTCAAGCAACGGATTGACTTCAAGGTTTTGTCACTCACTTTTAGGTCCTTTCATTCTATGGCTCAAGCCTATCTCTCCGACATACTCCCCCATCAGGCCAAGCATCGTACCACCAACTTTTCGGAATCCAACAGTCTAGAAATACCTCGTACAAACCTTAAATCCTTTGGAGACCGTGCATTTAGTTCGTATGCTCCCAAAGCCTGGAACTCCCTCCCGATCTGCGTCAGAACATCCCCTGACCTGACCACATTTAAAAGAAACTTAAAAACACACCTATTTAGGACAGCATTTAGTGGGTCCCTATGATTCGTCCTTTACGGGCTTATTCGTGCTGACACTGTGCATGCTGCCACTAACCACATTTGCATGCTGACCCTGTGCATGTCAACCCTAACCATGTTATTAATTTTGTTTGTTTCTCAAGCATGATTTTACTTACCATTCAATTGCATTTCCCTTTGCAGCAAATGTAAAGCGCCTAGAGAGAGATTAAGTTCTCTGAGGGCGCTTTATCAAGTACATTATTATTATTATTATTCAGTGGAAATCGCTTTGCTTGTATATTCTCACAAGTGATCAGCCCTTTTTAGTAGATGATGGCAGTGTAGGCTGAAATGTGTATGTCTCTGGCTCTGACTCTGCAATAGGGATGACTGCCATCAGGAGATGCTTTATATTTGCATGCACATAACTAAGAAAGGAACGGGCTAGCTAAAAGCAGCAACGGAACTTTCTGCGGAGGTCCGGAAGAGTGCTGAGGGCAGAGAGTGAAAAACGCTCATATGGCAATCCGATGTTGGGTTTGCTTGTCATCGATGTCACATGTACAGGTGCTGCACATCGATTAGTATTTTCAGACCAATCTCTCATTTAAGAGTTCTGCTAGGGCCCCCTGTTTGAAATAGTTCTGTAGTCGTTCAGTAAACGGACATCGCTCGATCAGCCGGTGCGTGTCTCAGCATCCGCACTCTCCGTTTGCTCGGGCTAGCCACAAGCGTGACGTTGGGTACTGCCGAACGTGAAGGCCGCATGGCTGCTGTCGTTCTTTGGCTCCAATTGTGCGATCGGAACTGTGCTCGGCACACGAGGTGAAGCGAGGCAGTCTTACGCGGTCGCCACCGTTTAGCTGGTGCGTTTAGCACGGAGAAATACAATCGTCGCTACTTTTGATTTTCAGGCCGTTATTGAAGGATACTTTGTTTCCCGAAGTGCCGTTGTCGTCCTTGACCGTCAAGGCATTACTCGCAATCTGAGCGAAATCCAAAAGCAGCGGCAGCAGCTCGTTGCCGACGTGTGCAGTCAACATCAGCGACTGAGGTACGACGATTGACAGCGTTGTGACTGATCGGAGCCTCTCTCTCTCCTCTTCTTTCTCTCTCTCTCACTCGTGTCACCTGCTTATCGATCAATAATAGCAAAGTGGAGACACATCCTGCTTATACGCTATCCTTAAACTCCTGAGCAAGTAGGCAATTGCCTCGTTTAACGATGGCCCTGATGCCAGCAGAAAGTTTATTCATTCGTCTGTTGCAAGCCATTTGTAGAGCATTCGTAAATCGGGTACGACTTTTAATAGCCGCAGTCTTGGAGATGCGTAATATAAATATGCTCAGCTTTTTTACTCGAATCGGCACGGCTCATGCAAGAAGTAGTAGGGTTGCAGTAGTTTGTGGATGGCACTGAATTTCGAATGCATCACTATCGCTGATGTGCTTACAGAATGGCAGCCAGATCATGGAGATACAAAGTAGATTTACGTCACGGCCTCATGTACTGTCCTATTCCGAAAGCCGGCTGGTCATCCTGGAAGCGGTTGCTGTTTTACATAAATGGTGCGATAAATAGCACCGACGTTGAAATTGGTATTACGTCGGACTCGACGGCTGGCATTGTGGACTATGGACTGCTGGCGGCTCAAAGGATGCAATCGACTCAGCCCAAATTCCTGTTCGCATTCGTCAGGTGAGTGAGCTCTTGGCAGCATGGCTTTCCCGGCATTTCTCTCGTCGACGCAAGGACCGTCAGTGGTTGGTTAGAAAGTCTTAGGCTGCGACCGCCGAAACATTGGCAGTCGCAGTCACTGCTCCTACCTGGCAGGTGAAGCGTGCAGCTCTGCAAACCACCTAAAGAGCCATGTGTCTATTTACCTCAGCCCCAAACACCAGGGCGATCCAAGCGATTTGTCCGTGCCCACCTGCACGGTGAGCATTGTATTAGGTAAGATCAGCCGACGCTTGTGTATGACCTACTAACCTCTGCTGCAGCCAGACCTAAGGGAATATCCTATACATATCGAAAGGAAAGCTTCTGAACTAACTCGCTACGCAGCTATGCCTGGTAATCGTAATTAGGAAAGCATCCAGCTGCGTTCTAAAAGAGCTAAATCTTTTGCGTGGCCCTGTGACGAAAGCATGTGCTGATAAGACTCTACTGGCCATAGCGTGCACTATTTTCGCATGCATACACTCATCATGACAGTACGTCTGCACAGCGAAAATACTTCGAGCAACTGCTCGGTAACTAGCTTCCTTTTAAATGTCGTCCAGTCAGGGGATCCAATGGCAGATCTAATAGGCAGTTCGTCTTCGCTCGCTCGAACCTCGTTGCTTTAAGGCTTCACTTGAAGGATTATCGTCCTTTTCTTGCAATGCCCGACTGTGGCCAGCAATGCTGGACAACAGATCTAATTGCAGCGACCATCTCCCTCGGCGCTATTAGTCTCCTTGGGATGGAGACTGGATACTTTTAGTTGAGCTTTTATTTTATTCCGCCAAATGTAAAACCTGTGACTCGCCACCGCCAACCTGCCCCTTCTAGCCCTACTACAATGGAATGTCTCGGGCAAGATTATGGTCCGATCTGTCCTTGACTTAATCGTGGGAAAGCTACTGGTTTAGATTGTGTACAGTTACTACCGAGGGCAGTGGCTGGTCCCGAATCCGGGCGTAGCTGCGAGAACTGGAGAAGCTTCATCACTGCTTTTTAGTGCCTCGTTAGCCGAATCATCCCACTTGGCGGCTCTCTCTCTCTCTCTCTCTCTCTCTCTCTCTCTCGCGAGAGAGAGAGAGAGAGAGGGAGGGAGAGAGAGAGGAGTCACTTCAGGAGCTAGGTGAGATAAAAACTTGAGAACTGGAGAAGCTTCATCACTGCTTTTTAGTGCCTCGTTAGCCGAATCATCCCACTTGGCGGCTCTCTCTCTCTCTCTCTCTCTCTCTCTCTCGCGAGAGAGAGAGAGAGAGGGAGGGAGAGAGAGAGGAGTCACTTCAGGAGCTAGGTGAGATAAAAACTTGCCGACCGCAGGACATACGTGAGTACCGGCTTGTTCTTTCGGTTTTCCCTAGGCATGTGAGCGTTACATGTTGTACAGCTATCGACTCGCAGAATCAAAATTGAGCGCGACTGAACCACCAGCAGTATGTACATTAAGAGCCCTGGCCGTGCTGGTTTGGCCCAGTGGTTAAGGTGCTCGCACCAACCGAGGTCAAAGGGTTAATGTATTCGATGAGGTCGTGGGCTTGAGCCCCGTGGCGTATGGGAAGCACCTGAATTGATAGTTTTCTTAGGATGTTGTATGGATGAATTATTATTGTTATTATACAGAACCCCGGGGAATATTGCAGCAGTTGAGAGAGCGAACAGCGTTCCAGAAAAGTGAACTATACTTACTGACAGTGCTTAATATCGTCTTATACCTGGTGTGACCTTAGCAATTGAGATGTCTGTTTGCTTGTGAAGAGGTGCATATTCCCATGCATACGAATCTCGAAAGCCTCTGGCCCTAACAGACCTGCGTAACTTCCGTCTTACGTGTCGTGTGCGTTTATTCCTCCAATCGTGAATCTCGAAATAGTCTGGCCCTAACAGACCTTCATAACATTACATGTGTGTGCGTTTATTCCTGTATTCGTAGAGACCCCTGGCGACGGCTTGTGTCTGCTTACATTAATAAGGCTCTTGATTGGAACTACACTCGCATCCTGCACACGCCTTGCAAATGGGAGACGATGGAGCCATATAGGGACTCCATCACGTTCACACAATTCTTGACTTGCATAGCTGATGCAGGCACGAACATGCTGGGCCTGGACATACACTGGGCGCCCATGTGGCAGCTGTGCGACTTCTGCCGCCTTCGGTACGACTATATCGGCCACCTGGAAACCGTCGTCGAGGACGCCGAGTACATCATAAAAAAGAACGGACTGAAAGTTACGTTCCCCAGGATTTTCTCGTCGAAGGCCCACCGTGCAGACGAAGTGATAAAAGCCTGGTATGCGACAGTACCGCTGAATGTCCTTCAGAGGCTAAGGACAATGTATACCCACGACTTCCAGCTCCACGGCTACAGCGATGTACCGCCTGGATGGGAGGGAAAGTTTTCCTGACCTTCCCGTCCGAACACCGTTGGTGCCCTCGGTTTTATTATGAATTACGATCTACGACAGCAGCGACAGCGAATAGTGCCAGGGAATAGTGATTTTAACGATAGCACGGCAGCGTTCTAAATGTATGCATCCATTCATTCGAGTTCGATCTTCGCTTTTGTCCATCGTGTCATGCTAAGCATCGGGTGGCTGCGATTGGTGCTGTGTTTGTCAGCTTACTTCGACGCGGTTAGTGAGCTGTGGAGTTCTGCGCGATTGGCATTGAAGCGTCGACGCAAGCTATTTTACTTGCCTATTTTTGATGAGGCGGATGAACCACTGTCACACCCTGGCGTTCCAGAGAATTGCGAGTCCAGTTTCTTGGAATAAGGGCTCAAACTTTGATAGTCTAGAGCATTGCTATCGCAGTAGTGTAAATATATATTTATTTGTTGCTGAAGAAATGGGAATTTCGTTGTAGCACTGTCGCTGCCGCTACGTGACCAATCTCAAGCTTCGCTAAATGTTCTGCCGTGCTATGTGAGCTTAGTTTGGGCAATGGAATCCGTGCACTAGCTAAGCTATTTGGGTCGAGACCTCCTGCAGACATTTCTCGCGTGGGATTTTCCCTTTTTTTCTTTATGAAGACTGCTCGCCTTTATCGCAGCAAGTGGTGGCCAACTGAATGAATAGGGGGCCATCGCAGCCCTGTTTTTTTATTGTTGTCCTTGAATTCTTTTGCATTCCTGTGCCCTTGGAAAAAACTCTTGGGAGCTTGGCGTCTTAGCAGATCTGAGGACTCAGCCTCTCTAGTTCATCCGCTGTGCTTTGCGGAGAGCTTTGCAGAGTGTTCGACCTTTGATACCAACTCTACAGTTGCTCGATGGGTTTGAACCGTGGGTCACCGATGCTTCCTAAGATGTAGCACAATCGCTGACATCAACATTATAAAAAATATATATAAACAATAGTATAATAATAGATTTAATATAGCGCCCTCAGAGAACTCAATCCCTTTCTAGTCAATGCACATCTGCTGCAAATTAAGCACGATCGAATAGTTAGTGGTAGCATGCTTTACAAACAACAAGAACAGCATGGTTAGGGGTGACATGCACAAGGTCAGCATGCAAGTATGATTAGCGGCATATGCACAGTGTCAGCACGCATGAGAACACGCAAGGACAAATCACAGGAACACTAAATGCTGTCATAAACAGGTGCATTTTAGTTCCTTTTAAAATTCGGTCAAGTCGGGTGTCTTGACGAAAGTCGGGTGTGAGTTCCACGCTTTGGAAGCATACAAACTAAAGGCACGGTCTTTAAAAAATTTGAGGTTGGTACGAGGTATATGTGGACAGTTAGATTCCGAAAAGCGGGTAGTATGGTATTATTAATAATAATAATAATAATAATAATAATAATGCTGTTTATAAAGCACCCTCAGAGAACTCAATCTCTTTTTAGGCGCTTTACATTTGTTGCAAAGGGAAATAATGATGTTAAGCCTGGCGGCGGGGAGTAGATCTGACAGGTAGGCTGTAGCCAAAAAAATGAAGAAACCTGAAAGTGAGTGACAAAACCTTAAAGTGGATGCGTTGCTTGACGTTGAAATCTAATCGTTTACCTGTGCCTCGTACGAACCTCAAATGCACAATGATAAGAAAATGCTCTTCCCATATTATTCTAATGTCAATTATTGCGATCGCCAATATTAGGTCAACCAACTAAGCCTACAAACACGATGAGAATAATGCGAAGCCTTAAAACTCAACTGTCAAATTGATCGCGAATATGTTTGCGGAAGCAAAGATCATGTATATAAATTTGAAATTGTGTATAGTAGCTGAGTTTTAAGTTAAAATTATAAATGTTTACTGGCAATAGGGTGTATATGTAGCACCAGGTTGTATCACCAGCGAACAGATTATACTGAACAGGAGAAAACCGCTAACTAGTCCAATAAAGATCGAGGCATTTCCGAGTCACGAATTGAATAAATTGGATGAGCGCAGCTTTCGGCTAAGATCTAACATCGCTAAGCTGCACAGTTTGGTAGCATAGCCTCTGTCTACTGTCGGTGCTGTACGTGCAGAGCACAAACAAGTATCTTAATTGTACTTTAAAGCGCCCAAAACCAGTGCAAGCACGACCAAGAGGAATCCTGCCGATGGGCAAAATCGAATCACAGCAGCCCTAAAAACCTAAAAACTAAGGACTTCTGCTGAATAGAGCTAGAGCCCAACGAGGCAACAGCAAATCAGCAGTAAAATAACGTGATGGATTGCACCGGCTCCTGGCGCTGCCGATCTACCAGCATCAAACCGACCAATGATTTAGTAGCTATAGGATAAATTCAACGTAAATAATTATGCCATGAGATTATTTTACCAGAAGTGAGATATTAGTCAATTTTTGGGCAACTGTCAACTCTAGATTGATAGCAAATTCCGCTGAACAACACATATGAACAGTTCTCTAACGAAGTTTACAATACATTTTTTTAAACAGCACCAGTGAAAACAACATTAAAGATGTGATTGACGGAGTGAGAAGTCAGTTGTCTTAGCAAACGTGGCTATGCAGAGTTCGGCATGCAGTAGAACTACTTATAATAATAATATCCTTGATAAAGTGCTCCCAGAGAACTCAATTTATTTCCAGGTGCTTTACATTTGCTGCAGAGGAAACACGATTGAATGGTGAGTGGTATCATGCTTGATAAACGATAAGAATACCACGGTTAGGGGTGACATGCACAGGGTCAGCATGTAAGAGCGGTTAGTGGCAGTATGCAGCAGTGTCAGCACGCATAAGCACAAAAAGGACGAATCACAGGGATCCACTAAATGCTGTAATAAATAGATGCGTTTTTATTTAATTTTTAAATGATGTTAAGTCAGGGAATGTCGTGACGCAAGTAGGGAGTGAGTTCCTGGCTTCGGGAGCATAAGAACTAAAGGCACGGTCTCCAAAGGATTTGAGGTTGCACGAGGTATAGGTAAACAGTTAGATTCCGAAAATCGACTGGTACTATGCTTAGCCAAATAATGAAGGGACCTAAAGTGAGCGACACAAAATTAAAGTCGATCCATTTCTTGACCGGTAGCCAGTGCAGGTATGCAAGATGTGGTGTGACGTGGCAACTGCGAGGCTTACGACGGACAAGCCTAGCTGCAAATTTGTGAACCAGCTGTAAGCGCCTGGTTTTACATGCCGGTAGGCCAGCAAGCAGTGAGTTACAGACGTCAAGGCGGGATGTCACAAATGCATGGACCAACTTAAATGTGGTATTCCTGTCTAAACAAGCCCGAATTTTAGCAATGTTGTGTAGCTGAATTTAGGCAGAATAGGTTGTGGAGCTGATATGGTTGTCTAACGAAAGATCACTTTGAAACATGACACCTAGATTTCGTGCAGATTCAAAAGGAGATATGCTGGCAGAGCCGAGTTTTTGAGCGTTAGCCTTTTCAATTGCTGAATAACACTTGGTTTGGCCATAACTAGAAAGTTGATTTCATTATCATTCAATTTTATCAAATGTTATGTCATCAATGTGTGGATGTCATCTATAAATGCTGCAAGGGAGTTGCGAGAATTATACGTACTAGAGGGCTATGAGGGATCAAAGCAAATGTATAACTGAGTGTCATCCGCTTAGATGCGAAAGCCTAGATTGTGCCTGGCAATCACATCGGCAGGAGTAAGAGTATAAACCGGGAAAAGAACAGGACCTAGCACGGAGCCCAGAGGTACCCCATATTTCAGCGGTACCTCGGATGATCTTTGTCCATTCGGGCCAATACTCTGGAGTCTCCCACTGACATAGGGCCTGAACCATTGCAGAGCAGTGCCAGTGATGCCCAGGCGAGATGAGAGGCGTTCAAGAAGGACTTGGTGATCGATAGTATCAAAAGCTGCTGAAGGATCAAGCAAAACAAGCAGAGATACTCTCTCATGTCTGCATTCCTAAGTAAGTTGTTGTACACCCGAAGCAAGGCTGATTCTGTGGAGTGATTAGCTCTATAGTCAGACTGGAACTTACTAGAAAGGTTTGAATTTTTAATGTATGAGTTCAGCTGGTCCGCCGCGAATCGTTCCAGTGTCTTTTATAGGAATGGCAGAAGGGAGACCGGTGGTAGTTGCTCAAATTCTCTTGGCCTGGTGTTGCTTTTTTGAGTTGTGGCCTGACTACAGCTTTTTTTGAAAGGTGCTGGAACATGCCCTGAAATAATGACATAATAATGATGGTAGTTATGCATGGCAGCAGCAGATAAATGCAACGTAGGAACAGGACAGTGGGAACAGGGTCCAAAGGAGTTGTTTTCTTCTTTGATTCGGGTACCAACTTAAGGACGAGGTCGCTAGTGACCTGCTCGAATGTAGACATTGACGTGCGGCAAGGAATCGAGGGACAGCGTTCTAGTGGGGATGCTGCCATCATAGGATAGACTCTCTGATCTGGTCTATTTTCTGGACAAAGAAGCTAGTTAAGCGATCAGCTAGATCATCACAGGGATCATCCAGTAAAATGCTAACCTGGGAGAGGTTGAGGAGACGGTTGTCGTTGACATCAGCATTTTTGGTGCGTGCATCTGTGATACAACGATATTTTTATTGAAGCTAGACTTGGACTTTGTTAGGATCGATTGTTACGACCTAAAGTAGTCCTCGCATGCCCGTCGATGGGCAGTCAGTCCTGATCTTGTGTATGCTTTTTCAAGGTTGCTCTTAGTAGACCTAGCTAGTTCAATGTCTGTGGTGAATCAATCACAGGCCGTCTGGGCGAGGGTGAAATCGTCGATAGCGAGGAGAAATCGGTTTCTTGCACACAGAATCGAAATGAGATTATAAAATCTGAGGAAAATGAGGATTTGGTACCTGGTGGGCGATAGACTACTGCCACCATCGGTAGCTTTTTTCGGGTGAAATCAAGACAATCGATTCGAAAGACTGCTTCAAGGGTACTACAAATGGCTCGAAGTCGAATTTTGAGTGTATGATTAAAGCAACTCCACCACCAGTTTGATTGATCTAGGGGTGTGAAAGAATGAGAAACCACTCGGGGTAGTACTGATTTTATCCAATTGTCAGCCAAGGCGAGCAGGTCGAGGCCATTTTCAGAAATAATGTCACTTATTATTACCGAGCTGGTTAGGTCCAGCGGTGAAGGTGCTCACCGGGACCAAGGTCTGGCTGAGGTCGTGGGCTCGAGCTCCGAGGCATATGTGGAGCACCTGAATAGAGATTAAGATCTCTTGGGGTGCTATACAAATTTATTATATATATATATATGTATATACATTATATATATATATATATATATATATATATATATATATTACTAGAGGTGTATTGCACATTGACCGATGATTCCAAAGTTAAGTGCTAAGTTGGGCCGCCGGAGTTATAACAGGCCTGATGACCACAAAGCTAGAGAGATTCACAATTACGCTTGTGTGACACAGTGAGACAGTGACCCAGTAAAACTATTTGCACCCATCGTGTCAACTACTGGGTGAAAAAGTTTATGGTTGTTTTACTTCCTTGTTAAATTTCACCCACCTGAAAATTGCTAGTCGAAAACAAGTTCTTGGATTTGGGCATATGCTAGCTGAGCGAATACTTTAAAGAATAGAAGAAGTTTAGAGTCGGATATTTTGCCAGAAGATCTGGAGACATGACGGCTTGCCAGGTTAGGAATCACTTCGGAGATATCGTTCGTTTCAAGAAAAGGAACGGACCGAAAGTGCTAAGGAATGTGAAGTTTAAGTGAATATCATCTTCGATGGAAAACCTGTATTGGTCAGTTACAGGTTGTGGTAGTAGCAACGCTCGTGAATATTCGTACCTGAGCCATGCGAAAAATTTTCTCCAGCATTGCAAAGACAATTACTATTTCTTCTTTATCAGGTTAAAATATTAAATATTTGAAAATAAATGCGAAGCATGAATTGGGAAATCTGTATGCGTATTGGAACGATTGTTCAGTCAATTGATTGTGTTGTCCAGTTTTTTTGCTTCTTTTTACGTAATGAAATATTCAAGCTATTGCTTGATTAAAAAAAATATTAGTGCAAACGTATTACTCTGCCTCTATCTTTTTTTTAAAGAGGCATCCGTTCGTTCACTCTATCCCTGCGTTCGATTCATCGCTCTCTATTGAGCCCTGGGCATCTCAACGTTCAGGTTACTAGGTTACACGCTCAGCATGCATTGCCACTCTGCAAGACTTAGTTTGCACCAGGTCGTACACGAGAAATTAGTTCTTGCTGTTAAGTCCATGTTGAATTATATTTCCTAGAATGTCTGCACTCATGCTGCGAATTATAGGTTTTATTCACTTATTTCGTTGGTTTTGTATGCTCAATCGAATGGTTAGCTTCGTTAAATGTCGTCATGTCAGGGGACGTTATGACGTGTGTTGGTAATGAGTGTCAGACTGCAGGAGCATAATCTGTAAGACTTTTGACAGCCAAACATCAATTGATGACAAACCTATATGTGCAGATTACATGAGGTATTGCATTAACTTTCTCTTGAAAGTCGTTACCTGCCGTACCTGAGAAGACTGTATGATTCACGGTAAACATGATTCTTAGACACCTGGCTTTCCATTACGGCTTCTTATGGCATGCCATTAAAATTCTAAGCCCTTATCTTAATTACGAAAATGGTCTCAGTATGAATATGGTTTACGAATTTTTGCATTAACTGTGCATCAAATCCCCTTAAATGTTCGTGATTTGCAGGCAGCCATGCCATTAGGGCCCTGGTAATCTTTCGGCTGATCGAGTGAGTAGTTAGCACAATGGGGCATATGCATATCAAAGCTGGTATTGTGTTACTATCCATGGCTAGATCCATAAAGGTAAAACGTGCACGCTAACTGCTTAAAAGACGCGATTCATGGGCCCTTTTGTGGCTGGATTAAGGCTTGGAATAAAATTAACACTTGTTAATAATCTATGGATTATTTAAAATGATCAGTGGCAAAATTAGTTCATGGTTCCTTTTCAATGATTATTGCCCTGAGACTGTCGTGCGAAGTTGATCGGCACTGTTCAAGATTCACAAGCAATTGATAAAATGGCTTGATATCCAGTTAGTGCGCCTTACATTTTGACAAGTTCAAAATGCGATTTCTATTTCTTTTAAATTCTTACTCTTGCTGTATGTTTTAGATATTTTTTTCAAGATGGTAGCCTGTGCTGTAGTACAACCATTGATAAAACCAAGATGGCTACATCCTAGTGGGCTCCGTTGTTACTCTTCGTAAATCGCCAAATATTCTAAACCATCTTCATTATCGGCGAGGTTCTACTAGCTGTTTTATCTTGTGAATAACTAGTTATCAATTACAACGATCGTCCTACAATTTAACTTTTCCGCAGGATCGTAGCCACGCATAATAATAATAATAATAATGCACTTGATAAAGCGCCCTCAGAGAACTCAATCTCTCTCTAGGCGCTTTACATTTGCTGCAAAGGGAAATGCAATTGACTAGCCACGCGTAGGCCCGGTTAGGCCTGGCCTAGGCTGCAAATTTGCCTAGGCCTCTAAATTTGCCTATGCCAGGCCAGTAGGTCTAGGTCCTGAGCCGCCAAAGCGGGTCCGGCCTAGGTCAATTTGGAAAGCTGGTTACCTGCTTGTTTAGATGTAGTATCCCTGCCTAAGCAAGCCCGAATTTTAGCAATGCTATTTAGTAGCTAAAAGTAGGCATACTTTACTGAAGAGCTGACATGGTTATTTAACGAAAAGTTACTTTAGAACGGGACACCTAGATTTCATGCACGTGCAATAGGAGATCTGCTGGCCGAGCCAATTTTGAGCGTTAAGCTTTCCAATTACTCAGCCGTACTTGCTTCGTCCATGAAGAGTAAGCTGGTATTATTGCCATTCAACTTGAGAATGATTGCTTCAATCTATATGTAGCCATCAAATAAAAAATGTAGCAAGGGAGTTTAGAGCATTCGACTTAATAGAGGGCTGGTAGGGATCAAAGC
Source organism: Cristatella mucedo (assembly GCA_009760855.2). NCBI lineage: Eukaryota > Metazoa > Bryozoa > Phylactolaemata > Cristatellidae > Cristatella > Cristatella mucedo. The sequence continues at coordinate 3,412,494 of WPIO01000011.1, read as the reverse complement.
AAAGGTACAACTCAGTGTCATCTGCAGAGAGGCAAAGTCTAGCCTGTGCTTGGCGGTCAATGGGCAAGAGGGAGAGTATAAACTGTGAAAAGAAGCAGACTAAGCACAGATTCCTGATGTACCCTTTACTTCAGGGGTTCCTCGGATAATCTTTGTTCGTTTACATCAGTACTCTGGATTCATTCACTAATTTAGGATATGGGTCATTGCAGAGCCGTGCCAGCGATGCCCAGGCGATATGCGAGATGCACGAGATGGACTTGGTGATCAATAGTATCAAACGCTTCCGAAAGATCAAGCAAACCTAGCAGAGAGACTTTACCTAAGTCTGGATTTCTAAGAAGATAGTTACACATCCGAAACCATGCTGACTCTGTGGAGTAATAAAATCTAAATTCAAACTGCAACTTACTTGCTAGGCTTGACGTTTCAATAAATGTGTTCAGCTGGTCTGTGACAACTCGCTCCAGTATCTTTGATAGAAACGGTAGAAGGGTGACAGGGTGGAAGTCGCTCAAGTTCTCTTTGTCTAGTGTTGCTTTCTTAATTAGTGACCCTCCTTAAAGATTTTACGAAGTTTCTGCATGTGATGTGACCTTAAGAAGTTTTAGTAAAAAGAGCTCGTCTGCTGAAGACCCTATGACATCATCTCTGTTGTCTTCACTGGCAGACCAACTTAGCCCAGCCATAACCGAGATTTGTAATGCTTCTACGTAAAAAGGGGTTGTACCCAAGTCCTTCAAATCGGCAATCGTTAGACCCATACTTAAAAAGCCTGGATTAGACGCAGAGGTCCTTGCAAACTATCGTCCAGTTTCCCTTCTTCCTTTCTTATCAAAGATTCTTGAAAAAGTGTTGCTAAGCAGCTGGTTGAACATATTGAAAAGAATGGAGTGTCAGAAACCTTTCAATCAGGGTTCAAGTGGAAGCACCCCACTGAAATTGCTCTCCTCCTTGTTATCAGTGACATCCTATGCAGCAACGATGACTGGACTGTCACTGCCCTAGCTCTGTGAAATCTGTCAGCTGCCTTCAATATCATTGATCACGATTTCCTACTTGAACAATTGAGAACAACGATCGGTCTGGCAGACGAGGCACTGGCGTGGTTTAAATCATACTTGACTAATCGCGTTCCATCCGTGTTGTGTGGAGGTCAGGTCTCACCCACGAGACCAGTCACCTGTGGAGTCCCTCAAGGGTCTGTCCTCGGTCCCTTGCTGCTCTCCATTTATATTCAAACTCTGGTAAAAGCAACTAAGGCCCATGGACTAGGATATCACTTTAATGCTGACGATACTCAGCTGTATTTGTCATTCAAACCGTCGGAATCTGATACAGCAACTGATAAACTGAATAATTGCCTTGCCCACACTAGATCTTGGATTTCGGAAAAGTTCTTGAAGCTAAACGACGATGAAACCAAACTGCTGCTCATAGAACATTCCAAGCGTGCGGCTGTATTAGAAGGCTTTGCTCTTCTAATGGGTGATGCTGTTGTGAGACCATCACCATGTGCTCGGAATTTAGGCATCGTCTTCGACAGTAGGCCGCTGCAGCTGGCTATGAATGTGGTTGCAAAGCTAGTTTGCAAATTCCAGAGGTTTCAACACGTGTGTCCTTTGATTAAAAAAGAAAGCTTGGGTGGCTGCTGGTTGTTCACCGGATACAGAGCAAAGTTCTTTTGCTGAAACGCAAGCCCCGCTACGGCTTGGCTCCTCCATACCTAGCTGAACTGCTGCACCAGTTTCAGCCTCCTCATGCCCTCAGGTCCTGTGTGGACCAAAAATTAGCTTTTCCATTCCTCCGCTTAAAAACCGTTGGCAACAGAAGCTCTATCTCCGCAGGTCCAAGACTGTGGAACTCGCTTCCACGATTCTTACGCAACGACAACTACTTTCCTCCTGCCGACTATGGCTCATCCTTTCCGGCGGTCACGATCTGATACTTTCCATGCTATTCTCTACCTCAACTGCTCTCCTGACTCTGCTATGCTCTCCACTTTCTCTTTGTAGCGTGAGGTGAAGTCTATTGGTTACCGAATGCGTACCGAAAGCCGCTTAGGCTGTTAGTGGACTATACAAAACTCGTCTGTGTGTCATCGACATTGTCATTGTAGCTTTTTAAAGTTGCAGACTGCGGCACACTACATTACATTAGTGGCTAATAACAGCCCTGTTGATAGGTGAAGAGACATGACCTGTCGCTAAGGAAACATTTATAATGTTATTCACGCATGGCAGCAGCCCATCTATGCATTGCAGAAGCAGGACAGAGGAAATAGGGTCTAGATGCATAGTAGTTTTCTTTGACTGGGAGATGAATTTCAGGATAAGGGCACTCGTGGCCTCTTTGAATGTAGACATTGAGGTGCCGCACAGATTGAAGGGAGATTAGTCCTATGGAATTGTTATTTAGGGACAGAAGTTCGGAAGGGGATCGTGCTACCTTGAGGACGGGCTATAACCTTTATGTCTGTCTTGCTGACAAAGAGGCTAGAGAAGCGATCGGCTCGATCACCACAAGGATCACTAGGTAATGATCTAATCTGGTAGCGTTTAAGGAGAAGGTTTATCGTAGACATCGACATTCTTGGGTTGTGCATCTATGATTCTAAAATGTTTTATAGAAGCTACACTTGGCCTTTTCGCGGATCGATTGGTATGATGTACATACAGTAGTCTTTGTATGCTGACGTTGAACAGTCAGTCCTGATCTCTTGTATGCTTCCTCAAGCTTTCGCTCAGTAGACCTAGCTAGTTTATTTAAGTCTGCGGGTTTAGGCCAAGAATTGAAATTGTAACATTTTCAAGGCACTGTTTGCTGCCCGTCGCAGCAGAGCAAGTGGTGGTGAGCGGTAGGGTGGGCATTCTCCGATGTTGGCTAAGCAGTGACCCTGGTGTGCTTTCCGCTCATGCTTTTGCCATATGCCAAACGAGCGTCAGCTGTTTACGTCAGCTCTACTTGGCGGACGAAACAGAGACCGGTAGACTGGTACAATAGCCATGCTTTGACCGTCGTCAAAACAGCCACGCCCACGGCTCAATCAATGGCAACGATCATTGATTGGTCTCCGAAAGGAGGCGCCGATCCCATCATTGTTACTGCCCGTTGGAGGCAATCAGAAACATCGGCTCACGGCAATTGGCTGAGACTATTGGATGTGGCCGCCTGGCTCTTCGCCAACGATTCGCCAGTCGATTGAGGTCGCTAGGCTAGTCACCACAGCAGCAGCAGACGCTCAATGGGTCTCTCTATACCGATGGACTATCAAGAAAATAGACAGCTGGCATGCTCGAGTGTCGAGTGTCGCCGTGGAAAACTCGCGAGCGGCGCAGTTTGAAAAAATCCACCCATAATCAAAGAGTTCTTTGTAATTAACTTAGTGGCCACACCCGTCGGCCGAACCCACCAGAGGTGGCTTCGAGCAATGAGCAAAGGCCCCTAGGACTTTGCTTTATTACGCCATCGTCACCCAGTCCAAGACCAGAACTTTCCACTTGCAGAACTCACCAGAACCTATCTTGTTTTGTTTACATTGCACTACTCCACGCTTAGCAGCAATGTACCTTAGATGGATGCTCCATTACGCTCCACCGAGTAAAACAGTTGAAAGTACCTTGACCTAATAAAGTTTTTACTTACTGACTGGGAATTCAAAACTTTGAACGTCCAGCGAGCGATGTTCGGGTTCCTATGACACGAGCAAGCGAATTCTACGGTTTCTAACTTCACCGCTACATTGAACGAGTTTCTAATGCGGATTCTCGTTTCGCTTTACATCCGCGAGGCATTGCCGAAATTTTAAAATGTTTGATAATATCTAGAATGCTTTGCATTCAAGTGTACGTTGCCTTCTACCGTGACAATGTTTGCCCACTCCTCGCCCGCCAAATAGCGATCCAGAATGCTCCCCGGCTCGTCGGAGAACTTGAATCGATCCTGAATGTCGCCAGGGCAGCCATTTTCTTCCTCCTCGGCTCTTCCTGCTCCTCTTCTCTGCTGCTGCTGCTGCAATGTCTCGTGAGCGCTTTTCCATTCCTTATAAGCGGTGGCAGCCAAAGGTTCAGTACACTCGAACGAGCGCTTCAAGGAAAGAACTCGCTTGAGCTAAACAGGGTTGAACGCGACGGCGACTTGCTTCTCAGATTTTCCGCGGTGCATGCTCCGTTATAAATGAGAAACCATTAAGAATGCACTTAAAACTTGTGACGTATTATAAAAGGCATTTTAATGCCTATTTTGAAATAAACTAAAATCCTGTGCATCACTAATACGGATGCAAGCATCGTTGGGTCTGCTACTCCACGGCTTGGCTCATCCATACCTAGCTGAACTACTGCACCAGTTTCAGCCTCCTTGTGCCCTCAGGTCTAGTATGGACAATGAATTAGCTGTTCCACTCCTCCGCTTAAAGACCGTTGGCGACAGGAGCTCTATCTCTGCAGGTCCTAGGCTGTGGAACTCGCTTCCACGATTCTCAGGCAACGACATCTACTCTCCAACTGCCGACTATGGCACATCTTTTTCAGCGGTCCTGAACTGCTACTTCTATGCTACTCACTACCTCAACTGCTCTCCTAACTCTGCTATGCTTCCCACTTTCTCTTTGTAGCGTGAAATGAAGTCTATTGGTTACTGAATGCGTACCGAAAGCCGCTTAGACTGTTGTTAGGCAATAGAAAGCTCTCCTGCGTAACACCTGCATAGTCTTTATGGCTTCGTGGAGTTACAGACGGAGATACATTACACTGCATCACTTACCTCTAGACACCGATGTCCGATATGATTCAGTCACGATCTCTATGAGCTGCTAGCCGTGTTGCTGTCGTTCGAAGGTGCACTGAAGTGCAAACTTCCAGCTGTCGCGACATACTGTTCGCCTCCGTACCTAGACTAAATTATATCATTGACTAGCAGCCTTCTGACTCAAGGCCCTTTCACTCTGGCTGATTGCCTCAACGAGGCTTCGCAGCAGCTGCCCTTGCAAACCGGGTTCAACGCCGCGAATGCGCTAGACGTTTAGCGAGCGTGACGCATTCCGTCCAAAGGTTTTCTACGTCGGCAAATCCCTACCCCTTTACCCTGTAGGGGAAATGTTGATCTTTTGGTGGAATCTTTGAAATTTTGTATTTCTTATCGTTTCGGGTTGGCATGCACGCTCCGCACAATACGACTACCACCCAGACTGTTTGCTACTGACGGCCTTCAATGTGGGCCTACTTTTCCCTTGCCTTCGTAATGCCTGTAAATTAGTGGCGTGTGTGTCAATAGCAGCAATGCAGCCCTTTATAAATGCGCGGAATTGAGGCTAAGAGCGGCGCACCCTATGCGCACGCGCCGTCTATATGGAACTCCGTAGTCACGATCTACCGTTGATTTTGCGTTGACATTGCATTGCACATTTGATGATCGCTTAGCAAATGCTGTCGTGAACAGCGTGTTGGTGAACTTGCCTTATTCAAATAGGAACGGAGAATGCAGTCACCTGCTGTTTGAGCGCGATTGCTCAGTGTGCAGTTGCCTGTTCACCTTGGCAATCTTACTTTACTCTGGCTTTAAGCCAGAATGGCGTACAATAGGTCTCTGCGAACGTAGAGGCTGTACGCCGCTCTGTCCTCATACTACGCTTCAAAGTTCAAAGTTGGCAGCCATTGCGGATGTCTTGTTTTAGGACCAAATATCACGCATAACTAGTCTTGAAATGACGACATTCTGCAACCGGGATCGTGGGCTCGAGCCCTTGGACATTTTCAAAACGTCAGAATAAAGAGAAAGTGTTCTTATTGTGCTATGCAAACGAAGAACATTTTCATTTTATCCTATAGAGAGAGCCATCGTCACTTGCTTTCTCTATACGATAGTATTCGATGGATACATCGTTGACAGCAGCGGAGCTATCAGGATCAGGATTAGGATCCGCTATCAGGAGCTATCAGGAACTCCAAGTTCCGTCCTCTAGCAATACTCGTGTAGCGAAACTCTCAAGGGCGTCGCCAACAGCTCAGCACTGCATTGTGGAGCTTGCTTTCACAATAAAAGTAAGACAGCTGATAGGATTGTCACTATTTGGCTCTTCTTCTTCTCCTAATCTTAAAGTAAAATGCCCCGGAAAAATGTGTTTCAAATATGTCACTGACGGTGCTTCTCTGCCTCGGTCTTCTTGGAGCCGACGATCGCTTGCGGTGGGAATAGGCCAATGAAAAACGGATTTGATCAATGTGCTGGATGTAACCATGTGTTTATGTTTAGTTACATGTAGATGGATATTATAATAATAACAATTAAGTTAGTAATAATAATGAAGGATTTGATCTTGTATGTTGAATATAGCCGCATTTTTTATGTTAATATATATATACATATGTATATATATATATACATATGTATATATATATATATATAATTATGTTAAACGGTCGTTCCTATAGATCCCTAAAAGAAGTTAATCTAAATCCAGTTGCTTTCTAACTCGCTACAAGAAAATAATTGCCAAAGATTCAATGATTTGCCCAGTATCAAGTATGTAAAAGCATCTTTCTTAGCGTTGCGTGCTAAAGCAAACACGGAGACTCTCATCCTCATGGCCTCCAGTTGAAAGGCCTGTCTCTAATAGCTTGCCCTAAATCATCCATAGGTACGCAGGCAAACGTGGAACGATGCAAAGTAAATTGCCCATAGGCTCCGGAAAAGCTGACCGGGCGCATTCATCTTTCTGAGACGTGCGAGATGTGGTGACCATACCTAGAAGCGAGTTCCAGACTTTTGGTGAATACTATCTGAAGAATCAATCGCCGAAAGATTTTGAATTGAGTGCGAGGGACGCCGAGATAACTAGATACGTTGAGGAGCTGCTCGGCGGCGGCGGGGGCGGGCGAGAGCTCACTAGAAGAGCCAGCCCGAGCGAGCGAAGCGAAGCGACCGGCTACTGAGCATCTTGAAATCAATTTCCTTATCTATAGGGAGCCTGTGGAGCTCAAACTGAATTTGAGTGACGTAGCAGGCATGCCGTTGATGATAATATAATAATATAATTCATTTGCATAGCGCCCTAAGAGAACTTAACCTCTATTCAGCCGCTTCACGATAGATCGTACTGGCTGCTGAGTATTGCACCATTTGAAGACGATTAAGGGAACCGCTCGCTCGTCCAGAATAAAGGGAATTGCAATCATGCAGACGCCTTGTCGCAAAAGCATTAACTAGTTTAGTAGTCCTGATCTAACCTAAGTAGGCACCGATTTTGGCGGTGTTCCTTGTGTGAAACTATGCCGAAGGATGTGCGCTCTTCTAATGACAAGTCTTTTGAGAATCGTTGGCCCCGATTTTGAGAAGAAGTCACGGGAGTGACTCTAGCTGAAAACAATCGCGAGACGTATGTGTGACCATGTGTGCAGCTTTTCCAACTTATTTCATCGAATCTCAAACATGAAGAAAGGTATTGCAGCAGCATGCAAGAGAGTCTACGCTTATTTTGAGTTCGTGCGTGTCACCGCTGCACTTGTAGACTATCCAGCAGACTATGTAAATTCAAATTAGAATTAGATGAGCGCCACGGGCTGGTGTATTTCCCTAGTCCTAGAGCCGGCTGGTCGTCCTGGAAGCCGCTGATGCTCTACATAAACGGCTCCATATTGGGTACCACGTTGAACGAGACCGCTCTTATTGTAGATTAGCGGCAGCTCAGAGCTTGCAATCAACTGAACCAAAGATCCTTGTCGTATTTTTTAGGTGAGTAGGTTTAGCTAATAATAATAATAACAATAATGCTTGTTGATAAAGTGCCCTCAGAGAACTCAATCTCTTTCTAGGCTCTTTACATTAGCCAGTTGACACGAGGGCCTGTCTGAATTTGGATGGCAGAGCTACGACGATCATAGTCGTTCAGAAAATCTGGACTGTCTGCTAAGTATTTTACGACCCATGCGCTCTCTAAGCTCAGCCCTGCGTGCCGATGTCAAAGATCTCCATTAGTGCCACACATCCAACCAGGCACAAAAGTCCTATTTAGTGTACTAGCGGATGACAATTACACACAAATAGGCTTGCTGAGGCCTAGAAGGCAGCATGCAATTGGTCGGCGCTCGCAGTTAAGACTAATCATGCACAAGCTCAGAGGTGCAGCTATACGGACTCTCATTCTTCGCCCGTGGCTCTTCATTGGACACTCTGTAGGGCTACCAAATTGAATGGCGTATGCCGCCCGATCCCTGTTATTGGTCCGGCTTAATATTGAGGTTATATAATTATGGCACTATCTCACCGTAGACTACAGTTAGTAGGCATGTTGATCTAACTTCAATGATTGGGTATTCCAGGCTACCTGTTTCTGTCGAGAGCATAGCGGACTAGAATTTGGTCAGCCCAGCTATGAATGTCACAGGCGGTGCACGCCTACGATACGTAAAAAGCCAGCGAAGCTAAGCCTAAAACCAGGGCAGTGAGCAGGGCGGCCAGGCTTCGCTCTCACTTTGGACCGAAAACTTCAACAGCGAAGACTGAGCGAAAGGCCCCGCATCGACTGACGCTCTAGCTTCTGCTCTCGTAAAATCACCTGCCTCTAGCGTTGCGGTGCGATAGTGCTCACCCTCCTCAACATAATCGTGCGTAAAGTTACTGAATGGTGGTGAATGCGTTGTCTCCCACTGCCACCAACGGCCATGACCTTGCGGCACCTGAATCGCACTCGGGCCGGCTTGGTAATATCTTACCTTCCCTGTTTTTTATTAGCGATTATCACCCCCAGGAGCGGGAGGCGGGAGAAAAAGCCAGCGGACAGCACATCATTCAAGCGACAGTGTGTTATTTTGGCCTTTTTGTGAGCTCTTTGAAATTTAAGCTTTCTTTTCTTTGAAATGTACACTTTTTTCAAGGTCCTTTGAATTTTTCCCTTTCCGCCGTCATCCGAGCCGTGTGCCTCGCTTGCGAAATTTAAGTGCGAATGTAGCTCAACGATCAATAGCAGCAACGCAAGCATAGCCAAGTAAAGTACCAAGGTAGACGCAGTCGAGAGGAGGGTATTGCTCGCGAACTGCACCGGCGGTGCTGAGTGTGATCTCAAACCTAGTGCTGTCTCCAAACAGCGCGCCTTCAATGCAGCACGCAAGGCTACCCAGACGTCTCGTGTTTGAATCTGTATGCCTCTCGCTGAAACGACTCTCGGCGTCGGATCTATCGGTGGTGGCAGATGATGACAGCAGGATTGAGCTCTTGTGAATCTCGAGTGTTTCTCATCACGGACTTACTTGCATTGGATGAATGCGACTGCTACCGTACTGCGTAAGCTAATTTCGACCGACGCAGTTGAAGGAAGTTGTGGAGTCAGTGGCGTTCAAGCTTCTACGCCGAAAGCTATTTTACTCGCCTTCTTTTGACGATATTGGTAACCCACTGTCAAAACTCCTTAAGCTTCGGGGAATTTCGGGTCCAGTTTTCTAGGAAGTCAATTATAATTCCAGTTTTCTAGGAAGTCAATTCTAAGCTGGATTTGAGCTTTGATAATAACAATAGGCCTAGGAATAATAGGCATGCTATCGTGAAAGAGTTAATGCATACATTTAGGTATTGCTCTAGAAAGAAAAGTTGTGGCATTGTTACCGCTGTTTCGAGCCCGGCTTCTAGGCTTCGCTCGCTTCTCTGTTATCTCACGTAAGCTTATTTTGAGTAAATGCAACTAGCCAAGCTGTTTGGGTCGAGACCTCCGCACATCTCGCAGAAATCACGTGTCTCGCAAAGGATTTCTGTTTCAAGAAGCAGTTGCCCCTACCGGAAATAGCCCGCTCTCCGCAACTGGGGCAGCTACCAGCAGCTCGTGAAAGCCCGGCGCATGCTGGGAAACTGAACATCTAAGGGGACATGGCAATTCAATTCGTAAGGGCGGTGACCTATCGCAATTGAATCCTTACAGACTTTCAAGACAAAAGACGGACAAAAGTCTCCGCTGCTCCTATCTGGCCCAGCGCTCCACTAGCGAGAGCTGTTCAGAATAACTAGCCCACTCGACTAGCTCTTCAGCCTGCTAAACACAACCTTTGAACCACGGGCTTTCAGAGCTGGCTGTACAATAATAATAAGAATAATAATAGTAATAATAATAATGCGCTTGTGTATCGCTTTCGGATAGCTTGGATGTCCTTTTTAGGCACCTTACGAACGCAACATCAACATTGTAAAATGCTCCTGGTGTATCCTTATTTTAAAGCACGGCTCGCCATAAAATTTAGCCGGGGAAAAACTAACCTCCTACCGACTACAGCTGCCCTACGTTTCACCACGTCTTGCCGCAGAACTTTACAAATACGTTCACAGCTCTCCCGGACGTAGCCATCGAGAAGACGGTGGGCTCGGACAGCTACAGTCGACTCCGCGTATACAAATAAATATCTGAGACTCGTACTCTGCTTATAAGAATAGCAGTTCTGCGTCCCAGATTTTCTAAGCAATATCAGCAATATTAGTATCCCTTTGTATGTGGGAGTACTCCGCATATGAGAAGGCCTATTTGGCGGCCCGAGCGTATTCTTAAAGGCGGAGTCGACTGTATTCACGTCTAATTATTTAGTTTCCTCCAGTTCAGAGTGGCCCCTGGGTGTAGAGTAAAACACGGGTCGTCCAAAAATTCCCCGATACTATAACCAGCGGCAGAGCGGAGGGGCTGGGTGGCAGGGGACCGTTCCCCCTACACGCACGCACGCACGCACGCACGCACGCAGCGAGCTGCGCTGGACGAGCTCCCCAGACTCCGACACCTTATCTCGAGCGTCACCAATGAAGAAACTGTGTCTTATGCCACCGAATGAGCAACTGCCGAGTTCGTTTCAAATAAACACTATGATGTTGCGTTGTAATTAATTTTCACTAACTGCGGTTATAGCCACGCTTACTTGAAAATCTTGCCGGCCATGCGGCGCCCTACATAAAAAGAAAGTGAAAGTCTTGCCGCCTAAACGAAACTAAACGTCCTGGCTCCAACCAACTGCTAACCAACAGTGGATTGCACAACGCATCCCCATTGGCCGCCATTGCTTCTCCTCATCCAAAGTGTTTCTGCCTCGCTAGAAGCTATGGATCGCTTGGCCGATCGGAACGAGCGACGCCTGGGGATCGCCTGCGGAACCGGAAATGTCATCGGAGCTCGCGAGATTGGCCCCTCACTGGCACCGGCTGGTTTGAACACGTAACGAGCTTCATTCTGTCAGAATCGCTCTGGCACGACAGTAGTCACGCAAAATCATTTCTCTTGAAGAATCCTCTTGCTAACAGACCTATCGAAATCAAGCTTCCAATCACTGCCGGCGAGTCGTGCTCGCAATCGACAGATGATTTTAATACTAGGTCGTAAGGTTGCAAGCACCCTCTTGCGCTAGGTTTCGAGCGTGCCAAGAGATATATATTCTGCTTGACCAACACGGAGCCGCGATTTCCTGGCTCAATGGAGCGGAAGGCAAGACCGCTCGTGTTGACTCGCAGCAAGAAACCAGTTCGAACTGACACTAACCCCACGCAGCTGCGTCCATGGCGTGCCGAGCTGTATGTGTGCACCACCCTGAATGGTGAAGGCGGTAGTCTCGGGGCTATGTCAAGAGGATGCTGCCACGGTGACCGTGCCCTCACCTTTTGCCCTTGCTGCTAAGTAAAACGATGACCTGCCGCCAGCACGCGGCCAAACCGCTCAAACAAACTGTGGCAATAGACTACCTCTTGAGAACGGCCGCGGTCGCAAGTTACGCTTTACATGGCCACCGAGTAGTCCAGTCCATTGAATCAGGGGTAAAAAGGCTTACGTTATTCTATAATTAGGTGCAAACACTGGCAATCTTATAACATTAATAATAATACACTTAATTTAGAGAGCTCTCAGAGAACTCGATCCCTTTCTAGGCAATGCACATCTGCTGCAAATTAAGCACGATCGAATGGTTAGTGGTAGCATGCTGAATAAACGACAAGAATAGCATGATTAGGGTTGACATGCACAGGGTCAGCATGCTAGTATGGTTAGTGGCAGCATGCACAGTGTCAGCACGCATAAGAACATAAAGGACGAATCGCAGCGACCCGCTAAATGCTGTCCTAAATAGGTGTGTTTTTAGGTTCCTTTTAAATGTTGACAAGTCAGGAGATGTCGTGACGTTGGTCGGGCACGAATTCCAGGCTTGCATAAAATTCTTTTTTGCCACCGCTTTAGAGCTTCTTGGGCATGACGTTAGGCAAAATCACATGGCCACTCCCCCAAGGTCAAGGTCCTCCCTGAAGTCTTCAATCTCCATGTCTTGTTCTACCTTAATTTCCACCTGAATGCCTTTCATGCTGCCCTCATCTCATAGTTTATCTCCAAGTCTAGAAAGACGACTAGCCTTCTGGGCCTCATATTTACTAGTTTCCTCTGAGATGCCTAGATTAGCTGCTGTCCCGCATAACTAGCAGTTATCTTTCCTTGACTGTAGGTACTGTAGCACAATCTTACTGTGAGACTAACGTCAGACCAGACATAAAGAAGTCCCTAAACTTGTCATCAGTCATTTATCTGGCAAGGAGTCGCCTCGAGATACGCGGCTCACTGAGCTTCTGTGTTAAAGAAACTACCACGCACGTCGCCCTATTTCTTAAACATTATACTTGCAGATTTTAACTTCTGATTACCGCTGCTCCCGTTGACCATTCGTGAGCTAGCCTAGTTAGACGTCTGATATCCCGGTTTGGGGTAGCAAAATCAAGAGGTAGAAGTGCATAAAAAGAGAGAGACACACAGAAAAAGAGACAGACAGACAGAGGGCGAAAGAGAGAGAGAGAGGGCGAAAGAGAGAGAGAGAGAGAGAGAGAGAGAGAGAGAGAGAGAGAGAGAGAGAGAGAGATAGAGAGCTGGACTCGCCCACTTTAACCATCTGAATTGACGCGCTCCAGAAACGAATGGGTAATCTGGGCAGCAGCCGATAGGCCGATATAAGCGCATCGCTTGCTCGGTGCTCGTGTGGGTGACTTCGCGCCGCCATAGCGGCCAATTCAAAGGCACAGCGGCCGAAGCACGAGATTCTTGTATAGGAGCTCGTTCTCGCTGTACCCCGGCCTTAAAAAGTTCGCCTCCTTTCGGGCGGGACGCTGTATAAATGGACGCCGCGCGCCTTCTGTCGCCACTATTTTCGCCGCCGACCAAGCATTCTGTGAGACATATTTACCAGCGACTCACTTGCGACGACACGCAAACACCGCGGTGCGTTGGCAGGCGCGTATTCTCTACTCGAGACGGCTCGCAGTGAGCCAGCACACAGCCGTTCTCCCCGTCGCTTCGTCCGCGTCACAACTCCCCTCTACGCTGGGTCTCCTGGGTCCGCTCGGCCAGCCTCTGCTCATCAGCAACAGCTACTGAAAGTTGGGTTGATGGACCATAGCTGCGTACGGGCCGGCATCCAGGCCACATGCCCCCACCCGCGTTCTAAAGACCACATCTCTTGCCGCGGTAACCCAAACAAAACCAAAAACATAGCCCCCAACTGATGGAAGAGAGTCTGTGACCCATCTCGGCATTGCAGCCAAATAACAGCGCCAAGAATAACTAGTTAAGCCCACAGTGCCCTCAAAGGCAGGTCGGCTACCATAGCGTCCTCGTAGGCATGTGGACTACCTTAACGCCGCTCGGAGGAGGCACGCTGGAGCACTGTCTTTGGCTGCCAGCGGGCTACGTGCGTACCAGCCATTTGGCACCGCCGCTGGGGGCATAGCCAATGCCCCCTGCTCGAGCTTAGACTTGAGCCCTGTGCCTCCTCCATCTATAGCACACTATCTATCTATCTCCAGGGCCTCCGCCTCGGCAGCAGCCGGTGTCACGTAATTACCGGCCGTAGATGTCGCAACTAATGCCGTTGCCACGCCGATTGTCGTCGCGCAGCGCAGCTAACCTCCGAAGCCACGCTTTCATAGCGATTGCCAACCGCCATTGCCAACCGTCGTTGCCAGGCGAATTTCCGGAGCCGTCATTTGTCGGACTGGCCGCCGTCGCTCCAGCCGCCTCTAGGCCAACGTAACCACTAGGTAACACACTCCACTAGGTAACAGCACAACGTAACCACCACTAGCTAGCACCACAACGTAACCACACGCTAGGCCAACGTAACCAAATTTTCTAAAACTAAACGATGACAAAAATAACTTACTAGTTATGGGCAAACCCAGTGGGATTCAGAAATGGGAAAGGCTACCGCTCAAAATTGGCTCTGCCAGCATATCTCCTGTCGAATCAGCTCAAAATCTAGGTGTCATATTCCAAAGCGACCTCTCGTTAGACGACCATACCAGCTCCACAGTCAAATCTGCCTATTTTCAGCTTCATAACATTGCTCAAATTCGGGCTTGTTTAGATAAGGAGACCGTGTGCAAGTTGGTCCATGCATTCGTGACATCTCGTCTCGACTTCTGCAACTCACTGCTTACTGGCCTACCAGCATGTGCGATCAGACGATTGCAGCTGGTGCAAAACTCTGCAGCTAGGCTTGTCTGTCGTGAGCGTCGCAGTTGCCACATTACTCCACTTCTCGCCGACCTGCACTGGCTACCAGTCAAGCAACGGATCGACTTCAAGGTTTTGTCGCTCACTTTTAGGTCCCTTCATTCTATGGCTCCAGCCTATCTCTCCGACATATTCCCCCATCAGGCCAAGCATCGTACCACCAACTTTTCGGAATCCAACAGTCTAGAAATACCTCGTACAAACCTCAAATCCTTTGGAGACCGTGCATTTAGTTCGTATGCTCCCAAAGCCTGGAACTCCCTCCCGACCTGCGTCAAAACATCCCCTGACCTGACCACATTTAAAGGGAACTTAAAAACACACCTATTTAGGACAGCATTTAGTGGGTCCCTGTGATTCGTCCTTCACGTGCTTATGCGTGCTGACACTGTGCATGCTGCCACTAACCACATTTGCATGCTGACCCTGTGCATGTCACCCCTAACCATGTTATTAATTTTGTTTGTTTTTCAAGCATGATTTTACTTACCATTCAATTGCATTTCCCTTTTCAGCAAATTTAAAGCGCCTAGAAAGAAATTAAATTATCTGAGGGCGCTTTATCAAGTACATTATTATTATTCTTATTATTAACCACTCTGACTGGTGCCGTCCGCTGCTCCGCAGCCGCCATCTGCTTTCGCTTCCGGTTGCTTCTGTTGGCCTCTTCCGTCTGACTAGACTTTACCAATCTAGCACTCGGCAGGCGCGCTCTACCGGCCGGGATAGGCAGTGCTGTTACCAAAGCCTGACGAATATGTAGGTAGTCATCCTTGATTATCTACTGTATGTAAGAGAATATACTGAAGGCGCTTCTTTCCAGGAAGATGAGCATGTACTTGTGTCAGACTGGCGGATTGGCATCGCACAGTTTGAGCCTCCGCTTCGAGTCCAGCGGGCAACTGTTGAAGCCATCGAAGACTTTAAATTGTCCAAGCAACATTGCTCTATGCCACCACCGCAGCCGGAAATAGCTTTTAAGACGAATTTAGCACTGACTCACTTGCGACGACACACAAACACCGTGGCACTTGAGCAGGCGTAAATTCTCTTCTCGAGATGGCTCGCAGGGAGCTAGGAGACAGCCGCCTCCACCCCCCACCCCCCCCCCCGGTCCTGCTGTCCCCTGGGTCCTCGGCTCGTCCAGCCTCTGCTCATCAGCAACAGTTAATCAAGGGTGGGTTGATGGACAATAGCTACTACGTACCGGCCTGTACCTAAGCTATGTACCAGCAACTATTCCAAAGGCAGGTTAGTGGACGACAGCTTCGCAACGGCCTAAAACCAGGCTACGCACACTTTGCTCGAAGGACGTTCTGCATTCGCCGGAAGTATCCCGCCAGCGCTTGGGTTTTTAGCGCCATCGCATCTCGCAGCAGTGTGTCGGGCGAGTGGGCCGGCAGCCAAAGGTTCGAAGAAAGCGACGAACGAACTGCTGTGAGCTCAGCTGCTGCATGACTGGATCGTCATGCATCTATCTGCTAGTGCAGCCCCGCGGTGGCCGGTTTTCAAGGAGCGGTCCGTATGCTGCAGCCAGGAGAAGTCGTGCTGAAGCAGTAACCGGCTTGGTGCGATCGCAGGCGGGCGGGTGCGAGGCTGTGCCACAGAGATCAGGCTATCGGCTTACAATTTCATCGAGACGTCATGCTTTGACAGCCCGGGGTTTCCCTGAATTCTGCAGCATTCTAGTGTGGCCGCCAGCTGCAGAGTTGCTAAGCTCGAATTCGATTTGCCCGGCTGTGCACCAATCCATTAGCGAGCAAGCGAGTCTCGCAAAGCAAGGAGTCTCTCTTGCTCGCCAGTAGTGCAACGCTGCTGCGGACGACTAGAATCGTCTGGCACGTGCCTTCGCGACGTGCGATCACGGGCTCTGTAAGAGGTGCACACGTATCTCCTTAATTGATGGGGAGAGACCATATGGAAAGGCAGCTCCACCCTACCGCAAGAGAGTAGGTAGCCTCACCGGTTCGCAAGTGCCTTCTCACTCTCTCTCTCTCTCTCTCTCTCTCTCTCTCTCTCTCTCTCTCTCTCTCTCTCTCTCTCTCTCCCAAGGGCGGCCAGATGCTAAACTTTGGCGCCGCTCACTCACTACATTTTGAGACCTATAGGATGGGATTCGTGTGAGCACAGCTCTCAGCACATTGCGGTGGCGAATTCTCTTCTAATGCACTTGATGCTTGCTGCACAGGAACCTCACGCGGATGCACAAAGAACGGGAGGAAGAGGTGCGTACCTACTGCCTTCCTCAGTGTGAAAGGAAATCGCTCAGCGGCCTGCGAGCACTGGGCGGAGGCCCTACGAGGGCTCAGACTGCCTAAGCAGCCGCAGGCTTTCGAGTGGTGGATGAGCGGACAATGGCTCTCGGTAGATGACTCGGAAGGCCGGACCAAAAGCCGTGCATTGGCGGCATCTGTGGGAACATCCATCTACCACAAGCAGCTGCCAGCTGTCGGGCGGGTTCGGAATGAACAATGGCTTGACAGTACAAAAACAGTGCATGCATGGCTGCCGAAGAATTACAGAGGAGGGAGGGAGAGGCCTAGATCCCTCGACGCCGGCAGTCGTCTAGAGTGCTTAGACTGGGCTTGGCCGGCGTGGCTCTCTCAATACAAATAAGGTGCTTAGCGTTGGAGCCAGCAGACTTGTTGCTTGGTCGTGCTACCCAGCCCGACGACAGGTCGGCGGAGGGCTGTCACAGTCAGTCGGAAGTGAGTTCCAGGTGTCGGGAGCGTAGGAGCTTCCTTTGCGGCAAATGTAAAGTGCCTAGAAAGAGATTGAGTTCTCTGATGGCGCTACATCAAATGTATTATTACTATTATTATAATTACTATTAGGAGCTGAAGAACCCAATATGCAAGTCAATTTGGACCCTGTGCAGTTCGATGCGAAGTAATGAAGCAGTTTGCATGCACACGACAGACATGATTGCACTTTTGCAACGAGTGTGAGCGAGTCGTTGCAAAGGCATCAGACAGGCGAGAGAAGCAAGCTAGAAGTCTCACAGTCAGACTATTGCAGATGCATAGACTAGTTTGGCTGCGGTATGGAAGAGAATTGTTGTAGCATCGTAATCTAAGAAAAGCCACATTTCTGCTAGGGCTCGTAAATGCCCGTACGTGGGCTTTATTAATAACGCACTTGTTATAGCGCCCTCAGAAAACTCAATCACTTTCTTGGCACTTTACATCTGTTGAGTAAGCTAATTCGGTCACCTTGTGCCAAGTCGTTCGAGAACAAACCGCAAAGAAGCTGCAGGATCTATGCTGATCGAGCCCATTAGGAAAGTTAAGCGTTCCAGTAGCTGAAGTTACCCTACGTTTGCCCGTAGCTATCATGTTCATTTTCACGTCGCTCAATAAGTGAATGCTTGCTGCTATCCGCGTGTGAATATAAATACTATCAGATTTAATAGCCTCTTTTTATAGCGGCAGAAGGGATCGCCCACCGCAGGATTCGAACCCATGACCTCGAGATCGAGGTCGTGAAAAGCACCCACCTTACCTAATGTGCCATCACGGCTCACCAGCAGTTGGTTGTGCAAAGGAGTGGCAATCGTATGAAATTCCTAAAGGCACGGAGGGACCGAAGCACGCGTGTGGCAGTGTCATAGGCATTAGCTGAAAGCCTATGTTGTGCATGACGATTATACCAGCACGGGGGGGGGGAATAAACTGTGAAAAGGAGAAGATTTGGAATAGATTCATTGATACCCTCTACTTTAAAGACTCACCGGATGACAATTGGCCGTTGTCATCTACCCTCTTAAATTTTCCATTGACATATTGATCATATGATCTGTTGCAGGCATAGCGCCAGGTGATAAAAACTTGTCCAAAGTGCCAGCATAATTAGCAGAGATGCTCTCCAAGTCAGCATTATTTCAACGGTCGCTACACATTAATAATAGTGAGCTGACCCTTTGAGGCGATTTCCTCGAAACTTTTAGTGGAAATTGCCTGCTTGGTTGGCGTTTCAGTACAGGATTCTCCGTTTGTGGTAAGAAGCTGCCACAAAAGTCTAGCTAAGCGAAAGCACAGCGACCTGGCAGGAGCAAGTGTTCATATGCACGCTTTTCGCAGTGCAATTCACGAGGTGAATACGGTGCAATATCATCTTAGTCAGTAGAAACTGGGCTAGATGTATGATAGCCCAGTTCGTGCCACGGTAGGATGCATTAGACGCTGCCATGTTGATCGAAGTAGGTCTGATAAGGATGTAAGTGTTCATTGGCACCTCTGAATGATACATACATCGGGTCGACCATTTCCTTCCGAAGAATAGATGCCCTCACAGCAAAATATGGGAAATGTGGGTGGCTTGTACGGATCTTTCGTTGAACGGTAGGTGTTGGGTCTGCTGTACCGAGACAGAGGACTACTCCGGCGTAAGCCGTAGAGGCGAAAACAGCGGACCCACTTGCAGCAGTTGCTTCCAAGCTAGTGTGCTGGCCGTGCGGCCCGGTCCCGCGTTTCCGTAATGCACGGTATCTGCCTGGGCCGTCTTGATCTGTGCGCGACTGCCCGCACAAGCATAACAGCTGGGATTTCGTTTGATGGTGCGGCACGAAGAGAACGCTTCCACGACAGCGTCTCTCGTTCCGTTTCGCACCGTGTCGGAAAAAACTAGTTGAGAAAAGTCTAACCGGCCATCGCCACAGCCGATTGCAAATACCAATACAGGATCGCCCGTGGCAGGATTCGAACCCGCCGCCTCGGTCGTGAAGAGCGAGCACCTCACCTCTTGGTATTGGGTACGTTGGAGGAGTGGCAATCACTCAGATCGCAAAAGGGCCCAGGCTAATGTCGAACACCACCAGCCAATCGGTGGCGACCTTTGCGTTCACGTGACCTGCAGGAATGCACGTAGCAGCACTAGCCAGCTGGCGTCCGACACCGGCTGGCTAGGGTTCACGTTCGCCCGCCCCTCCAGGGCCCCCGTCCCTACGGGCCACCCGCGAAAGGCGCGCGCGCAGCGCGACAGGCTCAGACCGCGTTTTTTCTGCCTGCGCCGCAGTAGAGGCGAAGAGACTCGCTCAGCTGCGGAGACCGAAAGCGCAGCGCCAGCCGCCTCGCGGCGCCGCATTCCGGCACCTGAGTGGCAGACGCGCACCGACGTCGTCGCGGCCGGCCTCGCGCCGAAGGCGAGAGAAGCGACGCGCACGGACCCCGCCGCCGCCGAAGCCGCCGCGGTGAGCCGCACCCGAGTGAGCGTTGCGCCGCCGCCGCCGCAGCCAGCGGGCCGGTGCGCGTCCGTCGGGGCGAAGCGGTCCAACCCGACCCCCCGATGCCTGGCTTCGAACCGGGAAAGGCCGGTGCCGCGCACCGACAGAGGCTCCGACAGCTTTTGCCGCGCTGCTGGCGGCGGCTTCCGCGAGCTTTAGCGTCGGCTTACCGCGTCGGCTGCTGCTGCGCCAAGGGTACGGAATCTCCGCGTAGCTGGCGCGCGAGGAGGCGTTCCCTCCGCTTAGCCCTCCGCGACAACCGAGACGGGATCACTCCGCGTACGCACCGCTTTGGTTCCGAACAAGTTAATAATAATAATAATAATAATAATAATAATAATAATAACAATAATAGTAATGATGCACTTGATAAAGCGCCCTCCGAGAACTCAATCTCTGTCTAGGCGCTTTACATTTGCTGCAAAGGGAGTTCGAGCCGAGCTCGAGCCGGCTGCCGAGCGCCGAGTTGGGACGCCACTTACAGAGCGAGCTAGCATGCTGGCGGCGCAGCGCCGCTGGGCGCCGTGCAGTGCAGTGCGCAGCTCTTCAGAGTCGCGCGGACGGACGCGTTTTACTGCGGCACTCGAAAGTTCGAGCAGCTCTCGGACTTTCACTCAGTTTCACTTCACTTTCGCTCAGTCGCGCGCGCTCGCGGCGCGCGCGAGCGCGCGCGGCAAAGCTGAGAGGCGAATCGCGGCGGCGGAATTAGGGCGCGCGCGCGGGCGCCCATGAGTCGTCTGCCAAGTGCGACCTGGCGCCGCCTGCGCGGCACTGGCGCCTCCGTCGCCCGCAGTCAGCCGGGCGAACGACAGGCCGGCGACCTTTGCGCTGTCCTTATCCACACAAAAAAACAACCAGCGCAGTGTTCAGAGACGCTTCCTTCCATAATTAAAATTCAGATTGCCTCAAAAAAAGGGAGATTTAGCTCTTTCGGGGTGCCGTGTAATTTGTCAATTTGTCTAATTTGACTGCCGTCGCAACGATACGCTGCCGAAGGACGCTCCCTAATCACAATGACAGCGGCCGGTTTTATTTTCTCGCTGTCCGGGCCTAATCGGATATTGTTCCCCTGCGCTTTGGGATCTTCTTTGATGAATGCGAGCGGATACGGAAGTAGTCCTATTCAGTCGCTACCAGTTGGTCGGCTACTCACGCGATCCGTTTCGTCGGTCAATGTGTGCACGCGACAGAGTGTGTGCGCACGACCGTGTGCGTGCGTGCGACAGATGTAGGCTAGGCGATCGGTTCTGTAGTGGCTGAGCGGCCAGCAGACGAACGTGCACCTTTCGCCACCAGAACTGCGTCGTCGCCGGAACGCAGCGTTTAGCGGCTCCTGCAGTGAGTGCTCGCCGCAAACTCGAACCAAGATGCGTTTTCATT
The DNA here is from genome assembly GCA_009760855.2 of Cristatella mucedo. Taxonomy (NCBI): domain Eukaryota; kingdom Metazoa; phylum Bryozoa; class Phylactolaemata; family Cristatellidae; genus Cristatella; species Cristatella mucedo. Next base: position 3,391,390 of record WPIO01000011.1, on the reverse strand, counting down.
GACGTATCCGGTTCACAATGATTATTACTCAGGAATCATTAATAATCGCCGGCAGCTGCCATAGCCTAAGCACGCTAACATTGCAGCATCACTGCGCGTTCCGTACAGCCAAGGTCGGTCCTTGTTGAAGGCAGGCAATGCAGAGACCGGTCATGGCGAGAATACTGAGGCGACGTGCGAGTCGCAACCCGAGACCGACCGGTTCCGCATTGCCGCCGCTCACCGCTGTAGCAAAAGAACAGTCCGGGTCCTTTAAACAGCAGTCGCAAGTGAAGCCCAATTGATTAGGATTGTTACTGTCACGCGACGGCTCAAGGGATGCATTCGCTGGACCCGAATCACCCCGTACCACGCCCGACCCCCCCCCCCTGGGCCACACAATTGAACCATCCCCCACCCGGGCCACGCAATCCTCGCTGGCAAACTGCTGTCTAATCGCTCTGAGGACGTTAGCCTGTGGTGTGTTCGATGACTTTTTCATAAAGCGTCACGACTGGTGACATTTGGCTGTTTGCAGCTCTCATTTCACGTCTTCCGACCTACGATCTCAGCCAATGCGGAAAGCTGACGAGGCTCACTTCGAACCACCTCCGGTCGTGAGCTGCCGGCGACGGCTGCAGCTCAAGCCCATCTGTCTGTCACTCGTTGCCTCCGCTTTCATAATTACATTCATAACCGAAAGGTATACGAAAGATGATGTAAGTCGGTATGCCACCAGGTAGGAGCGGCGGCGGCGGCGGCGGCGGCGGCGGCAGCTTGCACTCCTTGCAGTCGGACGCCCCTGTGACGTGTAGACGTGTTAAAAAGAAGTTTAAAACCCCACTGTTCTTATCAGGATTTTCTCCTTATGTTTGAATGGCTCTCTTTTTGTATGACGGTAACGAGTTCTGAATTGTGCTTGGCTATCATTAATCAATTGACGTACCTGCTTGCTCGGGTGAGTGAAGTACCTATAAAAAGAGATTTCCTTTGAGGCGCTGCACCACAGCCGTGTTGCTATCGTTGCTGTCATAATGCTGCTAGTTCACAGGAAAATAGAGAGCCCTCAGCTCCAGCTTCTATCCAGCAGCTGGATGACGCACTCGCACTGACCTGCAATTGTCAATTGTGTCATTTCATTAAATCTCATTTGCCAAGAACTGTGAGCGAAGGTCAGACGAGCCGCCTCCGATGTTGGCTTAGCTGCCATCGTGACGTACTTACCCCTAACGCTTTTTCTATGAGCCATACGTATGGCAGCTGTTGAAGTCAGCTCCACCAAGCGGACGGAACAGTGATTGACAGACTGGGCCCATAGGTAGCCTTTGATTGCTGTCAACCTAGCTCTCATCCGCGGCCTATGCAATGGCTTCGTTCATTGATTGATCTACGAAAGGTGTTACTGAAGTGCTAATTATTAGTGCCTGCTGCAATCCGAAGCGTCACCTCACGCCTATTGGCTATATTATTGGATAGTGGCTCCTGGCTCTTAACCTAATCCTGTACCAGAACTCGTCACCGACACATCTTGTTTCGTTTACATTGCTTCGTAACTTCACGTTTAGCAACAATGTGCTGTTGCAGAAGCAGTATGTCAGTCCAGGTGAAACAGTTTAAAGTACCTTGACCGAGCCACGGTTTCTAAAGCATAGAATACGAATTTCAAAATATGTTTGTCCCGGCAACAATATTCAGGTTATGTGCATCCCAGCAAATTCTATGGTTTCTAACTTCACCGGTACATAGCGCACGTCCATAATACGGATGCAAGCTTCATCGGGTCTACTATATACCTCTAGACACCAAAGTCCGATATGATTCAGTCACGATCTCTATGAGCTGCTAGCCATGTTGCTGTCGTTCGAAGGTGCACTGAAGCGAAAACTTCCATCTGTCGCGACATACTGTTCGCCTCCGTACCTAAACTAAATTATATCATTGACTAGCAGCCTTCTGACTCAAGGCTCGTTCACTCTGGCTGCTTGCCTCAACGAGACTTCGCAGCGGCTGCCCTAGCAAACCAGGTTCAACGCCCGCGCATGCGATAGACGTGCATCGCGCGTGGAGCATCCCGCTGTACGATTTGTCTGCGTCGGCGTATCCATAACTCTGTACACTATAAGGGAAATATTGATCTTGCCAGTGGAATCTTAGAAATCGTCAGCCCTACCTAGGGAACGTCTAGGTCTCTTCGGTTTACACGAGTGAGCTCTATGATACGACACTACCCAGATTGTTCGCTACTGAGGCCGTCAGCAATATCGAATGCAGTATATGATAGAAACATTAAATTTATAAATTAGTGGCGTGTGCGTCTGTAGCAGCAATGCTGCCGTGACAATTTCGTGGGATTGAGTTCAAGTGCAGCATGCACTTCGGTGTCTATGGAAAGCTCGAGACGAGCCTGGTCTACCGTTGATGTTGCATTGACATATCTTGCACATCCTATGATCTCTTGCCAAATATGGAAGTGAACGGCGGCGTTGTTCTAGACTTCCCTCATTTAAATAAGAACTTGGCAAGTGCTCATCTGTACGATGAGCACATGGACATCTTTTCTTGGCTCGGGCTTCCAGCCAGCATAGCATGCAATTGATCTTTGTGAAGAAAGAGTTGTACACAACGCCTTCATCTTACGCTTCTCCCAAGTTAACCGTCACTTCGGATTTCTCTTTGTATTAAAAATAAGATGCAGTTAGCTGCTCTTGAACATACGCATTCGGCCAACAGGCTCGTTCGCTTGAGCTGTTCGGCATATAAAAAGTGATCACACTGGTGATTAAGGTCTCTTGGGACGCTATACAAGTGAAGTATTCTTTCTTTATTGTATCTTATAGAAAAACAATCGTCGATGACTTTCTATCTTTAGATCGTAGTCGATAGATACGTGGTTAGCAGCGGCGGAGTTCATAAGAGCCAGCTCCAAGTCATCCATATCAGCAACCAGTGTGAAAGTCAAGCACATCGGCAACAGCTCGTTGCTACTGCGTGTGACGAACATCAGCAACTAAGGTGCGGCAATTAATAGCTTTCTGACTATTAGGGCTCTGTTTCCGCTGACTTTTTAGGCAAAACGCCTTGAAAAACCAGGCTTCGGTCACAAATGATGTTTTCCGCCGCCGCCGCCGCCGCCACCGCCCCCCCCTCCCGTAGCCGACGGTCGCTGCTGCTGGGCATAGCCCGATTCAGGACGAATTTGATTGATTTATCGGATTCAACCGTTGTTATGCTTAGCTACATACAGATGGATATAATGATAATAACTATAATTATAACTTGTTGATCATTCAGCACCCTGAGAGAGCTTGGTTTCTATTCCGGCACTATTTAATAGAATCAGTAATCTAAGACACTCATGAGCAACGCTTATTAAGACCTATCGCTAGGAACCTACCCGAAATCATGAGGGCACGAAAGGTACACATAGAACGGACAGACAAGTTTTCGTAGGCAATCGGAAAGCTGACCTAAACAGATTCGTCGTCTTTAGCCGAGACTTAAAAGAGACAAAGTTGTTTCAGGTAGTGACCTCGGATGCATACGAGCTGAAGGCTCGATCACCAAAGAATTTTTAATTTAGAACGAGGGACAGCGAGATGACTAGACGACGATGAGCAGGTGGTTCGAGAGCACGTGACTGGAGGAGCGAGGAGGTCAAGGATATGGCTGGCGCTGCAAGCGAGCGAAGTGACTGGTTACTGAGAATCTTGAAGTCGACTCCATTCTTGATATGGAGTCAGTAGAGCTCAGACAGAATTGGTGTGACTTAGCACGTATGCCGTTGATAGCAGTCCAGAAGAGCTGCCGAGTTTTCCACCAGCTCTAGACGATTAGGGGCGTAGCCCTGGAGTCCTGAACAATGTCACAAAAGCATGAATCATTTGGGCTTTTAACTACTCTTGTCCGAGTAGGCGCTGATTTAGGTGGTGTATTTAGGCTGAAAGTTGGTCGACGTGACAATCGAGGAAATGAGTCCGTCAAATGACAAGTCATTCTAGAATCGAAGGTCTAGATGACAGCAAATGTCACGGGGGTGATTCTACCTGAAACCAATCTCGAGATTTGTACAGCACTGCATAAAGCTTTTGTAACTTAAGTCATCACATCGCACGCAGGAATAAATGGGATTGCAGCAGCATACACGAGAGTCTACTTGTATTTGAGATCGAGCATGTCACCGTTGTGCTTTTAGATCGACCGGTAGATCGTGGAATTTCAAAGTAGATATACGTCACGGCCTCATGTACTGTCCTATTCCTAAAGCCGGCTGGTCATCCTGGAAGCGGCTGCTGTTCTACATAAATGGTGCGATAAATAGCACCGACATTGAAATTGGTATTACGTCGGACTCGACGGCTGGCATTCTGGACTTTGGACTGCTGGCAGCTCAAAGGATGCAATCGACTCAGCCCAAATTCCTGTTCGCATTCGTCAGGTGAGTAAGTGCAGCTAGTCGACGACGCATGTGTCTGAACTCTGTTGGGTAAGAGAAAACTTGAAGGCAGCACATTGTTCAGGCTCCAGCATCTTCTTTTGGCTGCCTTGACGTCTATTGACTTAATATGGTCTACCATTTTATCTGAGCCTCGCGGCTCTCTTGCTCGAGTGAGTTCGCCAAACTCAAGTGCGAACTAATTTAGCTGCACTACTGGCGGCATTGATAGGTGTTTGTCCCTGTAAAAACCGAGGTAGCAGCACTTGAGCTGAAATAATTTGTTTGCACGCATGCGCACGCTTCGCTGGCAGTATTCAATACGACGTTAATCTTGCCGACGCTGCTCTCGGCGTTGCGATGTGCATCGTCGAATCGGTTGCAAATCTTGAACACTTTTCTCAATAGACCTTCGTGAACTTCTGTCTCATCTTCCACGTGCTTATTATATTCGTAGAGACCCCTGGCGGCGGCTTGTATCTGCTTATATTAACAAGGCTCTCGATTGGAACTACACTCGCATTCTGCACACGCCTTGCAAATGGGAGACGATGGAGCCATACAGAGACTCCATCACGTTCACACAATTCCTGACTTGCATAGCTGACGCAGGTACGAACACGCTGGGCCTGGACATACACTGGGCGCCCATGTGGCAGCTGTGCGACTTCTGCCACCTTCGGTACGACTATATCGGCCACCTGGAAACCGTCTTCGAGGACGCCGAGTACATCATAAAAAGGAATGGACTGAATGTTACGTTCCCCAGGATTTTCTCGTCAAAAGCCTATCGGGCAGACGAGGTGATCGAATCTTGGTACATGTCAGTACCACTGGCTGTCATCCGGAAGTTAAGGACGATGTACATGTATGACTTTCAGCTCCACGGCTACAGTGATGTACCGCCTGGCTGGAAGGGAAAGTTGTCCTGACCTTCTAGAAGGAACCCGTTGTCTCGTCAGGCTTACAGAAAATGACATCCATGACAGGAATGAAAAAGAAAATTGACACATCGAGCATGATAAACCGGTACCCTACCGAGTTGCAAGTGCATGTGTCGGACATGTGCATGTTCGGTATTTTCTTTGCCTTCATCCTGCGAAGCGTCGTCTTGTTGGTTCCTGGTACTTTAGCTGGTACTTCAGCTTAGATTAAGTCAGTTGTGAAGTAAGTTCAATGCATGATGGAGTTGGTCTTTTGAGGGGGAGGTAAAATCTCTCCTTGCTAGCATTTTGACGCGCCACCTATTGTCAGGGTTACAAGATCACTTAAAAATGCAATTGTTCGAGAGAATTATGGGCCCAGTTGTAGTCGAAGCAAACCAGGTGTTTTATAATAAGGTCTCGCATTTCACAACAATAAAGTACAAAATATGTACTCTATTTTGGTTTCTTTATCCATAAATCTGTACGCCGCAGCTGCATTTTTTGCAGGTTCGAGTAATTATTCTACGCTCCCGCATTTCGTTCGTTCTGTACGTATTCATGTACGTTTCTGTGCGTTGCTATATTCATTCGGTCCAGCCAAGTTAGTTTAGTTACGGTGCACGAGAGCTTAGTTGAGTAACTTTCATCGATAATATTGAACAATAATAAGTTATTAGCATTTCACCACTGCGTTGTATGCGTGTGTAATGTAAAGTCCTCTGTGCAAAAGGACACTATCCACGTTTAGGTAAGAACCGTGTCGGGCCTCTTCGCTGTCGAAAAGAAATGCGAAAGCGGCTGTCCTGACGGCCTCTTAAGGCCCCTATTAATCCTAGCAGTTTGTCATCGTAAATGATTCACGAAAGTGAGCCAGTTTTGCAGCTTTCACACTTGCCAGCCGAACGTAGTAGTTTGTCTAGACGGCTGGCGCGCACGTACCGCCGCTGCGGTCTCTGTCCCGCTCTGCCCGATGCACCGGCTGCAGGCATTTACATGGCCACCGTCTACAGAGTTAACTAACCGGAGCAACAGCCGGATGCCTTTTTTGCACGCACAAATAGCAAACGAGGAGCAGAGGCTCGTTGACCCTGCGACGATGTAGTGTTTGCTCGCCGCCAGAAACGGAGTCGCAGCTTCACCGGTCGTCCGGTGATTGCCAAATAAAAGGTTTCCGGCGATTGCGGTTCAGCCTAAGTTTACTCAGCCGGTGTGTACACTTAGTTCCTGACGTCCTATAGTCGAGGCAGTCATCCTCCTTTTCATATCGACCTCCGGCTGCGACGATTTCTGTTTTTCCTACTTGGAGCAATTTGCATGTCTGCACGCTTTTAATCGCATCGAATTCTCATCCGCATAGACATGCGTTTGATGAGTCGAGCCGGGTGCCAATAGCCGTTGACGACGACCACTAATGTAAGCTCCCCATATAGGGACTCTTGGATGTGACCTGTTTTTTACGCGTCTGCATTTTCCACGACGACATTCGACCGCCCCCACCTCGATGCGGCTTCTCGCACCGTGGCGTGGCTTGGCTTTTTCTGAGCCTAGACAGTAGCCCCTCTAACTGCAACTGCTACGAAGAGGACAATGTAAGAATGGAACGAGTACAAAGGGGAGAGTCGAGTCTGGCTAGACTGCACTAGCAGTTTCTCTTTCTCTTCCCCCCCCCTCCACACATACACACGCGCACCATCCACACATGCACCTGCATCGAGCTCATTGCCGACGCTCGACTCCGGGCTCAACCGCAGAAGCGCGGCTGCCGGTTTGATCGCGCCCACCAATCGTCGGCATCGGTCGCAGCAAGTCGCCGGTCACGCGGTCACTCATTTCTTGACAACTTCGGTAGCGCTTGAGCCAGAAGCGCTTCCGGCGGCGCGCCATTGCGATCGCGCTCCGACAGATCGACCACGTCCGGGCCAGTCGCACGTCTTCTTAGCGTATATCTATGAGCACGGTGGTGGCCGCTAGTAGCGGGGCGGCAGCGCCATCGATAACACTCGGCTGGATATCTCTGTTCGGCGGGGCGGGGCCATCAGTGGCTGCCAGTAACAGTGGCTCTGGTCTTTTCTTACGCGCTCGGACAGACATTGTTGGTCCGCGGCAACGTTCACGCTACGTCGAGTAGCCTCGCTGTCATTGTGTACAGTGGCTTCATTAAGTGGTAGTGTAATGTAACGTAACGTATTTCCGTCTGTGACTCCGCAATGCCACAACACAGCCTAAGTGGCTTTTGGTACGCATTCGGTGGCCAACTGAGGTCATCTCACGCAACAAAGAGATAGCGGAAAGCATAGCAGAGTCAGGAGAGCAGTTGAGGTAGTGCGTAACGGGACAGTAGCTGCTCAGGACCGCTGGAAAATATGTGGCATAGTCAGCAGCAGGAGAGTAGTTGTTGTTGCGTAAGAATCGCGGAAGTGAGGACAACAGCCTAGGACCTGCAGAGCAAAAGCTTCTGTCACCGACGGTCCTTAAGCGGAGGAATGAAACAGCTAATTGTATTTTCCGTACGTAGGACCTGAGGGCACGAGGAGACTGAATCTGGTGCAGCAGTTCAGCTAGGTATTAAGGAGCCAAGCCATCTTGTGGGTCAGCGTAAGAACTTTGCTTTGTATCCGCCGATCAACCGGTAGCCATCCTAGCTCTTTCAGCAGAGGAGACACGTGGTCAAACCTCTGGGACTTGTAAACTAGCTTTGCAATTATATTCATAGCCATTTGCAGTGGCCATAGCTGCATTTTTTGGTAGCCCAGCCAAAAGGGAATTACAGTAATCAAGCCGAGACCGAACTAAGGATCTAGTTTAATTTGTGCATGCCACCGTTGAAGACAGCTCCTAATCTTAGATATGGATCGGACGCGATGGCTAGCTGTAGAAGCAGTCTTCTGAATGAAGCTTTTAGAATTTAGGCAGCTGTCGAAAACGACACCTCAATTTCGAGCACGCGGTGATGATCGCACAACAGCATCACCTATTAGAAGAGCAAGGCTTTCCAGTCCAGCCACACGCTTAGGGTGTCCTACGAGCAGCAGTTCAGTTTTATCGTCATTTAGTTTCAGGAAATTTTCCGACATCCAGGATTGATTTTCGGCAAGGCAAGCATTCAGTTTATCAGTTGCTGCAGCAGAGCTGCCGAGTGCTGAGTCTCGCCGAATCTTAATCCCGTATTGCTTGTGCCATTCGGTCGAGTTTGCGGCTCTCAGCACGAAATGTTTACTCAGAAGCCGACCAATAGGCCACCGCTGTATGCGAACGCGTGACTTCTTGCCTGACGGCTCGCTTCGGTGGCCGCAGCGACTGCCTTCTGGAAGACGCGTACGCGAGCTTTGGCTCGTCTGCATCTCAAGTCCTAGTCTTGTTCCTTCTGTCGCAGCCTGGTCAGGTGTAGCTCTCGTCGTTGAATACTGTTGCTCTGCAGCTGTTCTGGCTTTTATGAATTTCCTCGCGAGCCAAACGAAAATTGAATGTCAGCGCCAAGATTACAGTGATAGATAGCTCCTACCTTCTTTTGACTAGTATCGATCGAGTTATACCAGAAACAGAGGCAGACTTCCTCCCCAGCAGCAAATTTCGATGGCCTCGGTTCTCACAAAGGCGTCGCCTCAAGGCTCTTTGTCTCCACTTTGTCTTCTTATATGAGTGATTTGCAGATGAATCGCCCATCAGGGCGAATGGCTTGCAAGCTAGCTAAATTCTGCGGAAATTAGAATGTTGCATGTCAATTTTTGGACAAACCGGAGCCATGGTGGATTAGGTGAGGATATAAGCAGCCAAATTAGAGAATTTCCTTGGCGAATAAATCGAGTTTGCAAATATTTGGCCTCCAACCCGTTATCTTTTGTCTAGACTTTAGCATTTGAATAAGAGGTGCGGCACGGGCTATTGTTTCTGCCTAGCGGGCTATAGGCAGACTTTATTTTAGCCCAGAAAAAGCATAAGGAAGCTTAGTTGTTGAAGGTGACGACTTAAACTTGACTTTGTCTGAGGCAGTCAACCATTAGGGATCAAATGGACATCAAAGATGCGCCGCTGCCGCCGTGCTTAAACGGACCTGAAGAACGGCAGTCCGTTTCTCTGTTGGCTTGTCGGTACTAATCTCCTCCGCGGAATGCTTGGATTTGCATATTTCCACAGCACCTAGTTCTGTTTCTGACCGTTTCCTTACAAAAGCTTAGCGACGCCTTGGAATTTCGCGTGCGTGACCATGGGCGATGGTCGAACTGACGCATTCGGTGGCAAATATTCATCCCTCCCCCGACTATTTTCAAAATCAGGCATACGAGATCTGGGCGCCCTTAGCTGCGATATCGATGGTGAATCTGTCAGTTGAGACTGCACAGGCGAAACTCCGCGAGGAGTCTCTTACAGAAGCTGAAAACCTCGTTCAAAGACAAGCGAATCGTTTGAGTCTATCGAGTTATGCCTCGCCACAAGAGGCTACAGTGCGACTGGCTTGAGCTCTCGCACTCCCAAAGTGCATGAAGTCGGGCTGCCGCTGATTACCTGTGCGGCGGCCCTGCGCTGAATTCGCTCATTTCTTGCAGAAAAAGCCCAAGCCAAGGAGCGCGTGTTCGTTTCTCTATTGCTTGAGCAAAGTGCGGAACTCGGTATCCTTGATCTCCGGTCGGCGCACCGTCGCACGAGGGCGAAGGCAGTCAGAGCTCCATTTGTCCATTTGTCACTTTCCGTCAGATGATTACATCTGAGAGCTGGAATGGTTCGCTATTGAAATTGTATCTTCATGCTATCCCCAGCCGGTTTACCTTTCAACCGCACTACCTAAGTCTGCGACAGCTTTCTTACGAAAGCGGCTCTAACTCAGTCGTACAGCGGAAGCGGAAGTGTGTGTTGCATGAGAAAGTCGCGCGCGACGAAGAGAAGCACGATGGCCCTGACCAATCTAGAAGATGGCCATGACATCCGGAGCAGTGGCGCAGCTGTGTGCCAGATTTATAGCCGGGATGGTTATTTTTCCAAAATTGCGTACCTTGACTTCGAGTGAGCGCAACAGGAACTTTCTTAATTACGCTGTTAGGTCAATTATCTCACCCTCGCAGCTGTCTACTTGCGTCTTCTTAATCTCGTAGATTCCGTTTGCTGCAAACAGCAGAGTTGGTAGTTGGTTGCCTGCTCTCTTACAGGCGTAGGGTCCACATGTTAGCTTTGCTGCGGGAACATGAATGGTGTCGGAAAATTTGCACAGCACCCCAAGAAAATCAGGTGTCTTTCTAGGCCCTGTACAAATGTTGACAAGGAGTCATGTCGTCCGCTTATTTTTAGTGAGCAAACAATTCGCACGCACGGAGCGAAGGCTCCGAGGAAGAGGTAGAACTTGAGCGTCTTTCGAATGACGACAGATCAGACGTGCGATGTCAATGATTATTGCGCTCCGAGCTTTAGGTGCACAGGAAATGACAGCATTTCGTATCAGGGACATCGAGGTAATTGGCGGCAGAGCCACCATGAGCCGAGTCGAAAGAGCGGGTGAAAGTTCGCTGAGGGCTGATTGGGACGTGATTCCTACGTGTAGGCCGGAGCAAGACCAGCAAGGGGTCTACAGAGTGTGACCATGCCCAACTCCTCGGAAGATTCTAAACACTTGGCTTTTTAGACTTAATTTTTTTAGACTTAAAATAATTTTGATAATTAAGAATTAATAAAATTAATAATTTTTTAGACTTAAAAAATTTAAAAGAATAAAAAAAAATAGTATACGTGTAATAATCATGAAAGGGTAAGAAGCTCAACTTTAAGGTTACGATCAAGAATAGATTTGCTCCTCAATTAGCAACAGTCAGCTTTTCCCATTCTCTGAATTGGATCTGAGCTCATTAGATATGCGCTCTCTCTCTCTCTCTCTCTCTCTCTCTCTCTCTCTCTCTCTCTCTCTCTCTCTCTCTGCTAGTTATCGGATACCCGAGTATGAATTTCCTTGACTATGATACATCTTTTACAGCCGTTCTGGGCTTTTACTTTCATTCTACTCACTGCCTCAACTGCCCTCCTGACTCGGCTATGCTTCTTACTTTACCATTTTTGAGCGAGGTGGAAACGGTGGCGATCGAATGCGCACCGAAAGCCACTTGGACTGTTGAGTGCGCTGCAGAAAACTCCCCTTGAACACCCACTTCATCCTTGTGGCTAGAGTTACAGACAGAGATACATTAAATTCGCTTTGGATGCAAGATTTGGACAATATGCCTGAGAATGTTCAAAAGCTCTTTAAATTCCTGTAAAAATGGCTGGTTTGCAGATGAAAGGTCATCAAAAAACGACCCCTCTATTAGCTCATATCCGGCGGCACTCTATTATCTCATCCGGCGGCACCTGAAGCTGCGCTCGCGGTGGATTATAAAGCTTTTAATATAATATAATTATATAATTTAATAAATATAAAACGATTAAGCATACAGATATGATCCGTACGATTATATTATTGATTTTAATGTGGATTATAAAGATTATAAAGCTTTCATCTCATTGAAAACTATTTGTCTCACTAGGAAAGCTTCTCTGTCGTGTCGCAGGTTGTATGATTTTCTGAGAGGGGTAAAGTTGAGGCACTTGACGAGGCTGGATTTTCGTATGGTCAAATTGCTACTACTAACCACTACATTAACATCGAGCAGTAAAGTTGCGTATAACAAGAGGAATAAATTTAATTAATTCATTTGTACAGCGCCACAAAAGAACTTAATCTCTATTTAGACGCTTCACATACGACTCAGGACTGGAGCCCACGATTTCAGTGAGACCTTGGGCGAGCAACTTAACCGCTGGACTAAACCAGCTCTAGAAATGTAGTGAAGACTGTAAGCCCTTCACAAATTGCTTTCTCTTTAACCAGCTCCGCTCAATTAGTAGTTGAGAAAACACCATCCATAAGTTGAAGGCATTAAAGGATTTTGGTTCGGCACAACCCGACACACAAAGTCAGCAAGCATCGTCTGGGAAGCGAGTTAGCCGCGCTAGCGTCTTGGGGCAATATAATGAGGTCATAGGTCTGCACTCTCAAATCGCTAAGAGGAAATCGTTGCACAGCCAAATGCTTATGGTTATCTGCCAAATTCGAGTGGAAAGTTGAACGGTATGGGGATGATTCAGCAAAAATGGCGTTGGAGTCCTTCATCACATACCAGGCATTATGACTCAAGAAAGTTATTATTTAGACAATCTTCAAAACGTCGGATTTCCAAGAGCGGTGGTGCTTTGCTGACTGGATTATATTTTCTAACATTACAACGACCCAAAATACACCGGCGCCAAAGTTTAAACTATTTAACAATTCATTCGAGATCGGTTATCCTCCTGCGTCGGTATTGGACCGGCCGAGGCAGTCTCTGGACCTTAATCCAAGTGAGCATTTCTGGAATGAAGTCGAGCAATAGCTGCGGCAACTCGCTGCCCTCATCAGATCCGCTGCAGCCGCTTTTCGGACACTTTTGGTGAGTCTTGGACAGCATAACTGCCGATTTTGTCAAGCGTTTGATTAGATCAATGTTGGCATCAGGTCCGACAGGCCTTTGCAAATAGGAGAGGTGCCACGTCGCATTAACTTAATTAATTAAGGGCGATACATGATAACTGCGGAAACATATTGCTTTTACTAATTGCCACCAGTTCGCGTACTTCAAGTGACAGCAACGTTCAATATTCTCTCAAGATGTAGGCAAGTAGGCATCAAGTATGCAAGCCCCATTAAAAATAAAATGTGTAACTGGTCTATCATCAGAGCCCAACTTATACTCCTAAAGTCACGAGTATCAGAAAACTCTCGGCCGAGATATTGAATTTGCAATATACCTGAGACGACTGCTGGGACAACACTTTGAGTGCACAAGGCAGGATCTCAAAGCTTGATGCTACTGAATATGACAAAGCTCTGTCAACTCTGAAGACGTCACAAAACACTCCAAGCACGTTCCGAGGAACATGCTCTCCAAATTGAATTTCACTTCCATCCGATCACTATTAGTCTAATTATGATATTTGGAAGACATACGTGCAGCATGGTGACCAAATGCTTCTCTAATCAAACAGTCAGCTTTCCAACCAAGCTAGTCTAAATACTAAGGTCCAAAATGCACTAGAAACGGCTTGAATTTTTTGAAAGTGTAAAAGTTCGAAATTCCATAATTCGCGTCGAACGGATAACTATTATCCGAGCTATGACCACAGCAAGATACAATGGCCGGCAGTTGACGAAAGCTATACCTTTATAAGGCAATACGACAAGGGCCAATGGAGGTTCGCCGCGGCGGTGGCACGATCGCGAGTGGGCCTCAACAAACCGTATCTAATAACGTAAAGATTGCAAAGTGAAATCACCTTCAATGCCTGGAATGAAATTGAAGCAAAATTTGCAGACTGATTCCATATGTATGAAGCTCCATTCGATGCCGCCAACGGCAAGTGCAACCGGCCCAGGCTCCGGCATCAAACAAAGAAGCCGATCGCTAGCCAATGTCGGACCAAGGTAAATGGAGATAAGGTCCTAGGATTCAAGTGGTGCAGTGACAATGGATTCTCTAGTTAAACCGTTGCCCTCGCAATTGAAGAAACTTTCATAAATGATTCTTTAGGTCTTAGCTCAGGGTGTGTCTTTTCCGATCAACTTTCTTTTGGCGTCAGTGTCACTTGTCTCTTTTGTCCCGATGTGCTATGCAAGCGTGCCTCTGTGCCTGACTCGGTGCCTGTCTGTTAGAAGCTGTTGGTTAAACCAACCGGTTGCCATAATTGTATTCAAGCTTTCTTCAGCATGCTGACCTAAGCATGCTACCCGGTTGCTCCTCCATGCTTGACACCGTGCACGTCGCAAATCCTTAGATAACGATTCGTTAAGCGCCCGGATATTCGGATCAATTTCTCTTAGGGCGCCAGAAGCACGATCCATCTTTGTTTTAGAAAGTTTCAGAAATCAAAATTAATGTCGCTAAAAAATTGACCGTCTTGGCTGTGGTGTGACTATCTAAGAAAGCTCTAATATTCAAATCTCACGCATGCAGACTTTTACTGCTGAACGGCTGATGAGGAGTGGGGAGTTATGCTCCCACCAGAACGGATTAATCTCTTTCAAGAACATTTAGTAGTTTTTGGCGTGGAACTATTGAACGATCGGCATGCAAATTGGTGCAATAATGGTAATCTCAGCCATCTTTTGATGTAACCGTAGCTGTCCTTTTGGCCCTCTGATGACCTGTAAGAGTCGTAGTCACGGTCCTCGCCAAACATAGCAGTCTTGAAGGTCAACAGATCCAATATTATGAACTTTAAAAATGCGCGATACAACGCAAAATTAGCAAAGACAATTTACTTTACACGTGATCAATTTGGAAAAGAAATCAAGAACATTATTTAACATGTCAACCTGCGAACATATTGCCAGAATCAACTTCAAGGACTTATCAGGACGTTTTTATAGCTACATTTTCTAACCTAAACCCAGGATAAGCAGTATCATATGCATCAAAGGTAGAAATAAGCTCATTTTTTTAATCTTACGTTGACTGGATAATAATGAGCCAAGCTACAGAATTTAGAAAAGTATCGATGACGACTGTGAGTGAACCGCGCTGACAACGAAACGGATAATGACATTGCTTGCCAACGATTGAGAAAAAGTTTTTGAGTTACTCACCACACGTAGTTGGACTATCAATTACATGCCAGAGAGCGTATTAATCCAAATTTCACGTTGATTGGATCACTCATAGCCAACCTGCAACATTTGCAAGACACGTGAGCCTCAAGGTGACAAAACGCCAACTAAACTGGACTAGCGGCCAGCTTTCCAACAAAGAAAGACCAAATACTAAGCTCCAATGTGAAATATAGACTGCTGGAATGTGCCGTGGAAGCAGACAAAATCACACGTTCTAATTTTGAAGTTGATTGGTTAACTGCTATCATCGCAGATGTGACATCTTTAGGACACAAGGACAGGCACTTTGACAAGAGCGGAGCCTGCAGCAGGAGGGTGTGACAAATGACAAAGGCAAGCCTGACAAGTACGCCAGCACAAATATCTCGCTATATAGATGTATACACATGTTTAGTACTCAGTCTACTGCACAAGACCCTTAGTATTCACCAAAACACCTTGTAAAGACTCCCCGGTCGGCAATACATCGACCGTCGTTAGAGGCTCGGCGGTGATTTGCAGTGGTGGGCGCGCTTGAACAAAGCGCAAGTTTACACAGCGAAAATAGCTAGCTGAAGTCACTTCAATTGTTTCCGTTAAAAACAATTGAACCCAACATTTGCAGGCTGATTCCCAGCAAGCGACGTTCCTGCTCGATCGCGTTGCTTACTGGGAACCCCAAAACCGCCCCAATATTGTCTCACGGCAAACGGTCGACCGCAGAAAATGAATACGCGGTCCAGATTCAATCGGTGTGGTGACAGCGGACGTCTTTGCGATCGTAGACGCAGAGGCGGCCGCTAAGTTGTGTAGGAGCTAACGATAGCGCAGCGGCCGAGCATGATTCCTTTCCGGTTGGCCCGGCTGGTAGGGAGCATCTCGCGACGCGTGTGAAAACACGCATGTCAATTCACTAATGCTTAATAAATACCCGCTATTAATTATTAAAGCGGCAAGTTATTCTATCCGCCGAGTCTGCGCTCTCTCTTAGGGTCCTGGGCTAGGGTTAGCGGGATAGATTTCACGCTTTTTGATTATTATTATTATAGCTATCAGTTGGAGAGGTGAACTTGAGGGGAACATGTCAGTCAGAATTTAGACAATTCTACGCACATTCCTTAGTTTTGAGTGACGGTCTTGTGTCCGTTTAGGGAAGCTTCTTACAAAATTATTTATTTTTTCATAACCGCTTTCTGGCTGTATGTTAATTTTCAAACGAGTTTGGATATGCATTTCTAACTTGTTTGTCTTTTGAAAGGCAAGCTAAAAACTAAAAACTGATTTGATCAGTTTTTTTCTCGGACGTTCTTCTTCGTTTCTGTCATTCCGTTGGAACTCAGTTTGCTACACGCATTCTACATATTCAATCACACATAAAATTGCTAAACCTCGGCCTTGCTTAGAAGAGGATATCGCGTCCAAGTTGGTCCATGCCTTTGTGACATCCCGTCTTTACTTCTGTAACGCACTGCTTGCTGGCCTACCGGCACGTGCAATCAGGCGATTACAGCTGGTGCAAAACTCGCGGCAGCTGGGCTTGTCTGTCGCGAGCGTCGCAGTTGCCACATCAAATCACTTCTCGCCGAACTGCACTGGCTACCAGTCAAGCAATGGATCGACTTCAAGGTTTTGTCGCTCACTTTTAGGTCACTTCATTCCTTGGCTCCAGTCTACCTCTCAGATCTACTCCCCCACCCGGCCAAGCATCGTACCACCCGCTTTTCGGAATCTAACTGTTTACCAATACCTCGTACAAGCCTCAAATCCTTTGGAGACCGTGCATTTAGTTCGTATGCTCCCAAAGCCTGAAACTCACTACCGATTTGCATCACAACATTGACTTGACCACATTTCATTTAAAAAGAACTTAAAAACACACCCATTTAGGACAGCATTTAGTGGGTCCCTGTGATTCGTCCTTCTTGTGCTTATGCGTGCTTCCTTGGTTACTCGGTTGGCGCTGTTGCCTAGGCTGCCAGCTGTTTGCATCATCTTCCATTTGGTCTCTCTATTTCGACGCTACAAAGGCTTCGTCATTGCGAAAATCCGGGGAATCTGGCAATCCTCCATGTGTGCCGATTTTCAAATGCGGCCACGAGTCTTTTGGCTGAAGTCTCATTTAAAAAGCCTTACCTCGCCCTCCTCGCGTTGCTTTTATCCTCTGCACGTTCGATCCTTTTCCTGATAAATATAGTCGACTGCCGTTAGGTACAACCGTTCTTCGCAACTTCGCGCTTCGACTTTCTCGCTGCTTTACTCTATCGCAGTTTTTCAAATATTGCATATTCATTAAAAAGTTGATCGAGATAGCAAAAATGATACAGTGCATGCTCGGTTGCCTGAGTCAATTATACACATGGGTATTATAAATATAAATTAAAATTACTGTGCCTTTAGGGACTTTAGGCGCTCTGTACTCGAGCACCCTGAGTAAATTCTTCAATGCCATCTGGCAGCCGCACGATGCCACTCCTTGTGGGTGTGGGCAAGAACGTTTTTCCAAAGAATCGGGTGCGGTTGAATCCAAGCCAATCAGAGCGAGCCATTCACTTACGAGTGAGCCATTCTCTTCCTATACTGGCCACTGGCCACAGGTTTCCTATGCTCCAACTACAACAATATTCGATTCATAAATAAAGGATCCTACTTCGCGGAAATTCACTGATTAGCCGCAATAAACGAGGGACTACTTTAGGTACACTTTGATGCGATCAGTTATTTACAGTTCATTTACCTTACAAAGCTGAGCATGCGAGCATGCGTAACTTGGTACAAAATAACTTTACGTGGCAGATTAAAATACTGGTTGGTCGAATGATTTAAATTGAGCAGTATATTGACTGGCATCAAAATGCTCAATCAAACAATGATAGAAAACTGTGAAATGTGAAAAAGCAGCAGCAACTCATAGTTAACGGTGCCGCTTTCCTTAATGCACTCTTCCCGTGGTATTTTTTTCGTTTAGCGGTCAAGGAGGCGGCAGATATAATAAGTTCGCTGACGATGAAGGAAACGCCGTGGTTGCCGTGTTTGCTTTGGTTTTCCTTTTCCTGAGATAAACATCATCAGGCTGTCGTACCTCTAGATCGTGGGTACTTTCAGCGAAGCTCGGTCAATATTGGACCAGGCTCTTTGTAGCCTTCTTTCGATATTGACGCCATGCTTGCATTTGAAAATCCCATACTACCCGCTGCGGCTAAGTCTTCATGCTCCCTGGGTAGCATTTTAGCAGCCCTTTCAGCTAACGGCTTAATAATAATAATAATAATAATAGCACACTTGATAAAGCGCCGTTTGAGAACTCAAGCTCTTTCAAGGCACTTTACATTTGCTGCAAAAGCTTAGGCAGACATGGACCAGGGGCGGTCCTGTCGCATTCACAGCAGCCGACTTGCCTGCAGGATGGAACACCCTTACCAACGGATGACCACAAACTGAGAGGCTACTACGTATCACCTAGGGACTTCAAGTAATATTTGGTCTAGTGGTTAAGGTGCTCGCCCCGGCCGAGGTCTGACTGAGGTCGTGGGCTCGAGCCCCGAGGCATATGTGAAGTGCCTGAATAGAGATTAAGTTCTCTTGGGGCGCTATTTAAATGAATTATATATATTTTTTTATATTTACCTCATACAACCTGGCTACTTTTCCCGACCACTGTCTGTGAGCAGACATAAAGGAATGTATTTAACCTGGCTTGACTGCCGCCATATTTTCTCCGCTAGTCTGCGTTGCCTTGCATCGATAATCAAGGTTTTTTTGAAGACTCTAATCCCAGGTTACCAAAGAAGCAATTAAGTAGCAATTATTACGCTCAATACATTAGGATTGAACCAGAGTGAATATCGTTTGCGAAACTTTTACATCGCTATGAAAAACTACGTGCCTTCCATGCTGGTTCCTGTCGCGCAATTACATTCAGGGTTTCGCGGGTTTGTGTGGTTTGCTAGAAGCTCTTGAAAAGTTCATGTTTATTGATGGACCAGGGGTAATCAAGTCCTGCAGTTAGCGATTCCCTGCGGTTCGCTGCAAGCGGTGTAATATTCGCTACGGCGCTAGATAGCTGAAGCTGCACAATCAGCTGGCCATTAAAATTTTTCATACCACCACCCGAATATTATAATATTAATATATAATAATATTATTATTATTATTATTGTTGTTATTATTATATAATATTATAAAAATACGGATTCGCAAGGAATTGCGATAGAAAAGGCAAGCCTCCCGTGCCTTTGCTAATTAAATGTCCCGCCTTAGATGGTAATTAAATGTCCCGCCTTAGATGGTAATTAAATGTCCCGCCTTAGATGGTAATTAAATGTCCCGCCTTAGATGGTAATTAAATGTCCCGCCTTAGATGGTAATTGCGTGATTGACTTTTCATCCATATCTTCGTTAGGTATCACCCCAGCGTTTGCTCGCTAGCCATTGACGATTGCAAAACCGTCAACTTCTGTCTTCGGGCTTCTCCTGAGCTCAGTCTGCCCGTCTGACGGTCCGGTTCGAAAAGATGCCTTAAACAAAGGGCAGTCAGTATTCGCGGCTGCTGGTGAGGATAGTAACCCTGATCTAATTCAATGTGGCTGCGTGCGACTGAAGCTTCGAGCCAGTTGTGACAGGAAACCCATCTAGACGCTCTCTCTCTCTCTCTTGGTGTGCATTGATTTTAATCGTCAGGAAGTCGTGCCTGTCTAGGAAGCGAATCCGCCGGTTCGTCACTCACTTCTCAGCAGAAGCAAGACTCAGCTGCTGTACTGCCCTACTTTTTTATAGCAGCCTTTTCTGCTACGCTGTCTATTTAATTATACATTCAGAGGTCCTCTTTCAAGAGCGAAAGTCCGCCTGCTATAATTTTGCGCCTTTCAAGCTGTAGCGCGTCTCTCTGCGTTGGGCCTAATGCTCGCTTTGGACGCGAAGAGGGCGGTAGCGATATATCGGAAGCTTTCATCACCAATGGTTCTTCGAGTAACGCGTTGAGTCTTTTTCTTCTCTTCGTATTTCAAGTTAAGTCCAAGTACTCTTGGCAACGTGAAAGAGCTGAGAACACCCGTTACATGTTGTAAGCAGCCATTTTATAAGGCCTGGGCCTCCGATGGTAAGGCCTTCTGCCGAGCTCTGAAAGCTGCTCGCTAGGCTTTAGAGGCATTTGCCTGGAAGCCTACTGGATCCTACCGTGAAGCAGCTCTTCTGCGCTGCACCGCTGCGCTGCGGTGATCGGAGGATGCATCTCTGCACCTCCTCCGATGCAAAGATAGGGGCGGGGAAGGCGCGTGCACGTGTAGAGCTAGCCGATGGCCGGAGCTTATTCCCGATCGATCTATTGGTTTCACGCTGTAAACATAGCTAAAGTAAAATAAAGATGCACCCTAGCCGATGTTTTGTGTGCTCGGCCCTGATAGCCCAAGAGGTAAGATGCTCACTCCTTACGACCGAGGTCACGTGGGTTATACTCCTGCAGCGTGCAATCCTGTATTGTCTACTGCAAACGGTGGACATGGCCGTTAAGGCTCTTTTTGCCGCTATTCAACTGAGGCTGGTAAATGAGCTATTATTGCTTTTGCACGACGATCGCTCTCGCTTTTCTCGACGTCACTCACTCACTCAGCGCTTTCTCTCGCTGTCATTGCTCACAGTAAGTCATCAAGTTAGCCAGCTACTGGTCAGACGTAGACTGCTACACGAGAGGCTGAGAGTATGAGTTTGCATTGCGTGGCTGCCCTTCCAGGGTACAAATTAGCCAGCTGCTAGCCATGCAATGTCGCGCCAGGATTCACTGATGGGCCTGGGGTCAAGGTCGACCTACCAGTACACCTGGTCTACGCTCAAAGCCTTATATGATTGTGTTTCATGAAAGTGGCGGACACGTGCTGAATTCCGACAGCTATTTTCTACCGTCTATTCCAATTGTCGTTATAGAGTTGTGAATTGCTGCATCCTCAGCTCCGGTAAGTAGAACTTTTGTGCATGGCATCGGGGATCCAGCACTTCCGGACTTCTACCAATCGAGAGCTCACGCCACGTGGCCTCGTAACGTCAGGCCTCATGCCGGCTACGGCGCTGCGATTTCTCACGCTTCTCATTAATACGGCTTGCTTCGGCACGCCTGCAGTATAAGTGGTCACAAAAGTTTTCAATCTAATATTTATCTTTTCCTCTTGGGTTTTTCTGAAAGAAATAACTGGCGCATCGTCACTGTCTAAAGAAAGATTTTACTAAAAAAAAGTATTCTACGTTGCAGCAGAACCTCTCAAGATACATCCTCCAAATGTGCATACTCTCTCTCTCTCTCTCTCTCTCTCTCTCTCTATATATATATATATATATATATATATATATATATATATATATATATATATATATATATTAAAACGGAGTCTTCTTCCTGGCATCATGCATACTCTATATCATAATCACGACGTATAGACGCAGTTGTTTATTCGGAATGCACAGGGAGCTCGTCACATAATCAGTTTCTGATTACTTGATATTAATTTTCCCGCTAGAACAACTTCTTTGCCGAATGCAGAATGAATGAGAACCACGTTCGCGAAATAGACATCAAACACTTGAAATGAAAATTTCCCGTGAAATTAATCAGTTTTGAGGATCGATATTCGCCGAATACACGTACGTTACTGGGATTTGCTGCAAAAAAGCTCGCTGTGTACTGCAGCATAGCACATGAGAATGAGGGCAGCCACCGTCCACTCAAGTGACGCTGAATATTTGGCTTGTCTTTTTCAGAAACCCTGGTAGTCTGTAATGAAAATCTTGTTTTAAGTTAACAGCGACGCAAAAAATTGTATTTGCATTAAACGCTTGCTTACACGTACGAAGCTGTTTTCTGTCATCCTACTTTCTATTACCTAAGGGCTAAACGTACCCAAAATGTGTTTTAGCAATACGGACCTTTTGTTTCATGAAATTTCCTAAAATCGTTTCGTTCGATTTCGGAGAGGAAATTTTGCAAATGTGAAGACGACCACGGCGGTTACATTCGTTTTCAGTTTAATATGTACTTTATGACCGACCAAGCGAAATGCCGGTCCACTCGTTGTAAGATAAGCCTCTTAACTTTACCAAACAAAGAAACAATGTAATTAAACACAATTGAATGCTATTGTCTGGGAATCAAGGTCCTTTTACGCACATTTCAGAGAGTATTCACTGTGAATTAATACCCGTAAGTGAAAGTGTCAAAAGCTGAAATTGGAAAACTAAAAACTAAAAGCTGAAAGCATTTTACACTGATCACAATCACATGCAAAAAACCACGGGAGTGGTTATTGCAAGCACATGGCTAGTTCTACATAGCTCACTTTCAGGTCCCTTCATTCTATGGCTCCAGCCTATCTCTCCGACATACTCCCCCATCAGGCCAAGCATCGTACCACCCGCTTTTCGGAATCCAACAGTCTAGAAATACCTTGTACAAACTTTAAATCCTTTGGAGACCGTGCATTTAGTTCGTATGCTCCCAAAGCCTGGAACTACCTCCCGACCTGCGTCAGAACATCCCCTGACCTGACCACATTTAAAAGGAACTTTAAAACACACCTATTTAGGACAGCATTTAATGGGTCCCTGTGATTCGTCCTTCACGTGCTTATGCATGCTGACACTGTGCATGCTGCCACTAACCACATTTGCATGCTGACCCTGTGCATGTCACCCCTAACCATATTATTCATTTTGTTTGTTTTTCAAGCATGATTTTACTTACCATTCAATTGCATTTCCCTTTTCAGCAAATGTAAAGCACCTAGAAAGAGATTAAGTTCTCTGAGGGCGCTTTATCAAGTACATTATTATAGTTACTATTATTATTATTAGAAAGTGCTCTGAACGCATATGAAGTGTGCATATTTTCGATACAAGATTTCGCGATGTTGTCAGTACAGCTAAGAAGCCGTGTTAAAAAAATAGTCCATTTTGCTCTAAGCCACTAGAATTGTAGGCTGCTGCACTGGTGCAGATGTCGTTGCTTGACGCGAAGGCAGCCTAGACCAGCAGCGACAGCTGGGTGGCTGCTATAAACCACCATGCTTATTGTATCTCTAAGCACTCGCCTCATTTTTGTTAGATAAAAACCAGCAAACTTCAAAACTTAAAAAGACTGTCCTTGCCATGCTCAGCGGTGAGATGCCGTGACGAGGTATCTTCATCTGAAAGTTCGACGGACGAATTAATCGATGGTCATAGGCTAAGGCAAGTGCAGATTCGACTTGGCATCGTCGCAGTGAGTAACTATTACTTACCCGTCCACGACCGATAATTCGTGCACTTTGTGACACCGTCGAAGAGTGTCATTTGATCGTAGGAGTGGCGCGTTAATTCAGCATGACCAGAGTCCATGAGCGAATAATAACAATAAAAATAATAATAATACCTAGAGTAGCGCCCTCCGAGAACTTGATCTCAATCTAGGCACTTTGCAGATGCTGTATAGCAAGCATAACAACATGATTGGTGAATACACCTGTGCCTTGCCGGTAGCTTGTCAACCTTGTAATGTGGTGCAATGTACCTTCGTCCATAACTCCACAAAGACTGCGTGGGTGTGACTCAGGGAAGTTTTCTGTCGCGCACCCAAAGCTTAGTCTGCCTTCGGCATGCATTCGGTAGCCTACAGACTTCATCCCAGGCAGCAAAGAGAAAGTGAGAAGCGTGGCAGAGTCAGGAGGGCAGTTGAGGTGGTGAGCAGCGTGGAGATTGCAGCTCGAGGACGGCTGGAAAGGATGTGCCACAGTCAGCAGCAGGAGAGTAGTAAAATGACCTGTAGATCGGTGTCGATCGGACGAAGATGCCATCTGCTCCGCCGAAGTTTGCTGCGACTGTCAGTTTGCACAGCCAACGATCGAGGTGAACCCGCTCGAGCTGTCAGCATTGCATGTGTGCAGCTCGAGCTGTTTTTTCCATCAGTCCGAACTAATACCTGTTGGCCGGGTTGAAAAGGTGGGAAAAGGCGAGCAGAATGGTGGCGATCGTGGTAGCGCTTTTGAAGCTCTTTTGCACGGCCGTCGTTGGATTTCACCTTGTTCTTTGCTGCCCACGGCGGTTCGACGTGCCGATGGAGCACTGGCAACTTCGTCCTAATCTGTGGTCCCACGATCAGTTGTGCTTGGCTGAAGCACGTAAAGGTGCAGGGGCGTCGACCTCTAAATCATTAGAGCGAGGCACGGGTCAGGCTGTCTCACAGCAGATTTGACTGTTTGCACAGGTCTTCCTACTTATCCGTTCTCTTGTAAAAATGTGGGCTGATCGCAATATGCTTGAACCCAAATTGTCTTGAAAAATCACCAAATTTGTGAGATGAGAATTGTGGACCATTTTCAGACGGCAATGACTCTGGAATGCCCCATCGAGCAAATAAGGTCTGTAGTTCGGCCACCACTTCTTTGGTCGTCGATTGTGATAATGAAATGATTTATATTTTATATAAATATACCAGCATTGCTTATAGCTCCGAAATATGTCGAGTACCCTTGATCGTCCGAAACCTGGTTTTAGGTGCTTTAGACTCTCCATGATGTATAGACAAAAATGATGTCTAGTGCACCAGTCCTTTAAAAATCTAATCATTTGTCCTGACACCCTACCCCGGCTACCCAAACTTTATGCTTACCCAGCTGCTATGGAAAGCGTGCTGGTGTTCCGAAGTACAAGTCGACTAGCCCCGACCGTTCGATGATTCGTCGAAACCTCTCATCAGTCTTGTTCGTGGCAAACAGTTCATTCCCTATCCCTGCACATTGGCCAAACATTAGCTCTCTTCTCTGCCAGCCGTCGGCGTAATCGTAATCTTTTTCATCAGTATAATCGAGCAGCTTTTTCTTCTCTTACAGAAACGAATAATTGGTCCTGATCCTGGCCATATACTAACCTAAACAACAAACTCATTTGCCACTAGTGGTGAACCCTGATGGTGATGGTACTCTGTGGAGTAATTACTGAGATGGTTCGACGTCTCTACTCATCTTTCGGGTGAAAGCGACTCCAATCGCTACCTGCCTTCTCGATCGATGACAATCAGCATTTGATGTCCCTCGTGTTAAATAATAATAATAATAATAATACAGTTGATATAGCACCCTCAGAGAACTCATTCTCTTTCTAGGCACTTTACATTTTCTGCAAAGGTAGCACCGAATGATTAGTGGTAATTTTCTGCAAAGGTAGCACCGAATGATTAGTGGTAGCATGCTCAATAAACAACAAGAATAACACAGTTAGGCGTGGCATGCACAGGGTCAGCATGCAAATGTAGTTAGTGGCAGCATGCACAGTATCAGCACATAAAGGACGAATCACAGGGACATACTTAATGCTGTTATCAATAGATGCGTTTTAGTTTCTTTTTAAATGCCTCTCTCTCCTCTCTCTCTCTCTCTCTCTCTCTCTCTCTCTCTCTCTCTCTCTCTCTCTGAACTCCTGACCTTGAGCCTAGCTGCTACTTTCTCGGACCCCCGCTCTTGGTGTCCGTTCTCAGGCCTATTCGCTTCCGCCTGTAATTTATTAGATGGCTCATGCGCCAGCTTGCTATCCTTTTGCTCTCTAATGGATTACATTAGTCGGTTCACATCCTGACCGCTCTTTTGTCTGCCCAAAGCTCCATTCTAACCTGAGCGGATCTTGCTGTCAGACTGACACTTCGCTCCGCCCCGGTTAACTATTGTCCCCTACCCAATTCTGCTTGGCTAGATCCGCCCGCTACGGGTTGCTCTAGTTGCCCTAGTCAAACCCGCTAAGGCAAGTGCTAGCTAGTATCGCGGCTAACCTGAGATCTGCACCTGTGCATAGCTATCCCTGGCATAATGTTCAACTGCGTTATTATGATTTCCGGAGTCGCACTGACTGTGCCGCCCTTTAATGTGGCTTCGAGGTCATACAGACTGTGCTGCACTTCGATGTAGCATGCAAGCTGTCTGAGCCCCAGGATGCGAGCCGGTTCTACTGCCTCTCGATGTAGCGTGCGAGCAGGCCTTGCCATTGGCGATTGATGCAGCATGGGGACAGTCTCGGAAAGGTGGGGTAAAAAGTAGGGCGAGAGGTACGAAGAGAGTTTCTTCGTCCTAGAGCGCTCCGTGGATGGTGAATTAACTGTACACGAATGCTCTGGCTTTGAGAGACAGCACTTACTGTTAGGTTTCAGAGCAGTGAGAGCTTAGATGTAAAAGGCCGCCAGTCACAGTCACCCATAAAACACTTTAATTACGGGTACCTCACGTTCAGTCGAAGGACACCTTTTCACTATTTATGCTCTCTGGCTGGCTACCGCTGAACCTTTTTTCGTATCTACGCCGACACCACTCTGCTCTGCCTACTCCGACTAATCTAAGCCCTGCTCCTCATCCGATCACTTTTCCCTTGCAGCTTGCATTGACCACAGGGGCACTTGGATGGCCACTAACTTACCGATGCTTAGCGATAAAAAGACCAACCTAGGAGCTTCGGGTGATTCTTGTGTCACCCACAAGTTGAAGATCTCATCCTCAAGATTAGTTATTCTAGCATCACTTTGGCGTCTGCCCGTAAACTGGGCTGGCCAAATAGCATTTTGTCATTGAATGAGCAATTAGCTCCACAGTTAGTCGGCGAACGCTCAGACAAGGATTGTAACAATCAGAACCTGCTTACACAAGACAAGGATTGTAACAATCAGAACCTGCTTACACAAGAGCGCGACGGCCATACTAGTTCAGGCATTTGTGCTACGTTTCGATTCCTGCAATTTCCTTTATTCGGGACTTCGGGCCAGCGCCCTTAATCGTCTGCAACTGGTTCAAAACTCGGCGGCTTGTCTGTCGTCCACCGTCTAGCAGCCTTATTACACCTCTTCTGTACGAACTTCACTAGCTCCCTGTCAAGCATCTATTCGATTTAGAGATAATCTAGCCTACAAGTCCCACTACTCGCTTGCATCAGCGTAACAATCATACCTCTCTAATCAACCAGTTTGCTCTCGCACCACCAGCTCCTTGGCATCTAATTATCCAGGTGCCCCACACTAAATTGAATTCTGGAACTCGTTCCGGCTTCGGGCATTGCTACGGCATTTACTGTGCATCACTGAAGTAAGCTCAAACTAACGTCACATCTGTTCAGCTCAGCGCTCCGTGACACAGGTCTCTTTTGTTACTGTGTGCTTTTCTAGCTTACCTTACACGATTCAGTGCAACACTATACCGTAATACTACTAACCGGCGGCCACTCTTGTGTGCTTTTGCATGCCTGCCAAGGCAAGATACTTGTGCTTTTGCATCTACCATTTAAGGTTATTGCTTTTCTTCCAGGGAGTTCGTGGAGATTTGGTTCTCTTTTGCCTTACACATACGACATTATTATTGATATTATTATATAACGGCCACCTATTACGATCACAAAACAGCAAGACTCAACAATAAACTTTGATATTGTTTCACTTCTTCATTGCAATTAAATAATCTGGAAAGATGCCGAGTCCCCGGCGACATAAAACAGGAGAACCCCCAAGCCAGATCATGTAAGAGCTTTCAGAAGAACTCTTATGCCAATAACTCACAAGATGGTAGTATACCCTCTGGTGATGCACAGTTAGCAAATCAGTACCACGACCCAACCATTCTAGGATAGCTGACACTCGCCTGTGTTCATTACGAAGAGGAATGGTCAGTGAACCTACTCCCAGCAGAAGCATCGCGTCACTACCGAGTTATGTTTGTCGGGATTTGTAGCCCATTAGACAACCGTGTGCCTCTGGTCAAGCTGTTAACCATGTCACACGACAAACAAGCACAGACAGGTTAACGGCATGTACATATTACAGTGGCAGACTGGGGCCATAAGCATCATACCACAAATATTAGCAAGTAGGTGTCTGCTGTGGGAATCACCTAACAACCCGGTTACAAACGAGTCAGACGGCAAAATTAATGCGAAATGCACGGTAGGATCGCTGTGAGCAGTCAAATTAGCCATTCCAGCAATAGCTGCAAGACCATCAATGATCATTCCAATGAGCAGTTTGTCGCTAGCAAGATGCCGCAAGTGAGGTCGATCAGAGCATGTTAAGGTGGGTGGCAATCCTCAGGACGGTGCTACCGTTACGGAAATGACGTCCTGTGGGTCTGAACAGAGCTGTGGAGCTTGTGACGGTTTAGTAGCCGTCTTAACGCATGACGACTGATAATCAGCAGAAGCCGGTGAAGGTGGCATGCTTGGCACCGGAGTTGATACCACAGAAACAGCAGCATCAGTGTCTGCAGTTTCGAGATGCACCTTGGTAGAAACCTGAGTAGCATCAGCTGTACCCAGATCACAACTCCCAGCAGCATAAGCATGTGGCTGGTGCACCATTGCTGCACGGTAGCGCTTCGGAGCGACCGAAGCAGACTGGCTAGAGCGTGCCGTGGAAGCACCTGCTGCTGCCTGTGCTGTTGACAGTGGTCCATCTGAAGAGTCCAACTTACGCCTGCACTGGATGCACATAAAGTTATCGACGGCTGCCACCTCTTCTTTGCCAAGGCCTATGCATAGCAAGTGGAACCACAGTTGACAAGCATCACACTGGACCCAGTCCACTTCGTCGCCTACAAACACGAAACGATAAGTGTCTTCAGTTTGACAGACATGGGTAATGGCTATAACTAACTGTACACTAGTGCATTCGGCATTCGTGGAGGTCACTATTATTAAGCCACGGTCAACTTTTGGTATGACCATAGCATGAGGCTAGTCAGTAAAAAAGACACCCAGTTACTGCTTGTTAGGATATTACAAATGCTTTAGTCCGGCAGTGTTTTCGCTTCAGTACTGTAAAGAATAGATTGAAGCTAATTTAGAGAGCACACAAGTCTCAACACATTCATGGACAGCATCAATGATAAAATAATGAGTCATTCGAACCGTGCCCTAAGAGAACTTAATCTCTATTCAGGCGCTTCACATATGCCACAGGACTCGAGCCGACGACCTCATCCAAACCTTGGTCGGGGCAAGCACCTTAATCACTGGGCCAGATCACAAGTAAAACACACAGGCTACCCTGCTAATGCAAACATGACACTCCTTATGGCCACCGGGCAGCATGGCCTCTGGCTAGTAACATGCAATTCCTCCACAGAGTTGCATGAATCAGTGCGAATAAGATATGACGGCAAAGAACACCGGAGCAAAAAAGACTGGGGAGAAGAGAAAGCTGACCAGAACATACTCATGTTTGTCTGAAGAATGCCTGACGACTTAAAAGAGACAATGTTTGACCAAAGTCGGAAGCGAGTTGAAGACTGTTGGTGCATGCGAGCAAGAGGCTCGATCATGAAAGATTTTGATTGAGTATGAGAGACGGCAAGATTACTAAACGCTGAGGGGCAGATGACGTAGTAGCACATGGAGGAGCAAGGTCATATAGGTACAAGCTGATGGTACAAGCGTGAAGTGAACCGTTAGCCAGACTGGGGATCTTCAATGCTTGATAGGAAGCAAGTAATGCTCAGAGTGGCAGCTATGATTTTGATAACAGGCCAGATGAGATGCTGACTTCTGCACTGGATGTAGAAGATCAGGGTACTGGTCGGGTGTCCAGAATAAAGGGAATTGCAGTAATTTAGACATAATGTCACATATGCATGAACTCAAATTACTATTACTCGTCTCACGATGTTACAAATTATTCGTATGTCAAATCAATTTTCCCACATTGAAATGCCATTGACCCGGTCTGGACCCACAAAAAAACAACTTTCTTTTTTTACTGGTGTCCAAGCACCACGACGTCCAAGCACTACGATGCTCGTTCATGACTGTCGGGGCGCAAACCACCAGGCCTTCGCTTGATGTCACACCCGGGTCGTCGGACAGCATGAGTATACACGTTAGCTGATTTAACAGCCACATCTGTATAGCATCAGAAGAGCCTTAACTGCTGTCACCACCGCTTGCTGTTGGCAATAACGGATCGTCCACTGCAAGATTCGATCCCACGAGCTCGGTCCTGATGAGCAAGCACCCTACCTCTTGCGCTATCATGACCCGTGGTTTGAGAGCCACTGCTTTCCACCAAGTCTCGCTAGCAGTAACTAATCAGAATAGCCGGCTGCAGTGCAGCGATGCTGGACAAACATGATGTTAAGATTCTAATAATAATAATAATAATAATAATTCACTTGATAAAGCGCCCTCAGAGAACTTATCTCTCTCTAGGCGCTTTACATTTGCTGTAAAGTGAAATGCAATTGAATGGTAAGTAAAATCGTGCTTGAAAAACAAACAAAATGAATAGCATGGTTAGGGGTGACACGCACAGGGTCAGCATGCAAATGTGGTCAGTGGCAGCATGCACAGTGTCAGCACGCGCATTCTAACATGAACTCACCTATGGGTTTCAAGCACTTAGTAGCAGAGCAGTCCTCCTCGGCTGACTCGTCGTTACTGTCGTTAGCAGCAGATGTATCCTTCCTTGTACTTACTGATGCTCGCTTCTTTTTTTTAACCTCTTTCTTCCTGGCTTCCTTTTCTGCAAGGCGGTGACACGAGATAAACTTCTGGCATAACAAATTGAACGATAAAGAAAGTCACAGCAGCGCATCGATCCGGGCAATCACGACAGATTTGTCACTCGGGCACAGCGATATGGCCACATCTGAGATGAGCAAGCTCCCACCAACGATAAAAGTGGGGTGAAGACGTGAGCCGGAATTTGCATGCTGCCATTTCCCAAGAATGGCATCACAATATGAGCTCCACCGACCAATGCGAGCTGCAACTCTCTGCACCTCCCATGCTACATGCGAATCAATTTCCTTCGCTAAGCAAAATACTTACTGCTTCCACAGCCTGCACTGGAGCCAGTACTGCCCACGGTGCTGCCACTGACGTTATCGTTCGACTTGGTTCCCGACGCATGGATCTTGTCTTTTGTTTTGGCGCACGTAGTGCTAGCGGGCAGCGGACAGTCCGCCTTCTTGCGCACTTTCTCTCGCTGGGCACTGCTGCTACTGTCCTCATTGTGATCAGATGGCTCATGCTTCATCTTTCTCTTCCTGTCTTTTTTTTCCATGCTGTCACTTGACTTCTTGCCAGCAGCACAGTCCGATTTCGCATCCTGCACGAACCAAGCTGACATGAGGATGCAACCAGGCAGACAGACGGAGCAAACCAAGCTGATGTAAAAGTCGTGACACCGCAAAGGACTGACCGACCGGTGGACGAGAGTCACGCGAGTACACCCATTCTCCAATGCTATGCGGGTGCTGTACCGGTGTAAGCAACAGGTAGAGCAGCAGCAGGTAACAAGAGTACAGCAGCACTCTTGTTTCCCTTTCGTGGCACAAAAAAATGTGCACCGAACTTGTGACAGGTGCCCGACAGCTGTGACTACTGCTGCTGGCCACTGATCGCGTGACGTGCGGACTAGTGGTGGACAAGCATCGGCAGCTCGATCGTGATCGGTGCAAGTGGCAGGTACATCGAGCCGAGCCACTAGGCAGCGTCTTACTATACAAAACAGCCCTCGAGGCTTGCCGAATGTTCGATGGACGACTATTTATGTATTCGGCTGATTGCAGGAGCTGAACCCGTGAGTCAGGCGCTAATCGCAAGCTTCCTAGACTCCCCCATTCTATCTAGCAGGAAAACGCATACCCTGGAGTCAACGGGTGCCGAGCCACTATCGCGGCCGGATCCTGAGCCCGTGTTGCTGCTGCAGGCCTGCAGAATCTTCCAGATGTGCTGAGTCTCATCAAGCGACACTTCGAGCAGATCGCCTTCCATCATGAGCTCCTCAAGTCGAGCACGGGCGGCATCCGAGAGCTCCAGAACCGTTGGCGATACGCCCGATGGCGACGAGTCCAGCTGGCGTGGCACAAGCGGCGACTTGCGGGCGTGCTTGCGTGGTGAATCGGCCACTGCCCCTGATAAAAAAAGCCTCACATTTCAGCTCCACAGAAAGACTCAAAAAAGAATTTCTCCTCACGAAAGAGGCAGGCAGTAGGCACGATTCGGCGTCGAGAAAAAAATAAGTTTGCCTTACCTGGGGCTGCCACGGCTAGCTTTGAAGCAGACGAGTAGGCATGCTCGGACACTTCTGCTCCGCCGAGTCTGACCGAGTCGCACGACGCCCCGCCCTCGTCCTTGGGTGCGTCCACCTCACTGACGCCACCATTCGAAGCGGACGGGCCGCCACTGCCGCCGCCAGCAAATGCGCTGTGCAGAAGCAGGTGGCCTTGCAGCTCCGGATTGCACGCGGCCTTCATCAGCTCGGCATTGATGATCTTCTCGGTCTTCTCGCGCGCGGCCTGCTCCACCGCCCTCTGGCTGAGGGCGCTGAGCTTGGCGAGGGCGCGCGCCAGCTCGTCCGTGGCCAGGGCCTGGCGCGCTCGGTCCTGCCACGCCATGGCCCGCTCTGTGAGGCACTGCAGCGCCACACCTGTAAAGCCAGGAATGACGGCTAGGAGAGCCGGGCAGAGAGAGAGAGAGAGAGAGAGAGAGAGAGAGAGAGAGAGTGAGGTGGCACGATCGGCGGCACGATCGCCGAGCCACCGGAGCTCGGGCAGGCACCGGAATTGGAGGAGGAGAAGGAGGAGCGGAGCCATGCTCGCAGCAGCCGCCGGCAGCTCGCTCGGCAGGCGGCTGCAAGAAGTGCAGCGAAGCAGCGGCGGCGAGGACGGAGCCAGGCCAGCCCACCTTCGAGCATGGTGACGGGGATTTTCTGGTGCGAGACGAGCAGCGAGAGGACGGTCTCGAGGCGCGGCCGCCTCGAGCGCTGGCACAGCGGGCAGAGGAACTTGAGCTCCTTGGCGGCCTGCATGAGCGCAGCCTGCCCGGGCTTCGTCTTCATGCCGCTCGTCTTGGGCAGCGGCACGCAGGCACCTGCAAGCACGCCATCGCAGACAATGATGTGAGAGCAAACGAACGGGCGAGCGAGCAAGCGAGCGAGCGATTCGGCCGACTCGACAGAGGGGTGTGGCCGCCTCGAGGCGACTGCGCACGCGCCAGGCCAGGCATTCGCATCATCCAGGGTCCACAGCAGCCGGGTGCCACTGCGGCAGGTGCCTACCGTGGAACCAGTCCTTGCACAGCTCGCACTGCAGCATGAAGCCGGACGGTGCCTTGCGGCAGACGCAGTACTTCTGCTGCTGCTCGCCACCGCTCTCGTCCAGCTGCTGCTTTTCCAGGTTCGCACCGCGAAGCTCTCGCATGGCCAGAATCTCGCGCTGCTCGGCCTCCCTGAAGGCCACCACTATGGTGCTCGAGTCTCGCATCTACAACGAGCGACGTCGGACGGGCGTGCGTCTGACGACGGAGTCCACGACAAGCGGCGGCGGCGAGGCCGCCGCCGCTGCCTTGCGCCAACGCAGCCACCGCCGAACTTGGCTCGAGCTCGACGCTCGCGCTGGGTGAGAGGCGCTGCAGCCAGAGGCAGGCAGACAGCAGAGAGAATCGTCACTCACCTCTTCGCTCTTGGCGTCGCTGTCGCCGCTGACGTCGGAGGAGGCGACAGCTCGGCTATCGGCCCTAGCGTCTCCCTTGGAGTCGGCGTCCCTCTTCTTTCGTTTCTTTCCTGTCGCGTACACGCCTACGTCGCCTCGAGGCGACAGAACCTAAAAGCAGATCGCGACTGAGCAAGGCAGCAGGGCAGAAATGCTCGCGCAAGGCCGCCTCCGGACCAGGCGCTTCGTGCGCAGCTGCTGGCCTCTTGGCGGTGGCGGCGAGAACGCGAGATACGATGGATACGAACGCGAGATGCGAGATACGAGAGCTCCCACCCTACCCACCCACCCTAGATCCCACCCTACCTACCGAGAGCGCGAGCGGCGGCAGGCATGGCGCGAATACGCCTGGCCTGGCCTGGCCTGGGCTGCTTACCTCGAGAAGAGTATAGTTCGTGTTCTTTTTCAGAAACGTACGACTCGTCCTCTCCTTCCACGTGTTGGCATTGTTCACCGTGCTTTCGAGGACGGCAAAGTGGTCGAGGCTAACGGGCATGTGCTTTCCTTTCTGCATGAGCGCCTGCAGAGCCTCGAGATGAGGATGAGGCGGATCGTCGGGCGTCTGCAGGCTCTCCACTTTAGCGCACCAATCCTTGGCTTTCCTCACCACTTCTTTCAGCGCGTTCACGTTAGGCAAGTAGGCAGTGATCAGCCTTGACTCCTGGATGACAGCATCTAAAGCTACGATTGAATGCTTCGGCCTGAAAAACAGAAACGCACCACGCACGCGGTGATCTGTCTGGTCTACGGCCACTAATGCTGACATCGAGAGCAGACATAAAAAACAAGGTGAACAGGAAAATGCTTAGGCTCGATACGTCGCCTACAGCACTTTGAACAAGATGCATTCAGTGGTGAGATCTTTACACTCAATGGCTGAAGAATAATAGTCAGCTCGGTGGAGGCCCCAGTCGAGTGCAGCTCGGGCTGATATATAGGAGCAGCCCGATCAGCTAAGGTATATTCACGGCCATCATGAGACCCCGCCAGATCAGTGACAGCTATACTTTTAGGAGTTTCTACATCTGAGGGAAAGGAACGTGAGCAGTTCTGGCAGCTTGTCGTGCATGTCGCATCACGGTGGCAGGCTGTGCACCCAGCGTAACAGCTCGGAGGACAGAGCTGTGTGTTGCAAGTTTCACATCACAGAAGGGTGAAAAACAGGACGACTATTCAGACCCATAAAAAAGTAAGACGTGCGATATTACTATAAAAAGTAGACTCACAAGCCGAAAAATGGAAACCGTGTACAAGGCTACAGAAGCCAGCAGTGCAGCAGCATGGAGCACTGCTATTTAGGTTTTTAATAAAGAAAAGCTCGACTTAGGCCAAAAGAAAATGCATAAAGAGTACACGAAGACGGCAAGATACAAGCGACAAACTTGGGCAAAATAATGCAAAAGATAGTGCGAGACAGCCGATTTAATTCTTAACAGCAAGCTGGCATTGAACTAGGCATCACAGCAAGAATCAACCTTAATACTATATTGGTGTATGGAAAGCTACAGTGGTTCACTAGGACAGGAGCAATGCCGAGTTATTAGCAAAACTGGCTTAGCCATCAAATAATTATCAAGTGTTTACGGAGCACCATATCTATCCACTGTGTCACGGTTGTAAGAGAAAGTGGCTAGGTCGAGACAGTTTATGTCAAAGTCACCGACCTACTGGTGGGAGAAGGGCCAAATTACAGGTCCACAAGAAAAAAAGACGTACCTTCCATGAAGGTAAGTTTTTGCTTTTTCTTCCCAGCGTTCACTGTTAGTTAGCAGGTCCTGGAGCGTTGCCATGGCCTTTTCGACGGCTGGATGAGGGGCAAGAGTTACACCACCTTCTAGAAGTTTGCGCATGGCTTCCAGCGTTATACCGTCGGTGTTGTCATAATCCTCGTCCTCCTCATTTTCGTCGTCGTCGCGATGAGGTTCTAGAGCTGATTTCACTTCACTAAGCCATCTCGCTTGAGATAGTGCCTACAGGACATCCGATTGCTGACTGCCACACAGCACGCAAACATGCAATATGCAGGAGATTTCGAGATCGAGCTGATCCCCGCATGGGCGTACGATTGCTAACAAGAACTTGATATACTTCACTAAGCTATCCAATGAGAACACATCATGCCAAATAAGATTAAAACAAGCTTGGCAACTGGGATTAAAATGGATCCACAATGGACAACAACCAAAGCAGGTGCATCAACGTTCAGAGCAGAACCACACGACTAAGTGCAACTCAGTGCATCAGTTCAAAATATGCTTGGCATGATTATGATCCTACCTGCTTAAGTTTGGGAATCTCCACCACATCAATGTCCAGATTAAGACCGTACTCAAGTAACGTTTCCAGTTTATCTGCATCCAGAGGAACATCAGGGAGAAGAGAGCTCTGGGCCTCTTTCTGGAAGTCAAGCACCTTTTGCAGCAGTTCCTTCAGTCACGAATAAAAAGTAAAACCTCAGCAGTCGACGATGACAGCAGCAGAGCAGCACAAATCAACTGGCACATGTATGTGGTTTTACACATGCACGTACAGCAGCGTATCTTCGAGGCACGACAAATGCACCCGCGCGCACATGAGCGTATGGCACTTTTATGACACAACAATAGACTGAGATATAGCAACAAAACAGTTTTTCCTACACTCAGTCACAACAAAATCCTGCATTATGGTCGCAGCTGCAGTGGCTGCTACTCTGTTCAGGTAATTCAGAGAATTTTCTACGATGCCAGGCATACTCAAGTTTTGCAGAGCATGCAAAAATATTTTGACAGCCCGCAAACTGATAGGCATACTTTCATATGTTGCTCAGCCACAATTCTTTATGACCTTTACCCGCCAAGGCTAAGAGGCCAAATGCTTCCGTAGTGTGTATGCGTTTTCTTCTGCTGCATACTTAACAGCCTGAATATACTGAAAGGTCGGCTGTTGATGTAGACCAAACGATGGGCCGGTCGAGGTTGTCCCATAAATGTTCTATGGGGTTCAGATAAAATAAATACGAACTGATTTAACAGCCTCTTTTTTATAGCGATAGAAGAGCCTTTAAGGCTATCACCACCGTTTGCAGCAGCGATCAAGGATCGCCCACCGCACGATTCGAACCCACGACCTCTGGACCGAGGTCGTGAAAAGCAACTGCCTTACCTAATGTGCCATCACGGCTCACCGATCCAGAGATCGGCTGGGCCACTGCATTCGCAACATGCCAGATTCGTCAAAAAAGTGTTTTATTGATATCGCAGTGAGCTAACGATCGCCTTGCGGCCAACTACACCAATTCGGAAGCAGAGTGTAGGCACTTCGCAATCCAACTTTCTTGACCACCTAAAGGTACAAGTGTTGGTCCGTAATACATTCAAACTAATACTCACCTCCAACACCTTTTTCGGCAAAGCAGCCCCAAACCATCACAGGTGGTTGCTGCCAAATTTCACTGTGCTGGTTCGCGTCATCTTTCCTTGGGCTAACGCTTACGCATTACTGTCTGCTACCCATATTGTCTGCTTGCTTTTGCCTGTCCATAATACAGAATTCTAGTCGGCTTCTGTCCAGTCGGTGTGGTCATGAGTCCTCGGTCAATTTTATGACGGCTAGTGAGCAGAGGCTTTAGTTTTGCAAGAGGGCAAAGAAAGATGCCACTCTTTGTGAGCCTCCTACTAGCTGTATCTTTACTAGTATCTATCTCTGTAGCATCCTTGTATGACTACGCAAGGTCTCAAAGGGCAGCTTTATTCCCCAGTGCTACAATCTTAATGGGCCAGTCACGCCTAGCGTCGATATCTTTCGACGGCCAGATCCAGCTGCTAGGGGTCATCGATCCAGTCCCAGTGCATTCGATATTACATCATCAGCTGGTTTGGTCCAGCAGTTAAGGTGCTCGCCCCGACCAAGGTGCGACTGAGGTCGCAGGCTCGAGCCCCAGGGCATATATGTGAAGCACCTGAATAGAGGTTAAGTTCTCTTGGGGCACTATACAAATGAATTTCATTATTTATTTATCATCAACCAGTGAATTCACCAATCCCGTGCTGCCGTCCAATCCAACGATTGCTAGGGCCTTGTTGATGCAGCACTGCGACCTCAACATAGTTAGCACTTATGTGTTTTGCAATTTGCATTTCGCAGCTATACGTGGCAGACTCGGAAGTACAGGTGCTGGGCGGACAAAAGTGTTACCCTTGTGCTACAGAGCGCTGTGCGGAGATGTGATGCAGGTTGATGCTATACGGTCGAGAAATCCTGAAATATTGCCTTGCCTTTAAATATGGCGGCGTGCTGACCAAAATGGAACGATTTTAGCAGACTGTAATAAGCCTTTTCATCAGGACTACAATAACCGCCTAAGAGGATGAGCTCTGATAACTGGCATGGGTTCCCAGATGATGTACTGGCTTTGGTTTGTGCTCTGGCAAGCTCGATCACTGCGAGTTAAAGGGTGTCAGGATTTTCTTTCGACTGAGTGCATCAGGGTTCTTTGGGCAAGAAGACACAGCAACCTTGGCAGAGCAACTGGTGCACATCGCCGTGGCTCGGTCGCTGCTCACCGACGAGAGGCTCTCTAGCCTCTCGGTCCTATATTGCCGAAACTTCAGCCGACCTGCAGGTGCGCAGCATCCGGCCTGCTGCACACGCTGGGGAAGCAGAGGCGGCGAATCATTTGCTGTCATTCGAGGAGGCTGGCAGCCCACTATTGAGTGCAAAGACCTCGCAAAAACTGCCCATCAAAATAGATGCAAGTTGACAAGGAAGCGACAGGGAATGAGAGAATGGTGAGCCGCCTCCCCTAGGCAGCCAACCTCTCCCTGCATGCTTACACAAGCCAGTCACACGTGGCAGTAATAGGTATGCCAAGGTAGTCTCCCGAACTTACCTATGTCTAAGCCACTGTCGCTAATATTTGCCTAATGGGGTTTCTGTTCATATAGGATTCGTCAGTCCGTCGACCACATTACATTCTCTAAATCTGGACGAGACATTGCATTTCTGACTCTTTCTAATCATTGGGCACTCTTGCTTTGTTTAGTGGATAGTTTAGACCTAGTGAAAGTCAAATGTTTCAGTTTCTTAATGCCCAGCCACACCTAAGCAGAGAAGAGTTGAAGAGCTAGTACACCATCTAAACTCCCAAGAAAAAATAAGAAACAGAATGATAAATTGGCACCAAAAATTGGTACCACGCAGCGCTGATACGCTAGGCTGCTCAGCAAGGCAGCGCAGTGCCCGGCCAGCAATACAGGCGAGTGCAAACTACCATTTAGCTATGTCAATAATGACTGAAGCCGTTCCTTGTTGAGCACCACGAAGGACCTGGCAACGGTAGGATGGAAACGTTTTAGGTGACAACGGCCGATAATAAGTTAACTAATAGAGAGACAGAAACATTCCTCGATTCGTATTTAAGATTCGGAGCTGCTTACTACGATGTATTGCTAAAAAATCTTACCAGCTCCTTGGTTCTGTCTGGGCTGGACAACTGCAATATCGCTTAGGCTGTGCTGCCAAAAAAAGAACTTTAAAAAGAATTGCAGCTGCTGACGAATAAGGTTCCAAGGTCTCAACAAGTCCCCAAGATTCAAGTACTGTGTCTTCTTTGCTGAAACGCCCATCATGACTTACCTCCCTCATTCATACTTCACCTGCTGCACCAGTCTCAGCCTCCTCACGCCCTCAGGTCCTCTATTGACAATAAATTAGCTGTTGAATTCCTAAGCTTAAAGACCACTGGCGACAGAGCATTTTGCTCCCATGTGCCAGGCTGTTGAACTCACTTCAACAATTCTTACACGATATCGACATCTACTCTCCTGCTGCCGACTATGGCACAGGCCTATCAAATGTATTATTATTATTATCCTTTCCAGCTGTGCTGAGCTGGCACTTCCGTGCTATTCCCTTCCACGACTATCTTAACTCAGCAATGCTTTTTACTTTCTCTTTGCTGGTGAGATAAAGTCTGTTGGTTACCGAATGCATACCGACTGCCGCTTGAGCTTTGAGTTCAATGTAGAAAACTCTCCAGCATAAAACCCACTTAGTCCTTACGACTACATGCGGAGCTACAGACGGACTGAGACTAGACCACTGATTACCCAGCGTGCTTTTCCATCAATGACAATAGACCAATCTGCATTTTGCTTAGCCACACCAGCATATCTCGCGCGCACACACAGCCCATGACTAGCTAGCACCATGTGTGTGCTACAGTCCACGCCTTCTATGCCACTCGCCAGTCTGCACAGCCGCTCTCTGCACTGCCACTCGGTTTGAAGAAGCAAAGCATGCGCTACACTTTCTGCTGGGACGGACAAGAGCAGCTTTAAGCTGCACACGTCAGTCAGCGGGCACTCGCACTTCACACAATAAAGGTTATCGCGCACGGCACTGGACGGACGAGCACGGCAACCGACAATGGTGCGAGATCGGGGCGAGGCACATTGCAGCCACGTACGTCTACAGCTTCGGTCTCCTTCAGTCGGCAGGGCAGCTTCTTGATCTGGCACACGAACAGCCTGAGTTCAGTCGAGGTGAGCCGGCTGCCAGAGCCGTGTCGATGGTCGCTGCCCGGGGTGCCGCTGTTACGCAGCTGACGTGTGCGAGGGGTCTTTCGGCTCAGGAGCTGCGCAGCAATCGACGAGTACTGCTCAGCTTCCCTCACGGCTGCGCCCAGGGTCTTCAGGCTTGACGAATCGGGGTATTTCTGTACTTTACACTCGTTAATGAGACTCTTCATCTCACTCAGCGCTAAGAGAGAAAACGCAAAGACTTCAGAGAGAGAGAGAGAGAGAGAGAGAGAGAGAGAGAGAGAGAGAGAGAGAGAGAGAGAGGTCCTGATGGCACACGGCTGAAAAACGTTTACTTGGTACGAGCAAGAACGCGACGTCACGACGAATGAGCTCGATATCGGCAAGCCAGGGCGCTCAGCAACAAAATGTGCTGCTGACATCGACGTACAGAGCTTGGCATCGTCCTGCGCGGCCAGAGCGATTTTCACACGGGCACTCCAAATGTCGTACGCCTCAGCTCGGCAGCGAAGACGGTTCAGCATGCTCGGAAGCTCATCAAGTGTGTACCGATACCGTAGGCACATTCCAGTTGGCAGACAGCTGCAGAGTTTGTCCATGTGCACGATACATACCATTTCATCTACAATGGGCCGAACACTCGACTGCTTGGTCTGCAGCAGCAAATATATCGACAATCGCATAAATGCAGCTGGTGAAGAGCAGTAAGCAGATCTGAAGTCGGCTACCAAGCATAAAACACAGCTGCTGCTACTGCTGCACATCAGACATGCCAATACATACTGGGAGTGCACGGACAAGTCAGTGCCGACAAGAAGCACGTGGTCCTGCAGAAGCGGCACTGCCTTTCGTCGTCTGGTATGAGCTCAAACGCCTCTCGTTGAGCCTCTGTAACGCCCTGGAGAACAGACGGTCCTTATGAGCACAAACCTGGCCCTTTTTCAAAATCGCAGCCTAATAAGCTATGACAGATTCTTCTTGCCACAAAACCTCGGGCTGTGAGCACCGAATGGTTCGATGAAAAAAGCATTGTTCTACACTAGCAGTAATCCTACAGCCCGATATTCTATGGTGCCAAATATATAATGCAATGCAGTAAGCAACAGACTGACGTCCTTTTGGGATATTACAAACGTAGCTAACGATTAACTGCCCATTAATCAAAACACAGCTTCGTTGAATGGAGCTGTGCCGTTAGCATCACATTACTCTGAAACACAGCAGACAGCAGCCAACGCACAGCTCCTGCTGATTACCTTTTCGTGCAAAAGTTTTCGTAGCTTCTTTTCTTGCTCAACAATAATACCCATTTCTTTATAGGCAGCAGCAGCAAGTTGCAGATCCAGGCTTGCTGGGTCAGCTGCCATTTTGCAAACCAGTTCTTCGTGCGAGAAGACACACTGTCGCTGAACAGTCTTGTAATTTTCCAGGCACAGCCTTCCAAAGGGTAGCTATACAATGCCAATTAGTAACATGATAAATACTAGCCGCGTTACAGGGGTAGTGCAGCAGCCACAGCCCATAACGAGAAACGAAGAACAGACTAAAGAACGTACCCAGTCAGATGGGCAGAAGTTGACGGCTTCGGCAAAATTGTAGCCCTGGTTGAATCCAGCATGATAAGCTCGAGGGAACGTGACGATAAACTCACCAGAACATTGATTGGTCCTCACAATCTACACAACGAACGCCATACAAAGAACCATCATACAGCAACAGCAACTAAATATATACAGACAGCATGGGTGTACCAAGAATTTCTTTAGGGGCTGAACTTTCACATATCCGGGCCGGCAAAGAGCCATGGAAGCAAAAGAGACACGTCGCAAGGCTGGGGCTACTGCATTCCGGTAGCCCCCACTCACTACGGGCACTGCACGAACAAGCAAGCCCAGAACCAATCGCCAACTAAGGATGCACCCAGGCGATGACCGTTGATGGTTGATATCTACGCTGTGAAATCTCTCACTGTTATAGGACCTTGAACATTTCGGTGCTATGCCAGTGATGTCCGGGCATGATAACAGGTGTTAAAGAAGGACTTGGTGATCGACGGTATCAAAAGCTGCCGACAGATCCAGCACAACTAGCTGTGAGAACATAGCTAAGCTAGTATTACTGAAGTAATTTTTGCACCGACAGCGATGCTGACTCAACAAAGTGATTTGCTCTAAAACCTTACCGGAACTGAAGATTCTAAAGAGCCATTAAGTTGTAATGGCTTAGATCACTATCACTATAGGTACTGATATGATCTTTCGGGACTCTAAAATGATTGTCACTATGAATACCTATCTACAATCTAGTTGAATATCAATGTCTTCGGCCGATCGGAAACTTCACCTTCATACCAGCGGCACAAGTAGAGTGCAACAGATACACACAGGAGTCGAGTTAGGCAGAATCTTCAGTGAATGTGCTCAGTGTAAGGTCACAATTGCAGACATAATGCACTGCTAACAGCTAACGAGGATCATGAATGAAACAAATAAAAAGTCGGCTCCTGTGTTGAAAGCTGGCAGCAGTGCTGACTACGAGGGGGAGGGTAAATTACCATAAAGATCACTTACCGGAATGTTGCTATCCATCAACACATTGGGGTTTATAATAGTTGTTAGCTGGTGAAGAAGGTCAGGCGACTGCTCAAACAGCTCTGGTGCCCTCTCTTTCATGACCTTTTCTAACGCTTCCGCTGCCGAGCTTGGGGCTCCATACCATGTCTTCGGCTCGCCCCTGTGGATTATGTCGTACATTATCTTAATTACATATCTCAAATATAGACATAACTCAAATAAAAGCTGACTTCGGGCTAGAAGCAAACATGCAAACAAAAACGGCCACACTTCCACACAAAGCCAAGAGCATACTTACTGACTCAGCCCACTGTGCCCACAGAGGAAATAAGCATGGCTATAGGCAACCAGCAAATCTACTAAAGTGCTACAGGTAGGGAACCCGTTTGCAGACAGGTTGTTGCCAACACAAACTGCACAAAAACCAACATTCGAGCAATAGGATAGTTGTGAGGCCTAACACTTGCCATCGTCTGCACTTCAGGATAACTAGAAACCAGTGCTGAATGGCCTGAAGAAATAAGTCTGGAGATGAAGATGAAGAATGAAGATGAAGAAACGAGTCTGGAGAAGGCAATGTGGTAACCGACAAGCGCAGCATTTGCCTTTCAGCATTGGAAACGAAGTATCATCTTGTACTAAGTCACAAGACCAACATGCAATCAAGCATAGCCTTCTTAGGTGGGTGGCTTATCTCACACACTGCTCGGATGAAGGCACTAGCACCTGACACGTGGTGAGAAGCAGAGCTGTGTTTGCACGATCCCACAATCACCTTTCCAATGGGCATCTCATTAATATCTTCAACCAGCCTGGACATAAATAGCATTGACTGAAACCGATCAACGAAACAGGATATAAAACGTGCCGAACGTGGCCCGGATGATTGCAAACTTAGCAGTCACTGTGAGATGGTGCATGGAGCGGCCGACCAGAATCTGAGAAAGGCAGCAGAAAATCCCCAATGACATGATCAAATCGCTAGCACTCGACAGCTGCTATTAGGGTGGTCACGTCGTCTATGGAGATTTGAATGATCGAGTCTCTTACCGAGCATGTCCCAAAATCATGCGACTTAGCCTATAAGTCAAATATCCATCGACATCAACCAGCTTCGTGCTTGCTGTAATTTGCACTTTGCTCTAATACCTGGTCACTGACACGCTACCCAAGCGGGCCAGGTAAAGGCTAGTTCTGTTCTAGCCTCAAATTTGGAGGTCTACATGACCTACTTTCGAGATGTATTTTGTACAACACTAAGAGTGCACGATGATATAAAATCATAGTCGTGCACCAGATAATATGAGTGGACACAACTTGGTCGTCGTTGTAGAAACCTGACATACATGTCCAAGCTTATGGTCCCTACACCGTATCAGTCACCTTTGAACTTGTCCCGTGTTACAAATGCCCGATTCAAAAAGAATTATTGCTTCTTAAGAGGTCTTGCAGGGTTCAGGCAGGCTTTCAGGAGAATATATCGGACTTTGGTTAATG
Source organism: Cristatella mucedo (assembly GCA_009760855.2). Classification (NCBI taxonomy): domain Eukaryota; kingdom Metazoa; phylum Bryozoa; class Phylactolaemata; family Cristatellidae; genus Cristatella; species Cristatella mucedo. Next base: position 3,347,355 of record WPIO01000011.1, on the reverse strand, counting down.
GATTGCCATATTACCAAAGTGCTTAGGTTGGGAGGCTTGGGCCGTAAACAGTAATTCCGGCCTAGCACTGGAGGCAAGGTGCTTGTTCTTCACGACCGAGGTCGTGGGTTCGAATCCTGCAGTTGGGTGATTCTTTATAGCCAACTGCCAGCGGTGGTGATAGCCGATAAGGTTCTTCTGCTCCGCTGTGCTACACAAATGAGGCTGTTAAATCAGCAGTTCTTTTTTTAGTCAAGTGCAGATCCTAGTCAAGAGCATATGAGAGCAGCCATTTGTTGCTAGCAGCAGCCAAATGCAATGTAAAAAATGGTCATTAGTGTGAGAGCAAGCGAGAGTCAACCAATCAGTGCATCATAGCTCGACTTTCATCTCCTAACGAATCAAACGCTCTGTGGCTGGCTTGGATACAGGCCGGTACCCATCAGCTGCAGATAAACCCACCTTCGATGCGTTTTGGGTGTGATACATTAACCCTACCTCGATGGGCTGTTTCTGGGAAGTGGGGCCGGGCCAACGTAGACTAGGACGCAACTCCAAAGCCGGTCTGAGTTGTCGCCTGTTGCTGAGCTGGGAGCCAGATGAGAATATATGTTTACCGAAGCCGGCAGGCAGCGGTGTTTGAGCGGTCACTTCGTGCTACTTTCTCAAGTGCACCAGCGGCACCGACAAGGTGCAAAACCAAACGCCTCGATGTGGGCACGTCTAACGGGTATGAACTGGGTATGAACTTACCGAATAGCATAAGCTAGTAAAGCAGAGGCGTGTTTTGCAAGCGCCTCTCGGTTTGCACATGCGTGTGATCGTCACTGAGAGCTGACAATGATTATGTACTCTTCTCCAACCTTTATGAGAACAACCCCAATTCCCAACCAGCTTTGATTGCCCAGACCGGGAGAGGATTGCCAAGCTTTATTCCAAGTGGGTTGAATTAATGAACCGCACGAAGAGAAAAGTGAGAGCAAGTGAGAGCGACAAATAGAATTGCAGCTAAGGAATGGAATCTTTGTTCGACTTCCTTAAGGTGTGCTGCCGGTAGCACCTGGGTGTTGGCCCAGGGGTAAGATGCTAGCTAGCTCTTCATGACCTAGGTCGTGGGTTCGAGTCCGGCTATCGGCAAGTCTTTATAGCCCACTTCGAGCACAGTGGTGATAGTATCCAAGATTCTTCTTCGGCTATATAAATGAGGCTCTTGAATCAGCTAACCTATAACCTTAACTTTAATAATGATAGAGGAGGATTTGACTTTTTGCTTTGGGAGAGGGAAGCTGTACGACAGAGAAACTTTGGAGTAGCTCGCAGGCTGGCCAAGAAAAAAGCACAGCTCACACATAAAGAGAAGAGGCGGCTGCTAGCTCGGAAAGAGAAAAAGCAAAACAAAAGAGAAAAACCAAATCAGGTGTACACAGTTGAAACACGATTTATCTATTGTTTCGTAGCATTAGTGAAGGATACAAAATTAGAGCACGGCATCAAATGTGCAGATTACACGGTAAAATTGAATAAATATGACATGGATTTGTGGAAATATTCAGCCAGTGACCTCAGAGGTCACAGCAGCACTATATAGAAAAAATATCTGACCATGAGGCGGCCCGAGTCCTTTCGGCAGTCGCAACTGTCAATCTTGATAGCACACTAGGTAAGGTGGTTGCTTTCATGACCTCGGTCCCGAGGTCGTGGGTTTGATTCCTGCGGTGGGCGATCCTTTATCGCCACTACAAGCGGTGGTGATAGCCGTAAAGGCTCTTCTGTCGCTATACAAAAAGAGGCTGTTTAATCAGCTAGGATTTTTTTTCTATGGCCTAAAGTAAGTGAACTGGTTCTAAGTCATTTGGCTAATGATTGTGAGAGAGAGAGAGAGAGAGAGAGAGAGAGAGAGAGATCTACGGGTATCGAGGAAGTTAAGGAGTCCTTTTTGGATTGCATTTAGTCTACCCTGAGGTCAGCTTTGCAAAGGAAGATTTGGTCACTCGGCAAAACGTCAACCGGTAGCCAATCACAGATATATGTCAAGAAGAAACAGCAAGAACCTACCCTCGATGGCTAAGCTACATTCATGGGCAAGGGGTGGCAAAGGTAATTGCTGCAATAGTAATAATAATAATAATAATAATAATACAGTTGATATAGTGCCCTCAAAGAACTCAATCTCTTTCTAGGCACTTTACAGTTGCTGCAAGGGAAACACAATCTAATGGTTAGTGGCTGTGGCTCTCTTCAGAGTTGCTAGTCAATAGAGATGCAATATAGTATCTACATCTTGAACGACCGTATTAACACCCGTGATAAAGGATGCACATTCTTTAGCTTAAGAAGAGGGGGAGATCTTCTGTAGAAGGCAGAGCAACATATAAAGACACCAACTTCGGAAAAAACGACGGCCATTTTTTAAAGCCACGCCTCCCTAAAACTAATACTAAAAAGTGCCATTTGTTGGTGATTTAGGAAATACTTTATAGGTTTAATTATCTACTAGCTAAAATTATACTAACGGGAACCCTTTTACTTTTCTTTACACTTGGTCAGAAAGGATCGCCTGGCCTAGATATCCCGATGGGGCAGCCCATCGAGATACTTTGGCCAAGTAGCTGTCTAGCCAGTTGCCCTCCGATGACCGGGTCTGCAAAATATGAGCCGCTCATTCCAACGGATAGGCAGAACAGTCAAAGTGTAAGCACACACAAGCCACTACGGGCAAGACACGTGGACAGCAACTGCTGCTGCTACTAACGAGAATGCACCCGTGTAATTGGAATATCTCGAGTCACAATAGATTGGTCCAGGACTCACCCTAGTGGGTATCGAGTTGATCAACTATTACGATAGCTTGGTAACCATTTGTCAGGGTAACATTCATTCCAACAGTGCTGATGAAATACTTCATCAATGATGCATACGCGACATTGAAACATTTCATCATTTTCTAAAAATTACATGTCTGAAGACCTGACTATGTACATAGCAATAAAGATACTTAAGACTGGTTTGCATTCATCACAGCTAAGAAGCAATGGCGCTACTTTAAATAAACAAAGCACAACAGGCTAATAAGATAAACGACGGTCAAACTTACAGCTTTGGGACAACAGAGACCACACCGAGGCACACTTGAGAGCAAAGAACAGGAATCTTTTGTTCGTGCTTGGGCCCTTGCCCAACAGTGCGGGTCCATCACTCTCTGGGTAGTTTCCAAAAGCTAACGAGAGCTACCAGCACAGACACACCATGGATGCCTACGACCGACAATTTCTGGATACATTCAGTCTGTACTACCACCCCACAGCTACTGGTAGGAAACAAGAAAGGTCTCAAAAGCTCATCCAGCACTTCCTTACAGCAAGGTGCTTGACACTGCTGAGTTTCCCAGAGGCAACAGCATGGGCGATGCCTAGCATAAGATCGACAGAGGCAACAGCATGGGCGATGCCTAGCATAAGATCGACATTGCATGTAGTGGACATAGGACAGCATTTAGTGGGTCCCTGTGATTCGTCCTTCATGTGCTTATGCGCGCTGACACTGTGCATGCTGCCACTAACCACATTTGCATGCTGACCCTGTGCATGTCACCCCTAACCATATTATTCATTTCGTTTGTTTTTTTCAAGCATGATTTTACTTACCATTCAATGGCATTTCACTCTACAGCAAATGTAAAGCGCCTAGAGAGAGATTAAGTTCTCTGAGGGCGCTTTATCAAGTGAATTATTATTATTATTATTATTATTATGTACAAGAGATACAAGGATTCAATCGGTACATGCACGGAATACAAGCAAGCCATCAAAAAAGTTGGCTTACACATGTTTCCACAGCATGGACCGAGTCACTCGACCGATAATCTTGAGATACCAGGTTCAGGCTCGGGTCGACTAATGAGCGCACCCAGCCGAGAAAGAGGCTCTGCATTTTCTGGTTTCTAGTTTCACGATCTTAGCAAAAATGTGACAGCCAACAAAACCCTACCCACATCGAAACAGGTGTGGACAAGATCACGGCCATGAATACGAAGTCCTTAATAACTCACCAGTGAAGGTAATTAATAGAGTAACTCCAGTGATCCTCGATGTGCCAAGCAAAACTAGAGAAACACATTCCCACGTAGCACCACGGCACTTTCATTCCTGATACATCGCCGCTGACAAACCGCAGTACCGAGCCTTCGTGCAAGGGCAGATTGTTCAGGTTCCAAGCACTGGCAATGTATTCCTAAAGCAGAATAAATGAAGACGACTTGAATGATACAACAACCACGAAAGCATTCAGTTAATGCACAGCCCAGCAAGCTAGCAAAGGCCGTAGCTATAGAGAGCCTCAGACATCTCGAGCTTAACATCCGGATATCTGCATGTGAGGCCTTGATGCAGTTACAAGTCATACAGCAATGCTACCAAATGCCACATAGGTTATGACAGCATTAAATAAAACTCTTCAGTGTGACACCCATTTAGTCATTGCGGGTTTGTGTAATTATAGACGGAGATACATTACCAGGCCACGCAGTGAGCTCTTAATGCAATAGAGGCAGTGATGCTTGTCCGCAACAAAGTGACCCATAAAAAACAGCTACGACACTAACACGAATATGCTCAGTCCTGTATATGTCAAGTGATGCGCTCACTGGGCTGTGGAGGCAAGTTATAAAAATCGCAAAATTCCGGCTTGCTGAGATAAGGACACCACAGACAAGCTGGACCATGCATTCGTGACATCGCGTCTGGACTTTTGTAGCTCACTACTTGTAGATCCTCCTGCTCATGCAATAAGACACCTTCGGTTGGTGCAAAACTTGGTAAAAACGCTTATCTGTTGTAAACGTTTCACACTGCCACATTACACTGCTGATATACAACCTGCTCTGCCTGCCTATCAAGCAGTGTATCTATCGTGCACCTTTTCAAGTCCTTCCATTCTTTTACTATGGCCTACCTAACTGAACAGGTTTCACACATCAGGCCTCCACTTGGACCATCTGCTCTATTGACTCTAGTCGATTGGTCATGCCTAACTAATTTCAAATCCCTTGGAGACAGAGCCTTCGGGTACTATGCTATCAAATGCCTGGCATCATGACATCTCCTGATTTGGCCTGATTGATCCTGACATTTAAAAATAAGCAAAGGGCCCAAAAAGAAGATACAAACCTACATGTTCCTCATAGGCTTTGCTCCCAGTGAACTGCCAACTAGAATGGTTACTATGTTATGTTATTAAATTTTATGACTAACCAATTGACGCGCTTCCTTCTCAGCATGAGATGTGTGTCTAGAAAAAGAGATTTGACTGTCGTATCTCCATCTGTAACTCCACCAAGCCACAGAGACAATGTGTGTTGTGCAGGAGAGTTGTGTACAGCGTACTCAAAGCCTGAGCGGTTTCGGGAAGCTCGGTAGCCAACAGACTTTGCATCTCCCAGGAGAAAGTAAGAAGCAGCTGACTCATAGAGGGCAGTTGAGGTAGTGAATAGTGAGTAGCATGGAAGTGGCCGCTCAGGACGGCTGAAAAGGACATGCCACAGTCGGCAGCAGGAGAGTAGCTGTCGTGAGAATCGTGGAAGCGAGTTCCACCGTCTATGACCTGCAGAGCAAAAGCTTGTCACCAAAGGTCTTTAAGCAGAAGAATGAAACAGCTAATTTATTGTCAATACCGGACCTGACGGCACGAGGAGGCTGAAACTGATACAGCAGTTCAGCTAGGTATGAAGGAGCCAAGCCGTGGCATGCCTTGTGGGTAAGCGTAAGAACTTGGGTCTGCATCCGTTTAAAACCGGCAGCCATCCAAGCTCTTTCAGCAAACAACCTCTGACATGACGACATTTAAAAAGAAGCTTAAAATGCACTGGTTTATTACAGCATTTGGTGGGTCTTCGTGTCATGATTCGCTCTTCGTGTGCATGTACCTGCTAGCACTATGCTTGCCACTTTCCGATGTTACCACCAATTATTGGGTAATGCTTTCTAAACAGCAGCAATAAAGTGCCTACAAAGAGACTCGGTACTCTGAGGGTGCTATACAAATGTATTATTGTTGTTGTTGTTATTAGTATAAAGGAGACACGTGGTCAAACCTCTGGTATATGTAAACTAGCCTTGCAGCCATATTCACTGCCAAGTGAAGTGGCCTAGTGGCTTTTTTCGGCAATAATCTAGCCAAGACAGAACCAAGGAAAGGAGCTAGTTAAATTTTTTGCAAGCCACCGAAGAAGACACTTCCTAATCATAGATAGGGATCGAATAAAATGGCTAGCTGTTTAAGCAATCTTATTGACGAAACTTTCAAAATGTAGGCAGCTGTCGAAGACAATACCTAAATGAGCACAATGTGATAGTTGCACAACAGCATCACCTAATAGAAGAGCAAAGCCTTCTGTTCCAGCCACACGCTTGGTGTATGCTATGAGTAGCAGTTCCATTTTATCGTTGCTTAGTTAGGGTAAATATGCCGACATCCAGAATCGAACGTCTACGAGGCAAGCATTCAGTTTATCAGCTGCTTCAGCAGATTCCGACAGTTTGAATGACAAATTCAGCTGAGTATCATCAGCATAAAAGTGATCATCCTATTCCATGGGCCCAAATCACTTTCCCAGTGGTTGAGCATAAATGGAGAACAGCAAAAGACCGAAGATGTACCCTTGAGGGACTACAGAGGTGGCTGGTCTGGTGGGTGAGACCTGACCACCCCCCCACACGACACGGGTTGAACACGATCGAACAAGTACGATTTACACCATGCCAGTGCCAGCCAGATCGGTGTTCTCAATAGTTTCTCTTGAAGCACTATATGATAATGCTATAGTAATAATTATTATTATTATCAAAAGAGGTTCGCAGTCTCGATATTCTGCTGTCAACAAAGGACAAAGCACACAAGAACCAACAGTTCCACGCGGATTAACACGTGAAGAGCAAAACCAAGAGCTTGGATCAGACGCTCTGCCAAGACTAGCCAAGTCTGAGATCAGAATGCTAGTTACAGCACGGAAAAAGATTTACTAATAAAAAGCACAACGGGTGTAAGCGATGCCAAGCTTACTTCTTCTCTGGGATAAGTGTCTTTCGTCTTCTTAGTAGGAAAGCCACTACCATTTATGAGCGAGTGAACATCGGCACCATACTGAACAGTGACATCTTCGTCCACGCAGGACACGAGGCGCCAAAACTCCTGCTCGACTAATTCCGTTGAGACAAGCTGAAAGTAATGAAAAAGTGAGCACACAGCTGAAGCTGCATAACGGAATCGAGGCAAACTTAACACTTGCACTAAAGTTTAGCAAAATAAATTGCAGAGAAAGGAACTACTGCCAGCAGCTAGCCAAACTCACATGCCCCGGCATGTTAAAGTAGTCGGCTTTGAACTTGTCGGCCATGTCTCCAAACTCATACAAGCTGTAGGATTTCTGGGCCTGATCAAACCCGTATATCTCCAAGGGGCTTCTTGAATTCCTGAAGAGCACGGAGCCAGAATCTGGCAGCCGAACCTTGTGAGCCCCGAGCCTTATGCAGAGGAAGCCAGCAGCCTCTTATGACTCACCATTGCAACACATCTCGGGCAGCTCCAGTCACCTTTGGGAACCTCCGGCAGTGGTGGTACAAGGCAGTAAGTGTGAAAAGCGTAGTCGCAGCCATCGCACAGCAGCAGCTGGCTCTCATTGTCCGGTCGGTCACACAACTGACAGGCATCGTTGTCAATCTTCAAAGACATGTGGCATCACAGCCATCATGTGGTATCACATAGTCAAAATCAAACGTGAGAACACCTTAAACCATAAACCACCTGATTGCAGGCAGGGAAGGACGTGTGGGGGGCTAAACCAGCTATCCTAAGAAAGGGCTTCGTGCAATTGCTGCAGCATGAAAAGGCAAAAAGACTGCTTGGGTGTGGTGGCGGTTGATGGAACGACCAGCACCAGCAACACAAATTTGAACCTCACATCACCAAGCCGTAGGCAATACCTGTGCTTTAGCAAAGTTCTCTCTCACTCTCTCCCATTCTCCCTCCCCCCTCTCTCTCTCTCCCCATTCTCCCTCTCTCTCTCTCTCTCTCTCTCTCTCTCTCTCTCTCTCTCTCTCTCTCTCTCTCTCTCTCTCTCTCTCTCTCTCTCTCTCTCTCTCTCTCTCTCTCTCTCTCTCTCTCTCTCTCCCTCTCTCTCCCCCCTCTCTCTCTCTCTCTCTCTCTCTCTCTCTCTCTCTCTCTCTCTCTCTCTCTCTCTCTCTCTCTCTCTCTCTCTCTCTCTCTCTCTCTCTCTCTAAGCACTTTACACATGCTGGAAAGGAAGCATGTTAATTGGTTAGCGGCAGCACACACAGAGAACTATTCACACGAATGGAGCGAATGTGGTAAGGAGCAGGTGGTTTTTTAGCTTCTTTTAAATGTGGTCAAGACAGAGGGGTTCACGAACTGCTTTCATAAAGGCAGACCATCAGCAGGAATAGGCCCCGAGAAGAAAATGCTGCTTAAAGCAGCCGAAGTCACACAGTACACAGCATTGAGCTCCGAGGTTGGACTAAAAGAGTTGTCTCACCATTATCTGCCCTGCTGACCATACTAAACTAACGACGAGCAAGTGCACACAGGCATTGGTGCTCTGCTCAAGTGCGTTTGCAACAGGCGCTTGTTAGCTCGACAGAGAACCACGGCTCGCAGCACGCAATCCGAGCTGGCTGGGCTGCGAGCTCGGAGCCACAGGCCAGACAGGAGGCGCTGTCGGTCGGACCGGCTGCAGCACATTGCAGGGGGGGGGGGGCTCGGACGTGAACAGACAAAAGCAGACACCGACGTGGCAGCTATTTGGCGGCAGCCGCCGCTGTCGTGCAAGAATGCAGCTACGCAACGAATCAACGTCAAACTCGCCCTGACTGCCCATTGCACTCCCTTTCCTGAAGGGAGAGCTCTGACGAAGCTGAGAAGAAACACAGTTTTTGCCGCTGCCACCGTGGGTTGAACTCGGAAAACAAATCGAGCAACGGCAGCAGTGACCAATGCCTCGTCGCGCTGACCGGGTTCTACGGCTCAAGGCTCCAACGCCGCAGGACAGATGCGTGCTCGCGCAGAACACGGGTGGTGGCTGGCTAGCATTGCATAGCATTGCTGCTCCTATCCGCTACCGAATGCGATATGCACGCACCGAACCCCTACGTGCCACGCTCGGCAGCACACGTGCAGCAGCTCACACCGTGTAAGTGACCGCGTGCAGCAGTCAGCGCAGCGTGGCACGTACCCGCCTCTTGCTTGTGCCTCGGTTGCCGAGCCCTGGGTAGCGACTGTAAGCGGACGCTTTGCGCATGCCGGCACCACTGCCGCCTGGCACCTTGCGCTTCGTCGGCACGTCTTCCTTCAACAGCTGGAAAGAATCGACCGACGGCATCGCATCACAAGAGACAAGCTTAAGGCGAACAAGAGGCTTCTCAGCCAAAGTGCCCACGAGTGCGCCTCAGCCGCAGCTGCAGCAGCAGCCCCAACCTCCGGATCGACGGTCACGCCGGCCTCGAGCAGGTCATAGGGATATAGGAGCTTTTCGTAGTGGTTTCGAACGACCGACGCAAGCGACTTGTGGCCAGACGACGGATAGTCGAGCTGGTGCGTCACGGTCTGCCATCTTTTCGTCTGAGTCACGGCATCGAATCCGCCTTCGGCCTTTACAATCTAACAGGACGGGCGCCGAGATGTAAATCGCTCCGCCACGGGCCAGGCAAAAAGCCGACAAAAAGCGGCTCGCGGCTGCCAGCAGGCAGCTAGCTGCTGGCCAAGCGGACTCGCACCGCCGGTACCTTGTGGAGCTTATGAAGGTCTAGAGGCCTTCGGTCGATCGTAGGCACGCGCAGTGGCGTTCCCTGTGTGAGAGAGAGAGCGTGAGCGGTTTTATGAAGCTGCCAATCACTGCTCCGATGAATAAATAGCGCATGTCTTGAACGGCTTCCCACTCTCACCCCGAAAAGTGTGTCCAATAGCAGGAAGCTAGCAGCGAACAGCAGCTGCTGCTGCTCTGCCTTTAAAGGCGAAACCGGTGGCTGAAATCCCTTTCCCAAAAACGGAGGGTTTCAAACCGAATGAACGAGCAACCGGATCAGTATCACTCACTGCCAGCATAAGACCGGCACCATTGCATCTATTTATTTTAGCATACCATTTGCTATTGCCCAGCATTTATTATTGCATAGCATGCGTATTATTGCATAGCATGCATGGTATTTACTATTGCGCCAGTTTACTCGATTCGTTGTCTCTCGAAACTCGGACGGCCTTGCAACGAGGCCCTCGGGAGGAGTCGGTTAAGGCCATGCCTGCCAGCACCCACCAGACTGCACTAGCCCCAGAGTGTCACTGCCTGCAGCGCTACAGTGGCAGAGCTATTAGACTGCTGGCAAGTCGTTGAGACTCCGGCGAGACAGCCTTCTAGCTGCAAGAGATACAGTTGCACCCTCGCGCCACGATGGCACAGGCGAAGTGACTCCCCGTGAGGGCCCAACACTGAAACTCGGGCAGCCATCAAGGCACGCCCCACGATTTGCCTCCTCCTGTGCCCCGACCTGAGCTGCTTCCGGCACCGAAACGATCTCTCACGACCACGACAATAGGCCCCGAGGTTACAGCAGCAAACGTCTGCCATTGACTCATTGACAGTAATTGGCAGCAGCACTTGCCTAGCTCTACTAAAGAATCTGCAGCTGTACTAATGCAGCAACTAGTTGCTGCAGTTGTACCGCGACTGGTGATGAAGGCATCTCTTCGCCTGCAAAAGCTCCCCCACCGGCTGTAAGCAATAATCAAGTTTAGGCTTTTCGAACCTCGTACTCCACAATAAAGCCGGCGCCAGTGTTGCACGGTAGTTCCTACTAGATTGGTCAGTACCCGTTGGAAAATTCCGGAAAGTGGTGCCACGGCATTTGGTCCAGAGATACAGGAAGCAGTGGAAAGCTCTCCAATTGCTCACCAATTCACTCTCACCTCTCGCACAACTGAAACACACCCACTAATCAAAGTCCTCTCACCATGAAGTAGCCAGGGATCTGCCAACTTGATCACATGTCGGTTCTCAGGAAGAAATGTGGCCCTGCATCTATCATGCCCCTGCCATGCCGGGTGGTCAGTCTCAAGGATGCCAACAGAAAGAGTGCTTAAGAGAAGAGAGCGCAGCGATAAATGGCACCATCCGGTGGGTGTGGTTCGCCATTCGGCTTACCTTAGGGGAGCCCCTTCACTAGGTCAGCATTCACACATGCAGATGTCGCATAGACATATATATACCCACCGAGAGTGAGCACGAGTGGCTGAAACCGAGTGCACCATGTATAAGGCAAATGCACGCATTTCCATCCAAAACTCCTCGGAGCCACACTTTCAGAACGTACGGGTACTAGAGTCGAAGTAGCTAATTCGCCAAGATTCTATTCTAGCTCTATTGTCGGATAAGTCACACGACTTTCGAGATAGTACCATGAGTGAACAACCGGGCAGTGCCATCCACCCATTCAAAGAATAACTTTCGACAGCTATTCTATTTAAGAGACATAAACTCAAATGCTGAACCTCAGCAATCCAGCAAGCATTGCTGTTAGCTTCAAACTTCTCTTGATACCCAAGAGAAGCACAGGAGAAATAGCATGCCACTCCTTGCACAAAGCAACGGCTGCAGATTGCAGGTTTCAGGAAGGCAGAGACCGACCGAGCGCTGAGCTGCTCTATCAAGAATGATCCATCAAGCAAGATCACCCAAGTATTTGCCCAAGATCATCAAAGACCGTCGAATGAAACAGTTGCGTCACGTAAATGCTGCCCAAGCAGCTGTTGGTGCACATAGTAGACACCGTCCAACACAACAAACGAACACTAGAAGCACGACTTGAGTGAGGCTCCGAGTGAAGACCAATGAAGGGTTCCCACAAGTTAAACAGCTCTATCTCAAACTTGTGACATTGACCTCATATCATAACCGACAGTGCAATCCACAACGGCAGGGCACGACTTGCTCTCTATCCGTCGTGGTAGGACACAGCTTCGCAAGCACAGCTGCACTAAAATCTGACATTGTCCCACTAGTGGTGCCTAGTGACAAGCGGAGCCTAATGCCAAAAGCACTAATGAAATGAGCAGACGAAGCAGCGAGAGCAAGTCCTCTGCCAGATCTCGCACGATACCGGCGGATGCACACGACATACCAGCAATGGTGAGCAAACTAGTTCTTTAGTAAGTACCAGAAGCCAGGACCAAGGTCCCTAATCTGCGTAGGTATATCACAGCCAACAAATGCTGTTCTGCTTCACCCGACCTGTACTGAACCACCCAGGCCCTCCCCAAAACTATAAAATAATAATAATAATAATAATAATAAAGCATTTGTATAGCACCTAAAGATAAGAAATAAATCTCTTGTCTAGGCACTTTACATATTCTGCAAAGGAAGCATGTCAAAAGTGGCTAGTGACAATGCACACGGTGTCTGTACAAATAAGCACGCAAGCAAATCCTGAGAAACAAGTTTTTTTTTTTCTATCTAACTATCGTAGAGTCAAGGGATATATTGTCATACCAGTCGGCCGTTAGTTCAACCATTTGAGAGCACTCATACGGAAGGATGGAAGTACTACTAGATGATTTGGAATCAGATGAGATGCAAAGCTGCCCAGTCAGAAGTATTTTGGGTACATAGCGAACGCAAGCATGAAGGGACCTAAAAGTGAGTGACAGAACCTTGACATCAACTCACTGCTTGATGGGGGGCCAGTGTAGGCCGGTGACAAGTGATGGAACGTGTGCAGCAACGTTGACGACAGACAAGCCTAGCTGCAGAGTCTTGCACCAACTGTAATTATCTCATGGCATAATTATCTCATGCCAGAGTCAGGGAAACCTTCGAGGAGTTAGTTAGACAAGTTTAGATTAGCCATGTAACGACTGCACAGACCAGCTTAGCAGCGGTATCCTTATCTATGCAAGCCTGAAATTTTGCAATGGTACGTAGCTGAAAGTAGGCAGACTTGACAATGAAGCTGGCATGATCACCTAGTCGGTCACTTCAGAACAGAACAACCAGATTGCATGCACGTACTACACAAGATAGCCGAGCCCATTTTGAGGATGAGGCTTTTCAATTTCTGAGTAACAATAGGTTTTCCCATTACAAGAACGTTGGTTTAATCGCCATTCAATTTGAGAATGCCTGCTGCCATCCAAGTCCGAATGCCAGCAAGACAATACAATACAACACAGGTCGCAAGGGAACTAAGAAGAGTTCGATCAACTGGAAAGCAGAGGCTCGGCTGTGTGTCATACGACAGCACAGGGCATTGGGGGAGAGAGAGAGAGGGGTACCACAGCAGCTGGAGAGAAAATCGGTGCATGCGGGCTGCCCAGGGCACTGACTAGGTCAGGAAATATTTCGAGCATACAACGTGAAAGACGAGTGAAAAACATTAAGCAAGCACGTGCTGCCAAACGCATGCTGCCCAGACCCCACCCAACCAGGCTGCAACAGCACGAGGCTTCGGCAGCCTGGCTTGAGATCGGTGGTGACGGCAAGCAGATCACTGGCAAGAGAGGGCACGCCCGGTCAGCAACGACTTGGCACGAGAAGGAGGAGCCAACACGAGACCCATCCGCCGCTGCATGCAGCCACAGCAGCTGAAGCATCCACGGCATCCGCTGACATGCACGGCTACCTTTCTTCACAGCGAGCACAAGGCGAACACCATCAAACTCTGGAGCCTCTGGAGCAGACTAGCACGAGCGGAGAGAGAGTCTGCGCCCTCTCTCATACTGCCGCTGGTGGCCGAGACAACAGCATAAGCGCATGGGCATAGCTGAGAATGCTGGCTGCCGCTGAAACCGCGCAGTGCACGCACACAAGGTTGTGCCCAGCCGAGAGCGGCTACAGCAGCCCTCGCTCCAGTGTAGTCAAAGCTGAACGAAAGGTGCTGCAGCTCGCAGCACTCGGCAGCGTTCCGCATCCCCGCAGCATGCTGTGCTCCTACACTCGGCAGCAATGTGCGGCGGCGTAGCTGATCACCTCTTAATCGAGGTTGAAAAAAGTGCACGCTCTGGAGAGTGTGTGCTGCCGGCGGATGCACACATAGAGATGACCCACCCTCCTCATACGCCGGTACTACCTCACACGTCTGGGGTCAGATTAGAGACGTGCATGCGAATAAACACGCTTCAGAGGGAGCAGCAGCACTCGGCAGTCACTGGCAGTTAGCAGAAGCTGGAAGAATCGGGACAGCAGGCGAGAAAACGATAAAAGGAGCTCACCTGCAGCTCCCAGAACTTGGTTAGCCTGTCCAGAAAGTTTAATTTTACTCGGGTGGTCGCCTGCAAGGTCATTGAGAGCTCCCATAGAGACAGGCTTGCTCATACGAGGCAGGCTTGCGGCGCATTACTCCGGGGCGTTGCGTGCGTCGAACGAGCTTTATTCGGCAGCTGTGCAGGCTGTAAACTTACGTCCAATTCATGCAGCCGCTGCACCCTCGGTGTAAAACGGAAGTTATGGTCGTCAATGGCAAACGAAGGCTGCCACTCCTACAGCACCAAGAATGGCCGACTTGGCTCGAGTCTTGCTACGGCACGTTTAACAAGTGTCATCTCGAGCGCACAGTCACAGCAGGAAACGCTCGAAATGACACCGCGCCCGAGTTGCCGACGTCGTTGCCACGCGTTGCCGACGTCGGTGAATGCGGCGGCGGCGGCGGCGAAAGAAAGCATCCCAGCCAGCCAGCCAGCAACCCACCCACCCATCCACCCGCCGACGGACCAGCGAGGCCGACTCCCAGCGCGGCATGGCTGCGTGCGACTCGGCGACACGCGCGGTCGGAACGCGAAAGATAGACCGATGTTTACGTCCGTTGAGGTCTGTGAGGCAACGACACCTTCACGGGGACTCCCATACAAACGAGGCAACAAGACGACGGGCGGATGTTAGCCAGCCTCGCGTCACCCGCCTCGCGTGACATCGTGCGTCGGCGAGCGAGCCGTCGGCTCGAGCGGCGCATGCACGCACGCACGACCGCACGCACGCAGCCGACAACGCAAGCCAGGAGGCGGGGTGCGGCAGAAGCACGCGAACAACGGAAGACTGGCGGGGTGCGGCACGGCGGCGGACAGGCGGCGCGCGCCAACAACGCTAGCTATCGCTGAGACCGAACAAACTCACCGCCGGAGGTATGATTTTGCATATGCCGACTCCTTCCACCAAGGGCTTGATCTTGTGTATATACTGCAAAGGGTCGGCAAACTCCTCCGAGGTAGGCCTGAAGACAGGTGCCTCGGGCGGCGGCTTGAACTTCGTCGGCACGTCTAACATGCTGCGTCGAACTCGGTCCGTCGGGTGTGCACTGCGCTATACGCCCGAGCGATCCGCCTGCAAGGCACGTAGAGCAGCAAGTCACTGGCAGATCAATCCACCTTATGCATTGTACGCAGCGGCCATGGAAGCCGCAGCGCGACGGCCGACGCACCTACGGTATGCCCCGCTCCCGCACAAAAGAGTACCGACCAACGTACGCCTCCGCTCCGGTCAGCACACTTTTCGTGATGCGAACACTTTCGAAATCGCTCTCTCTTTCTTATCAGCTTAAGAGCGCAAGACCGCGGTGTATGCATAAAAGCCACATTCGCATTCGGCAACGCGCTTTGATACATTGCCACCCAGGCCGTCAGCGGTCGCTCGTGTGCGCCGCTCGGCGGCGTATGCGTACAACTAATTCGCCGTTCTCAAAAATCTAGTCGAGTGAAACGTCGTCGCGGCTCCCAGCAACGTGTCATGTAATTCGACAGCGAAGCGCGCGAGAGCGAGTCCACTCTACCCGCTGGCGTTTGAAAGCTTCGCGGAACAGCCGCACGCACGCCGACATTGGTCGCGGCCGACGCAGCCACCGACTGCTGTGCGCCGAATGCGTCAGCCAGCTGGCAGTACTTGCAAACGACTGCAGCAGTTTATTCGCAAATATATCGAGCAGCTAAACGTGTGTTTTTCCTTGACGTTTTTCTCTCGAATTTCGCGCCGAATGTAGCACAGTGGGAACACAGTGTAGCGTAGCTCCCGCCACTACGACCGCTATTGCGGACGCGATGGCCTCAGCTTACGCTCTTGCGCCAGAAGTGCGGCGTACACGCGGCATCAGAATTCGAGAGGGCGCTCATTAAAAAAACGCGCAAATCTTTAGTGCGCTGTCCTGTCATGCTGCGGAAGCGCTTCGAAAATTTCAACCACAGTCCACGGGTGAGCGGCTCTAAATGCTCGGTCGTAGGGGGATAAGTTTTAGCGGCATTGAGATGGAACGCTGCGTCATCGGCACCCGTCTTCTGCCGGCTGCGCGCCGCTCTCGCCGACCTGTCCTGCGCGGTCTGCCAGACAGACAGACAGCTGTATGAGCGGTGCTGCGTTTATAAGTCGCACCCAACGGCCTCCCTCCTCGCGCTAGCAGCACGCCCGCGCGCGTGAGGCGGCGAATGCCACTTGGACGGACGATACAGCCCGAGCGAGCAGGGATCTCCTTCCACTTTCAAAGTAAGCAGAGCATCGCCAGCCCGTATCAGAGCAGCGACATCCGAGCGTAGCGTAGCACGATAAACGTGCAGTCTTAGCGGCGTTTGGCTCGCGAACGCCCGGAAGCCGCTATTAACGCGAGAAGTCGACTCGACGCTCGAGGTCGAAACCGGAAGCCAAGGCATCCTGCCCCGATAACTTCTAAACGAGTTAAGGCTGGCGTATAAAAGCCTCGTGGACACAGGATGCAATACTCTGCGCAGAAATCACTATTTCAATCCATAGGTCGCTATGCTGACTGACTCGGAACTAGAAGGCGGTCGGCGCTGAGTATCTCTTCCGCGTGGGCATTTCCCTGCGACCATTTCACGACAATGGTCTGCCGTTGCCGACCGGAGCTGGTGCGGCGGCATCGCCGTCGTGCCATGCCTCTCAGCCAGGACGTTGCTTCTTCTCCTTTCTAACAACTGTATGTATTGACTCGAGGATTCTCGACGTATTAAGAGACTAAGTTCTACGCGGGCCCCATGCGAGTGCATTATTATTCTTCCATTAATAATAATAATAATAATATTACTATTATTATTCCATTAGTATTAAACGTTTAATACTTGTGCGGCCTCCACGTTCGAACCGAAATAAGCTGCCAGCAGCACAGCGCTCGCAACGGTACTAATCTCAGCCGACGGGCGCCGAATACTGGCGAAGCCTGAACATTGTAGCACGGCTAGCGACCTAACGGCGCAGCACCAGCGTTCGCAGGTATGCTGACAGTTGCAGAATGCGGCATCCACAAGGAGCCCGCCCCCACGTACCTCAGTATAGCAAGTCTGGATCCAAGAGGTAAACAAGTCTTCTGACAGAGACGGAGGGTTACCGGCGTTCAACAACCGCAGCGACCTATATCGATTGCTACGTGACCTTGGGCTCAAAACAGCTCACGTGCCGAAGCTAACTTCAGAAGCACAACTGTACTGCCTGTCGCACGGCGTCGGCTTTATGCGGCCTCGGCCAGGGATTATCGCATAATTGGTTCCTAACCATAAAGATTTGGTAGCCGCAATTAGTGAATACGAGACATAATTTGGCTGATTTAGCTCGTCGCCGTCCCTATACGTCAGATTATTCGCACACTAAGTAAGGCGGTTGCTTTCACGACCTCGGTCCCGAGGTCGTGGGTTCGATTCCTGCGGTGGGCGATTCTGTATCGCCACTGCAAGCGGTGGCGATAGGCATAAAGGCACTTCTGTCGCTATGCAAAAAGAGGCTGTTTAATCAGCTAGGATTTTTTTTATTAGGCGGCTGGTGATCAAGGCAATTGTGGAAGGTCTAAATTCAGCAGGAGGTGAATCGCGATGGGCAATTTCTACCCTCTGTAGACAAGGCAATTTTTTAATGACTCCAGGTGGGGAGAACGAGTAGGAAGCAGTTAGGAAGGAAACTGGCAGAGCGAACTTCCTCCAGCAACAAGTACCTAAGTAGGACACAGGCTAGACAGAAATAAGAGAAGTGCTGTACACGCGGCTTTGGACATCCTGCATAGAAGCCACGAGCGTTTTCCAATTGTAAGTATCTCATTGGTCAGTTTCATGCAGTCGCATAAAAAATCTTGCAAAAAAAGCTGTAGAGTAGCAGCCGGAACTTGTCCGGGAGTGTTGAGCTTGGTGGGCTTAAGTAATCCTACTTCCAGGTTTGTAATAATAAAAACTCTAATATCAGATCATTTTAGCCGGAAATTCACCATTTTTAGAGACGAAAGCATGCGTGGCTAATAATAACAGTGAGAATGATACAATAATAATAACAATACATTTGATATAGCGCTCTCAGAGAATTCAATCTCTTTCTAGGCACTCCGCATTTGCTGCAAAGGAAGAACGATCGAATGTTTAGTGGTAGCATGCTAAATGACAACAAGTATAACATGGTTAGGGGTGGCATACACAGCGTCATCATGCAAATATGGTTAGTGGCAGCATGCACAGTATCAGCACGCCTAAGCATTTAAAGCCGAATCCTAAGAATCCACTAAATGCTGTCATAAATAGATATGATTTTTGTTTATAAATTTGGTCAAGTCAGGGGATGTCGTGACAAAAGCTGGAATTGAGTTCCAGACTTTGAGAGCTTACGAACTAAAGACACGGTCTCCACAGGATTTGAGGTTCGCACGGGTATAGGTAAACGATTCGATTCCGAAAAATCGGGTGGTACGATGCTTAGCCTAGTGGGTGAGTAGATCTTACAGGTAGGCTGAAACCAAAGAATGAAGAGACCTAAAAGTGAGTGACAGAACTTTGAATTCGATATGTTGCTTGACTGGGAGCGAGTGCAGGTCGGCGAATAATAAATTTGTATAGCGCCCTCAGACAACTTCGAGGCACTCTACAGATGCTGTATAGAAAGCATTACCAAATGATTGGGGGTAACATCGGCAAGCAGCAGGTACAGTGTAAGCAAAGACACGGCCACGAGAAACGAATCACAAAGACCCACCGAATTCTATAATAAGCAGGTGCATTTTAAGCTTCTTTTTAATTGTCGTCATGTCAGAGGACGTTGCGATGTGCGTCGGTAGTGATTTCCAAGTTTTGGGAACATAGGAACTAAAGGCGTGGTCTTCTACGGTTTTGAGGTTCGCACGAGGTATGGCTATACGACTCGAGTCATAACAGTCTGTACGATCCTTAGCCTGGTGGGGTGTTAGCTCTGATAGGTAGGCTGGAGCCAGAGAATGGAGGAACCTAAAAGTAAGGGACAGAACCTTGAAGTCTATACGCTGCGTGACTGGGAGCCAGTGCAGGTCGGAAAGAAGCGATGTGATGTGGCAACTGCGACGCTCACGACAGACAAGCCTAGCTGCAAAATTTTGCACCAGCTGTAAGCGTCTGAATGCACAGGCCGGTGGACCAGCAAGCAGTGAGTAACAGAAGTTGAGACTTGATGTCACAAATGCATGGGCATTTTCAATATAGTTTCCCTATCTAAGCAAGCCCGAATTTTTGCAATGTTATGTAACTGAAAGTAGGCAGACTTTATTATGCAGCTGATGTGGTCATCTATTGAAAGGTCACTTTGGGACGGGACACGTAGATTACCGTGAAGATTAACCAGAAGATATGCTGGCTGAGCTGATTTTGAGTGTTAGGTTTTCCAATTAGGGAAACACACTTGGTTCTCCCATAACTAGTAGGTTGGTTTTGTCGTCATTCGATCTAAGAAAGTTTGCTACCATCCATGTGCGGATGTAATTCTGCAAAGGGTGTGTAGAGAATTCGATATGCAGGAGGGCTGGGAGGTATCAAAGCAAAGGTACAACTGAGTGTCAGCTGGATATAAGCATATTGTGCTTGGCGATCACATTAGCAAGAGGGAGAGTATAAACTGTGAAATGAAGCAGACCGAGCACAAAGCCCCGAGGTAACCCGTACTTGAATGCTTCATCAGACAATCTTTGTCAGCTCACATTAATGCTCTTAAGTCCTCCACTTGGATAGGACCTGAACCATTGCAGTGCAGTGCCAGTGATGCCCCGGCAAGATGCGAGACGCTCAAGAAGGGCTTTGTGGTCAATGGTATCGAGAGCGGCCGAAAGATCAAGCAGAACAAGCAGAGAGACTTTATCCAAGTCTGCATTCCTGAGAAGGTCGTTATACACCCTAAGCAGTACTGACTCTGTTTCGTGATTAGCTCTAAACCCAGACCGAAACTGACTTGCTAGGTTTGAGGTCTCAATATGAGAGCTCAGTTGGTCTGCCACAACTCGTTCCAGTGTCTTTGATAGAAACGGGAGGAGAGAGACTGGACGGAAGCTGCTCTCAAGTCCTCTTGGTTTATCATTGCTTCCTTAAATAGTGGCCAAACAAAAGCCTTTTTGAGAGGTGCAGGGACATGATCTGAAGCTTAAGACATATTTATTATGTTAGTTTCGTATGGCAGCAACAGATCTACACATTATAGAAGTAGGACAGTACGGATTAGATTTTAGAGGACTAGTAGTCTTTTTTGACTGGGAGATGAATTTAAGGATATGGTCACTCGTGGGCTCCTTGAATGTAATTGAAGTAGTGCATGGAATCGATGGACATATGTCCTGTGTTGATGTAATTGAGAGACGGGAGTCCAGATTGGATGCTGCAACCTTAGGGATGAACTCTATGCTCTTGTCTATCTTGCTGACAAAGAAGTTAGAGAAGCGACCGGCTATGTCACCACGTGAATCCTAGGTAAGGAGTTGACCTGGGATTGGTTAAGGAGATGGTAGACATCAGCATTTTCGGAGTGTTCGGAGTGATCTGTGTTTCGACAATATTGTGGTTAACCAATATTTGAGATCGAACGACGGCTTTGGATTCGCGAATTCGTCCCAGTGTATAATAAATATACAGGAGCTAACTCGATGGCCCCCGTGCGGCTGGTTGAGATCTCAAGCTCGCTATAAGAAAAATAGTTCTCGTAATTCTGCGTTTACGTAGAGACGACTATGCTGCTCCTACGCAGAGTGCAGCTAAGCTATGCTGTCAGAACTTCTTCTCTATCGCTGCCTGAAGAAGCCATTTGATGTTTTACTGGACTTCGGTGACTGCGTTTACGTGCTCCTTGTAAAGTTCGTTGCTGACTACCTGCTATCCCACTTAGGCCTGTCGGCATTTTTCGTGAGTGCACCAGCCTGCCTATGCGACCGACCTCTTTGCTTCTCGAGCGTGCTCACGAATCGCTCGCTCTTTGGCTTCCAGTCGTGTCGCCCTTGCTCGCGCTAGAAGTCTTTCGGCGATCGGGCATTCAGTTCTTTTCGCCTGCTGTCTGCAATTCAGCTTCTGTCGCCGCCTGTGGTGACATTTCGTCATTCGAGTCTCTGCTAAAGACGGACTAGTCTTTTGTTTTCTTCATTTGAGCTTCCATGCTTAAACGTTCATGATTGAGTGCATGCTACTACCTAGAGGTTTGGTAGCAACCGCTGGCTAATCGGCTTACTAGCGCACCCGTCTGCGATATCAGCCCAGTTCAGGTCTGCCATCTCCTGACCCCTTGTCCGTCTCGTCATCGAAAACAGCGGACCATCTCTACTTGCCACTTGGGCTAAGTTGACGCCTCTCTTCCCTATCGGCTGCATCTCTTCTTCCTTCTCACGCTGCTGCAAATTAACAATCGAGAATCTGACCGTACTCACAAACAACGACGCTTCATCCCCCAACTTTGATACTACGCGCTTGCCCTGAGTGTATTATTGTGAGCTTTTGCATTCTTATCCAAGCCTACTGCTTCTCTTGCAGTAAGCTTTCAAGCAACTGCATAGAGATTTGGTTATCTTAGGGTGCTATAAAAATGACCTGTTATTCTTGTTAACTTTCAAAATGGCAGCACGGCAAAATCTTCTCAGTGGCAAACAGTAAGTGCTCTCTCCATTCAACTCGAATAATGTATTCCATCGTACATTTGGTCCTCATTTTCCTCATCGCCTTTATTGAAACGATCCCCTTAAATGGGGATGCCAATTCAAGAATGGGGCGGATTTATAAGGGCCCAGTATCAAAACCTTTGCAGACATTCAAGAACCAACGTATAACCCGAAGGTAACGAGCTGAAACCGGGCATTACAGTTGTTGTACTCAGCACAAAAAGTTCTCTTATGGAGCTACGCAAATGAATAAAATTGGTTTTAATTATTGAACACAAAATTAGCTTACCCTGTAACTTGTGAAGCCCATTATAATTAGCTTTAAACCGTGGGCATATTTACGATTAGCATCCGAAATGTAAGTAACAATTCACTTATACTTTATTTATATTAAAAGTTACCAACAGCTATACGTAGCATATGCGTCGTGCGCACATTAAAGCGTTTAGGCTTTGCATGCGCTGTTAACACTCACTCAGTCCTTGTGACTTTGTGGAGTTACAGATGGAGATGATGACATTTAATTACGCTACCACTTTAGTCACGTGGGACCGGGGCAAGCTAAATGGATTCGATACTGCCAAGCCATCTTGCAGTGCTTAGCTCGTTAATACACCGCACCTTATGCAATATATCCTATATTTATTACCTAGTTTTTATAAATGTTTCCTAAAATATTAAGGTACGTTAAGCCGGACGCCTTCCTGTAGGTAGCTGGCTCGTGCTACATACAGCGTGTCACGCCTGTCCAGACGGCTTAACATGCCGTATGGTGGAATAATGCCAGCCAACCTAAGCCACCGGTCGCCACATTAACCCTTTCGTTTGCCGCGGCTTACTCTACTGCAGCTGACGTGGCGTTCGAGGTCAGCTCTGCTGGTACCGCTGCGCCCTGCTGTCTGGCGCCAGCATGGCGTCTGCGATCGGCCCTGCTGCTTCTGTAACCCCGTGGCCTGCTAAGCCGCATGGTCTATGGACTGCTCAGCCACGGCGCGTACAGCTAGCTTAGCCGCGATGGCAAACTAAGTAAGGCAGCTGCTCTTCGAAACCTCGGTCCCGATGTCGTGCGATCGTTATTGCGGCTGCAAGCGGTGGTGATGGCCTTCAAGGCTCTTCTGCCGCTATATAAAGGAGGTTGGTAAATCAGCTAGTATTATCTCTGGCCGTTCTCACCGCCGTACTCGCCGACCTCGCTTTTTTCGTCCCGGCAGCCGCAGGTTGTGCCCTCGCTGCTGACCATTAGTGGAGTCACAGCCGTAGCCTGCCCCACCCTTACCACATCCGGGCCCGGAATATGCCCGAAATAGCCGCAGACTCGCGGCTGCAGGTCGAACCGCTGCTCAGCAGCTGCCGGTGCCTCAGCAGTAGCTTTCAGTCGATTTCGCAGAAACACAGAACAAGCCTTCACCCCCACGTTCTCCTCGAGTTCTGCCGGTACCGCCTTCATCGCAGCGACCGGTATTATTATCGCGGTCATAGCACCTACGACCGAAGCCATTAGTGGAGCCGCCGAAACCGCCAGCGCTGGCATCAAAGCCGACCACACTGCTGCCGCAGCAGCAGATTCAACCAACATAGTCTTGCCCGCGAGGCAAAATCTCATTTGCCGATACCACGTCACAAGTGAGTGACTTAATTTTACATAATCGATCTCTAATACGCCTGTGAGAGCCACCAAACTGTGCAGCATAGAAAAGTGTCCTCGCTGTGCAAAACTCTGCAGCCAGGCTTGTTCTATCCAGAGCTTCGCAGTAATCATATTACAACACTTCTCGCCGACCTGCACTGGCTACTCATAAAGCAGCGAATCTACTTTAAGGCATCGCCACTCACTTTTACTGTAGGTTCCGTCATTCTCTTAATCCTTAATATCTGTCCAAACTATTTCCCAATCGATATCGGTATCGTGCGATCCGTTTTCTGACCCAAGTCGGTGAGCTGTGCCTCGGACAAACCTCCAATCTTTTGGAGACCATGCCTTCCTTTCGTGTGTTTTCAAAGCCAGGAACTCGCTTCCGCTGACGTCACATCCATGACATATCGACTTTTAAAATGAAGCTAAAAACGCACCCATTCCACAGCATTTTCCTGGTCCGTAAGAAATGTCCTTTGTGAGTTTATGTGTGCTGATGTTGTGCATGTTATCTCTAGCCGTTGTGACATAAATGATTTCATTCAAAATTAATGTCAGCAAAATTAAAGTGCCTAGTAAGCGATTTAGTTCTCTTGGAGAGCAGTACTATTGTCTCATCACAATAGTAGTGGGATTATTAGGCATCACACAACGAGCATGAGAATCCTTCTTGTGGGTTCGAATCCTAAAGTGGTTGATCTTTTATTGCTAGCAGCAAGTGGTGGTGATAGCCACCAAGGCTCTTCTGCTGCTATACAAATGAGGCTGTTAAATCAGCTGATATTTTTTTCTTTCTCCTTCTGTCATCGTCACAGCTTATTTTGTTGGTGGCTGAGCGCTCTCAGCCTGTTTCACTCATTAAGCATAGCCTTCGCTAGCTCAAATGTCAAACTTCTCAATTTCCTTCATTTCGTGCATTCTTCCTCGCTGCCGGTTGTTAATATGTTATTTGCCTGGCAAATGTACGGTGCATTGTCGAGACGAACCCGGCCAGATGACTATGCGGCCTCCCACCAACTGGGCTTGCTGTACCCCCCCCCCGGTCTAAAAATACGCGAACATTGCGATGTGCAGCACTACATATAAAGCGAAAGAAAATGCAGTGTAGTTATGCATGTCACCATCTTTAGCTCCGCAAAGCCACTAAGACTAAGTAGGCGCTATGCGGAAGGTTTTTCTATGGCCAATTTAAAGCTTAAGCGAGCGTAGAGTAAGACAGGTAGCACGGCTGGCGCGCACGCTCTAGAGTCGATAAATAACCGGAAATGCCGTTTGAGGTTGTTTTCATAGTCGAGGACTGCACACCAAAAATCTCTGAAACCAACCCCAAACACTTCTTTACGGTAGGTGCTTAGACATGTCGCTGCCCGCCGAAACTTCTACTGTAAATATGCCGCTGAATAGCTTAAAGTTTCTCCGCTCTGAAAAACAGCTTTCGTCCGACGGCTCATTCAAAAGCCCACCCTAGATCAAAAGAACTGAAGTAGCTTTCGCTCTACTGCCATTCGTATCCAGCACACTTGAATGAGTGGTGACCCAGGTGCTAAAAGATCACATCGGCTCTTGCTAAAAGTTTCCGATCGAGATCTGTATCTAACCGTTCCATCGAAACTGCGCTGCTTGAGGTTTATAATGACCTTGTAAACTAAGCTACCGTTTCTATCAAAGACACTTGAAAGAGTCCTGGCTAACCAGCTGAACTCAAATGTTGAAACTTCAAACTTTGTTAACAAGTTCCAGTTTGCTTTTAGAGCCAATCAATCCACGGAATCAGCATTGCTTCGGGTGTATAACGACCTACTTAGGAGTGCAGACATGGGTAGAGTATCTCTTCTTATTTTGCTCGATCTTTCGGCAGCTTTTGCTGCTATCAATCACCAAGTTCTTCTTGAGCGCTTCTAATCTCGGCTGGGCATCACTGGCACTGTATTGCGACGGTTCAGGTCCTATCTCAGTGGAAGACTCCAGAGTATCGATGTGAATGGAAAAATTCATCCAAGGAATCTCTGAAATATGGGGTAATTCAGGGATCTGTGCTTGATCCCGTTCTTTTCATGGTTTATACTCTCCCTCTCGCCGATGGATGTGACTGCCAAGCACAATCTAGGGTTCCATTTCTATGCAGATGACCTCCGCTATACCTTTGCTTTGACCCCCTCGAGACCCTCCAGCACGTCGAATTCTCTCAACTCCCTTGCTGCATGCATTGATGAAATCCGCACATGAATGGCGCAAACTTTCTTAAATTGAATGATGATAAAACCAACTTACTATAAACGGGCGAACCGAGTGTGATTCGGAAATTGGAAAGGCCATAGCTTAAAATCAGCTCTGCCAGCATATCTCCTGATGAATCTGCAGGAAATCTAGGTGTCATGTTCCAAAGCAACTTTTCATTAGAGGACCACATCAGTTCCACAGTAAATTCTGCCTACTTTTAGCTACTTGACATTGCTAAAATTCGGACTGGTTTAGAGAGGGATCCCACATCTAAATTGGTCCATGCATTTGTGACAACCCGTCTTGACTTCTGTAACTCACTGCTTGTTGGTCTACCATCCTATGCACTCAGGCGTTTACAACTGATTCAAAGCTCTGAAGCTAGTCTTGTCTGTCGTGAGGGCCGCAGTTGCCAAGTTACTCTACTTTGCACCGACCTGCACCGGCTCCTAATCAAGCAACGCATCGACCTCAAGGTGTTGTCACTCACTTTTGGGTCCCTTCATTCTTTGGCTTCAGCCTATCATATCTATTCCCCCACCAAGCTTAGCATCGTACCACTCGTTTTTCGGAAAGTAACTGTTTACCTATACTTCATATAAACCTCAAATTCTTTGGAGACTGTGCATTTAGTTCGCATGCCCCCATAGCCTGGATCTTACTCCCGACGTTCTTCACGACATCTCCTGACTTGACTACATTTAAAAAGAAACTAAAAACGTACATTTTAATCACAACATTTAGTGGGTCCCTGTGATTCAACCTTCTTATAATTGTGCCTGCTGACACTGTGCATGCTGCCACTAACCATACTTTCGTGCTGACCCTGTGCATGTCACCCCTTACCACGTTATTCCTGTTGAGCGTGCTACCACTAACCATTCGATCATGCTTCCTTTGCAGCAAATTTTAAGCGCATAGAAAGAGATTGAGTTCTCTAGTGGCGCTTTGTCAAATGCATTATTATTATTAATTAAGTATCGGAGCTAAATTTCGGTTTACTGTCGTTGAGCATTTGTCGTTTAGACCATTGAAATCTGCTGCAGCGACCGATAAACATAATGCTTGTCTTGCAGACATCCAATTCCTGGATTGTGTCTAATAACTTTGCTTTAAATCACGATAAAATCAAACTAATGCTCATAGGAAACCCAGAACGTGCCGCTAGACTGAGACACTTGTCCGTAATTGCTGACGATGCTCAATGAGCGTCGCCATACACTCGTAATTGAGGAGTCACATGTTAACCGCTTAAATTTTTGAAACTTTCATTAAGAAGGCTGTCTCCACCGCTAGCCATCACGTCAGATCCTTGTCTAAGATTAAGTACTATCTGCCATGTTGGCTTGCTACAAATTTAACTAGCTCCCTGGCTATTTTCAGGCTATACCACAGCCTCTGCAGCTCGTGATGGTTACCAAGGTAAACAAAGTAAATAAATCCTAGAGGTTCAGCCGAGTGTCTGATTTGTTGAAGAAGCAGCAATGGCTTTCGGTTTATCAAAGAATAGAGAACGAAATTCTCACACTGACCCACCAGGCCAAGGCCACGGCTTGGCTCCTACCTAGCTGAACTACTGCACCAGTTTCAGCCTCCTCGTGCCCTCGCTTTATGTATGGACAGTAAATTAGCTGCTCCATTCCTCCGCTTAAATACCATTGTCAAAAGAAGCTTTTGCTCTGTAGGTCACAGACTTTATTGCTCGCTTCCACAATTCTTACGCAACGACATTTACTCTCCTGCTGCCAACTGTGGCACATTCTTTCCAGCCGTCCTGAGCTACTACTTCCATGCTACACACTAACTCAAGTGCTCTCCTGACTCAGCTACGCTTTTCAGTTTCTCTTTGTCGAATGAGATGAAGTCTTTTGGCAATCAAATGCTTACCGAAAGCCGCTTAGGCTGTGGGTGCGCCATACAAAACTCTTCTGCGAAAACACCCACACAGTCTTTGTGG
Source organism: Cristatella mucedo (assembly GCA_009760855.2). Classification (NCBI taxonomy): domain Eukaryota; kingdom Metazoa; phylum Bryozoa; class Phylactolaemata; family Cristatellidae; genus Cristatella; species Cristatella mucedo. The sequence continues at coordinate 3,319,667 of WPIO01000011.1, read as the reverse complement.
CATTGTGGCGTTACAGACGGAGATACAAATGAAAGGTGCACAAGCGCTCCGGCAGTTGGTTCAGAGATGACACCATCTTTTCCTTCAATTTCAACTCCGTTTATGTAGACGCTCAGTTCCATCCAACCTGCTAAGAAGTTACTAGTCCACGACCCCAATTTAAATGCAGCGGATTGAAGAATCCTACCCTGGACAGAAAGACCCTTAATATGTGCATGCAAGTGGAGAAGAGAGCTACGAGTGAACGGTGTCAAAGAAATCAAAATGAATTCAAACTATTTCTTCACTTACGTCTGGGGTTTTGAGTTAACATTAAAAAATGCCTATCTTATCTTTTCCTATATCATTCTTCAAAAGAAAAGATCTAAAATAGAAGCATCTCTTAGTGAATTCTCCAGAAATCATGACCGGTAAGCTTGGCTATCGACGACGAAGCAGATGCGGATGATAATGAGCAACTCGTGACAAGCCGTGACGTGATCAGGATAAACAATGAGCAACTCGTGACGTGATCAGGATAAACAGACACAGTGAGCAGAGCCAAATAGTGTATTCAGTGCACCCATTTCTCCAGTTTCAGTGTCGTGTTTTTAGTTGCAATTCAGTACCCATTTCTTGCCATTGTCCCTAGCGTCATTTGTCCTTAACCCTAGGGCACTTTTCAAGGCGATCGTTTGGTCTGAAATCGCATAGGCAGAAGGATTCAAACTCAAAACCTCTATGTCCAGATCAAGTGGCTCCGGCCAACTGAAAACCACCAGGACTGTCCTACTGCGGCACGCCAACTCGTATTTACGACTTCCCCAGTGCTCGCTGGCAAGACCCTTTACCAACTTATGCTATTCCAAAGCGATCTTAAAGCTCCACCCCTGTTTTATCGGTTATATTTCCCAACTGAATGTACGCAGACGGTTACCATCTCCACATTGAGATCTATCTACTGACTTACAAGTCTGCCGACAGGCTTGGAAGACATCTAGAAATTAATATCTCCAATATTCCTTAGAGAAATGATGACGCTAGGAATATCAGAATGGGAATTGTAACCGTAGAGATCTCCGCTGTGGGTCAAATTTCGCACTGCGTTAATCGTTTTGTTAAGGAGTTTCATTTGGATGGGCTGGAAATGGTGGCGTTGAGCTTCGGTTCGCAATGTGTGGAGTGGAAGCGATCGCAAAGTTAGCAAGATTAATAAATTTATCCTTAGCCTCTGATCTTGCTCCTGCCTCCTTAAAAAAGCTCCCTTTTTAAGCGACTCGTTAAGAAGTCAGCTCTAGGCCACAAGAGCTCAGCAGCTTTCATCTGGAACTCCCTCCCGACATGCGTCTGAACATCCCCTGACTTCACGTTTAAAAAGAACTTGAAAACACACCTATTTAGGACAGCATTTAGTGGGTCCGTGTGATTCGTCCTTGATGTGCTTATGCGTGCTGACATTGCATGCTGCCACTAACCACATTTGCATGCTGACCCTGTGCATGTCACCCCTAACCATGTTATTCATGTTTATCAAGTATGATACTACTCACCATTCAGTCGCGCTTCCCTTGCAGCAAATGTAAAGCGTCTAGAAAGAGATTGGGTTCTCTGAGAGCGCTTTATCAAGTGCATTATTATTATTACTAGTATTCCTACTGCCCTTCCTTTCAAAGACATGGGAGTGAGAAACTACCAAAAAAAAACTCATAATATAATCAAACATATGATGCAATTTCCAGACATGCTTTAGAGCAAATTACCCAGCATATTCAGCCCTTATGCGAGTAGATAGCGACCTCAATGACTCAGCTGACTCGATTAGAGTCTCTTTTCTAGCTCTTTAGAGTTCTGTTGGAGCTCTTGGTGGTATTTTGATGCCTCCGATCATCAAGTGCCTCTTGAGCGCCTCAATCATTTCGCCATGCATCGCTGGCCAAAATCGGCAAATCGGCTCAGATTCTATCTCAGCGGGAGATCTCGGAGAAGTAGAGCCTTTAAATTAAGTACGGTGTACGTGGTACCCGAGGGATGCCAGTTTATACTCTCCCTCTTGCCAATTCAAGCGCGAAGCGCAATCTAGTTTTTCATGTTCGCGTAGATTAAAATCAGCTAACTATATTGGGCTTTAATCTCTCCCAGCCTTCCGCCAAGTCTAAATCTCTCAACTTCGTTGCAGAATGTACCGTTGACGTTTGCACTTGGCTCGGAGCAAACGTTCATAGATTGAATGACGATAAACTAGCTTACTATTTTACGAGCAAATGTAATGTTACTCAAAGATTGAAAAGGCTAAACCTTAAAAAATGTTCGGCTAGTATAGCTCATGATATGTCTAGACTCATTCTTAGTGTCCTGTTCTCAAGTAACCTTCCACTACAAGTCCGAATCAACAGTTAAGTCATCAACGCCAAATTTAGCGACGTCGAATTGCGAAAATTCCAGTCTGTTTATACATACATACATACATACATACATACATACATACATACATACATACATACATGCATACAGCAGCCAATATTGGTCCATAAATTTTCGACATGGCGTTTCAATTTTTGTTGCTCACTACTGGCAGGTCTTCCTGTCTGTGCAATAGGAATCTAACAGTCGGTGCAAACTCAGCAGCTATTTTTGTCTTCCGCTAGCAACTGTCATATTAGACCACTACTCACCGACCTGCACTGTCTTTCTTCAGGTAGCACGACAACTTAAGGGTTTCGGCACTAAGTTTTATGTTCCTTCATTCTCTTACTCTGGCCTACCTATCTGATTTACTTTCCTATCAGCTTTCGCACCTTCTCTTCAGACTTGGACCGCGTAACTGCCCTCTAAGCAGCACCAAATCTTTTTGACATCGTTCCTGCATGCTTCCGAAGTCTGGGACTCACTACCTACTCATGTCACGACATCCACTGGACTGGAAGTTTAAAAGAAAAGCCACAAACATTCATGTAACTTACAGTATTAGTATTCTCTCCGTCCGTTTGAATTTCTTTTTCTATCAATGTGTGCGGATACTGTGAATATCATTATTGACCTCCGATAAGCTTCCTGTGCATATAAGAAGTACATAGAAAGAGTTTTGGTTCGCCTAGAGTTCCTTATAAATATCTTGTTATGATTACTATTACTTATTTATTTTTACCGGCCACAAGAAGATCCAACAAGTTAAAACTCTTCCTTCCCAAAATTGTGGAGGCAATTGTTTTATACGAATAAAATTAAGACTGACACCACTTCTATTAACTCAAACACTCAGCCGCTCAAGATATCGACAGCTGTATTGAAAATGGCTGCACTAAGTCAGTGCCAGTCGGACACCTGCCGCACTACTTTACTCCAAACCGGCTCGTGAACTCGCTTCTTAATTAAATGAGTACAACATAACACGGAAGTGTGCTAAATCAGCCAGATTAGGATAGCCGAAATACTTGTAGTTCGCGTTTCGTTTCGTGAATTATAATGGAACCGATTATAGAACGATCCATGGTTAGGCAGCATGAAAGCCAAAGCTTCGTAATAAGCAGTCGCTTGTACTGTAGCAGTTGTACTGTAGCAGTTGTACTGTAGCAGTTGTACTGTAGCAGTTGTACTGTAGCAGTTGTACTGTAGCAGTTGTACTGTAGCAGTTGTATTCTCGTTGTGTCGGCGTGCCTGCGTGCATTGGTGCTGCATTTGCAATCTCTAGCCGCTATTCCAAGGCTCAGAGCGGCACCAGTATCTGTCACACGTCAGCCGATGCTAGCTTGGTTTCGTTCGCGAGCTGTATTTTCGACTTCGCTCTGTCCAGAAGTGGAAGCCGCTATATTTAAATTTAAATGTGTAGCTGATTCAACAGCCTCATTTTCATAGCGGCAGAAGATCGGTAGCGGCCATCACCACCGCTTGCAGCAGGAAATAAAGGATCGCCCACTGCAAGACTCGAACCCGAGACCTGGGACATGAAGAGCGAGCACCTTAACCCTGGGCTGAGACCCAGGGATACCCCGTTCGTAACCTCGAGCACCGCACTGATCTGTCTCTGAGGGCCGCTTTTGACCAGTCCCTTGGGTGGCTCTTGTGACAGTCTGGCTACATTAGCAGCCGATATGCTTACACGTTTGTTATTCATCTCGGACGTGATTATATTTCTGTTTAAGTTCTCCGATTCAAGCCCTCCAGCAAATAAACCATCTGATTAGGTTTTGACGTGCATTTCGGTGTTCGTCTACCCTCGATATATGGCTGTCAATCGTTGCGGTTCCGGGACTATAAGAATATTTATAATCATCTAAATAGTGCTCTTTCAGTACTTGCCTTTCAGCTGTCTGCCAGCTTACGATACGTACGACTGCGGCTCGGGCCAGAGAATAAACAAGACATGCTAAGCGAATGAACTTGTTCTTTCTAAGTTATGGGCGATATTGACTGCTACTGTACTGTGCCACTGTCGCATACCTTATTGAATTAGCGCTACTTCTGCGACTCGCTAGCCGTATTTCGCAAGTCGCTGGCTTCACTCGCCTCTAGTCGGTCACGAGGCTGTAAGAAATGGCACCGCTACGCGCTCTGCTTATAAAGTAATGTGGTAAAGTGGAAAAGTTTTACTTTCCGAAGCTGATAAGCGCGTCCATAGCAGGTTTAAATATGTATCATGCACGCTCCCGGCAAGCATACAATGGACGCAATTCATTTAAACATTGACATGCATTTTTTCTCAAGTACTCCGAGTGACACACGTCGAGGTTCCGTCCACGTCCGGTAAGTAAGTCTTAATAGCACGTTATCTCGATGCAAAGATGGTATTAGAGTCTCACTGACAAGTGCGCACTGTTAGAAGCACGGTAAATTCAATCGAATAGTAGCAGAGAGAGCCAGACACACGACTTTAGGGAGGATAATGATTTTTAAAGTCATGCGAACGAGAACCGCTGTAACCAAGTGTATGAAAACTCAGACTCGTGAAGTTTTTGTACCGATTCAGGTCCCTCGACAGACCTTCAGGCTCGGAACTGTCAAGTGCGACGCATCTTCGAGCATACGCTGCGCACACGGAGGCTGTTTTCGTGTGCAGTTTCTCGTACAATGGCCGCCATGCTCGCAAGCAGATTCAATCGAGAGCCCCCTTCTCCCTCTGCCGGTCCTCGATGCGGCGACGCTCGATAATGTGTGCTTATGCGTGCTGACATTGTGCATGCTGCCAGTAACCACATTTGCATGCTGACCCTGTGCATGTCACCCCTAACCATATTATTCATTTCGTTTGTTTTTTCAAGCATGATTTTGCTTACCATTCAATTGCATTTCACTTTACAGCAAATGTAAAGCGCCTAGATAGAGATTAAGTTCTCTGAGGGCGCTTTATCAAGTGAATTATCATTATTATTATTGTTATTATTGACTAAGCAGCGCGGCGAGAGGGCTCGAGCGCTCACGGAATAAATGTGGCGATAGGGAAACGCTGTGAGCCTAGAACTAGAATTTTAGAGCTCAGGCGCACATAGGTCACGCAGGGTCACGCACGGTCAGGGTCACGCAGCTTGCTGCACTAACTCAAAAGTGCGACGTGCCAGAGATCATGCTGAGTCACCGCGCTGCCTCTCTGAGCCTTCCGGTAGCTCGGGACGCGCGTTTACGATTAACAATCGGAGTCAACGGTCAACGGTCGTCCAGCCGCTGAATAGTTCAGGGGCGGTAGCAATTCGGTCGCCTGCTCCTTTTGCTCTCAAAAATGGCTTCCGGTTTGCCTACGTCTCTGTCTATCTCTGTCTTTGTCTCTGTCTTTGTCTCTGTCTTTGTCTCTGTCTTTGTCTCTGTCTTTGTCTCTGTCTTTGTCTCTGTCTTTGTCTCTGTCTTTGTCTCTGTCTTTGTCTCTGTCTTTGTCTCTGTCTTTGTCTCTGTCTTTGTCTCTGTCTTTGTCTCTGTCTTTGTCTCTGTCTTTGTCTCTGTCTTTGTCTCTGTCTTTGTCTCTGTCTTTGTCTCTGTCTGTCTCTGTCTGTCTCTGTCTGTCTGTCTTTCTGTCTTTCTGTCTGTCTGTCTCTCTCTTTCTCTCTCTCTATTTCGCTCTCTCGCTCTCTCTCTCGCTCTCTGTCCTTACCAGAGTAATGATAAATTATCTTTCCCTCTTCTGAATAGCTAGGGTGTGGCAGCAGCTATATTTACCGCAACTCTCCGACAGAGGCGCTCACCCCGGAAATACCCGCGGAACTATGCTCTGCAATTGCTATCGCATTGTGTCTGCTGTGCAATACAAAATTTCACACTTCCTTTCAAGCCGTTTTTCTCCTCTCCTTCTTTGACACGTACTTTTTTTGCTACTGCTCGCCTAGCGGTACCTTTGCTATGTACCTTCTCTCTTGTTCGTTCACGACTCGCTCCGGCTCTCATACTCACCGGTTTCTTCTGCAGCTGTCTGTAATTGCGATCTCGAATCGCAGTGTAAGTCTATAGTAGAGTAGTGCTGAATTTCACCCACGGCCTGGCCACGGTGAAAGCACAATGACATGACGTCAAAACGCAGCCAAGAAATCAGACGGCATCCTAGCTGCGATCGGTAACCTTCACCCTCCCCTTTCCGGCGGCCATTGCCGAAGCAGCTGCAGAAGCTTTCGTCGCTGTCTTAGCCCATGTTATGCCACACTATTTTGTGCCGTATTGCAATGAGAGTTGTTTAGTGTGCCTTCTATCCTTGACCGTGAAACGGCGGTGCTGACTAAACCGGCCAGATTATGACGGATAATCATTATCTCCTGACTTGACCACATCTAGAAAGAATTTTAAAATGCATATATTTATCACAGCGTTTAGTGAGTCTTTGCGATTCGTTATGTACGTGCTTATGCGTAATGACACTGCATGCTACCACTTACCATACCTGCATGCTGACCCTGTGCATGTCAGCGTTAACCATGTTATTCGTGTTGTTTATTGAGCATGCTACCCCTAACCATTCGACCGTGCTTCTTTTGCAGCAAATTTAAAGTGCCTAGGAAGAGATTGTGTTCTGAGGGCGCTGCATCAAATGTATTATTATTTTTATTTTTATTATTATTCGCGGTTTCTGACTTGTAAGGGCTAGGTGCCGAGATACGATAATTTGTGGCCGAGACTGCATAAAAGCCGACGTCATGAGACAGGCTGCCAGCGGCGATTCCGGACTCGGGGCTTTGGCATTCGAGCCAATTCTAGCTCTAGGCCGCTGAGCCGCTGGTGTACGTAATGGCCGCCATTGAACGCTCGTTACCCTCGGCTGCTGCCAAATGGACTTGTCTACGCAGTTGACACGGACTAAATGCTACGTTAATCTTTGAGCGCTCTTCGCCGCCGCTGCGTTCCTGCTACCGACACCATACCTGCGAGCATTGGCGCCGCACTCACCAGTCTCTAGCAGCGCTACCAGAATCAGGCGTCGCCAGTGACGTAAACGTAGCGCGTCGGCTGAGACTAGCACTGCTACGAGCGCTGCGTTTCCGAGCTCGTTCTTATCGGACGTGGAAGCCGCTCTCTCATCAAGTTGGTGTTGGAAGTGTCGGGTAACTGCTAAGGACCCTTCCAGTCGCCTTACGGGGGAAGATCGTGTAAGGCCGAGAGGTCGGGAGTTATTCCCCCACCCCCTATAGGATTTAACTGTTTCACAGCATATTAATTGATATTTCTCATATACTAATGGAACGATTGGCATGAGAATCGGTACAAACAACAAGGGCAAAAGTATCTATATTTTTATCTAACGTAGCTGTCATGTTGACCTTCTGATAACATGTAAAAGTCAAGGTCACATTCCTCCTGGTTTAAAAAAATAGCTGTTTGGGTAAAATCAACAGATTCAACACCACGCACTGTAAAAATATGCTAATGCCCTCAAAAGATGCAGGACATAGAGTTCTACAGGAGCCATATCTAAAAGAAATATTTGTCATGTCGACTGTACATGCATCTCTAAAAATCCAAGTTTAAGGACATTGAGGGCATGCTGTACTTACGACGCCGACAGTCATGACAACCTGACCTCCTGCAGAGCTGGTCAAGGTGAGCATGTACACCAAATTTTACGTCGCAGGGTTGAAAATTGGCCATTCTATAGAATTTACCCGTTCCGAAGAAAATTCTTGTGAAAACATTCATAAAGGCAACTGATGATTTAAAGCATTCACACGATCAACACAAGCCAGAGTCACTCGGTTTAATGCCATGCAACTTTAAAGCACATACCAAGGAACGTATATCTAAAATTTCATGTCGATGAGATCGTTGTTAGCATATCTGTAATATTTGCATGAAACCTCGGCAGTATTATGAAAAAACGTGTTAAATGACAAAAAGCAAGCTCACCATCAAAATAGGTCTATATACTAAGGACCAACGTGCACCCGAGAGGCTAGAATGATGCGTACATATAAAAGATCCAACATTCCAAATTTAAAGTTGATCGGATCATTATTATCAGAGATATGACATAAGATACGAAGATTTAGTGATCTAACGCTCTACGTTTATTGATCATGTTATAACTACCAGTCGGATGGTTGATCTTGAGGGGGCTTGTCATTATTTTAAAAATGTAATGCTGTTTCGTATTTTAAAGTAATGTTCTGCGGGTTCGTTAAGGACTGAGTAGGCTGGCATGGTTTTCTTATATTTACAGCGTTCACCAGAAAACCGCAGTTCGAATTCTCTTATTTTTCAAAAGAAATCCTTTTTTGAGCTCGATGTACTACTTCTGGTGTAAATAGGTCTTACAAAATAATTGTATTGACAATGTTCTGTTCACCTGCCAACTACCAAACTTTGGGACTGCATTTATAACTGCTTTGTCATTTAATAGGCAAACCTCCGAGACTGAAAAACGTTTGACCATTTCCGGACCTTCCCCTTACGCTGGTCTCACAGCTTGCGACTTTATTGGTGAACGTTGAACCTGAAAAAGCGGAGTTATTTATTGGTGCATTTAAGCTACGAACCGAACGCAAAATTGAGTCACTGAATGATGAAATGACTTACTGCTATGCGGAACTGGAGGACTCGGAAAACTGTCCTGCTGAAACTTCTGCGAATTTCGATGCCACACTTAGCAAATAGTAAGAAAATTGGCGAATTCTACAGCTCCGACATCGTGCGGCTTATGAAAATTTACTCACGCCATGGATATCATCAGGCGGCACTGGCGGCTGAGCAGCATATGACAGCAGCATTAGAACTACCTGTGTAGAGATAGGGATATTCTGAAGGAAGAGATACGCCAACGTCTGAAGCAAAAGGCAGCAACGTCTACCGTAAATGTCACAGCTAACCAGCAGTGAGCTGAGAGTAATCAGCTGGTGCTAGTACGAGGCTAGAAATTGAGAGCGCTAATGAAGGCAGCAGATTTGAACTTACTAGGGTGTACTGCCCCGCAATGCTTATCAGCTGAACCTCGATTGAGAGCTATATGCTTTGCCGCTGAGCTGGGACGCTTATAAGATGGCCAAAATAAGCCGAGGATTATCAGCAGCATTGTGTATGATAGCGATTACTGTGACTTGTGACCTGGCTGCTATATAAGGCTTGTGCCTGACCGCAGTCGTGGTCTTGGAGCAACGCTCTGCCGGTCGGTGAGTCTAGCGCTGAGCGTGAGCTGCTGTGAACCTGTTAGCGAGTCAGCAGGAAGTCACCCGGGTGTACCAGCTGTAGCATACAGGCTATTGTTGTGCTTTTACACGCACGCACACGCATGCACACGCGTGCACACACACACATACATACATACACACGCACACTCATATATACGCAAACACATACACACGTATATGCATACATTCACAATGTCAACAAACGAACTAAAGGCGCATTCTCGAAAGGATTTGAGAGTCGGGTTATAGCTAAACGATATGCGTCAGAACAGCAGGTGGTACGATGTCTCATCTGGTGGGGAAAATTTCTAATAGGTACGCGGGAGTCAGAGAATTAAGGGACCTAAAAGTAAGTCACAGAACCTTGAAGTCGATATGCTGTTTGATTAGGAGCTAGTACAGGTCGGCAAGAAGTGGTGAGATCCGGCAACTGCGATGCTCACGACAGACAAGCTTAGCTGCAGAGTTTTGCACCAGCTGAGCGCTCTAACCACTCTAAGCGCCTGATTGCACAGGCCGGTAGACCAGCAGCAGTGAGTTATAGAAGTTGAGACGTGATGTCACAAATGCATAGACCAGTTTTGATATAGTATCCCTATCTAAGCAAGCCCTAATTTTAGCAATGTTATGTAGCTGAAAGTAGGCAGACTTGATTGTGGAGCTGATGTGGTCTTCTAATGAAAGGTCACTTTGACACAGGACACCTAGAGTTCGAGCACATGCAGTATGCTGGCCGAGCCTATTTTTAGCGTTAAACTTTCCTATTCCTGAGTCACGTGGTTTGCCATAATTAGTAACTTAGTTGGTTTTATCATAATTCATTTTGAGAAATTTTGCCACTACCCATGTGCGGATGTCAGCAATATAAGCAGCAGGAGAGTTTAGTGAATTCGAGATGCCGGAGGGCTGGAAGTGATCAAAGGGAAGGTAAAGCCGGAAGTGATCAAAGGGAAGGTAAAGCTGGAAGTGATCGAAGGGAAGGCAAAGCTGAGCGTCGTCTCCCTAAAAGTGATGGCCTAGATTGTGCTTGGCGATCACATTGCACGAGGTAGAGTATACACTGTGAGAAGAAGCTGACCAAGCAAAGAGCCCTGCGGTACACCGTACTTCAGTGATTCCTCGAATAACCTTTGTCCTTTCACATCAATACTCTGGAATCTCCCTCTGAGATCTGAACTATTGCAGTGCAGTGCTAGTGATGCCCAGGCGAAATGAGAGGCTCTCTTAAATGACTCGATGATCATTTGTATCAAACGCTGCCGAAATATCAAGCAAAACAAGCAGATAGTCTTTACCCACGTCTGTATTCCTGAGATGGTCGTTATACACCCTATTCGGGCTTGTTTAGACAGGAATACCACATCTAAATTGGTCCATGCATTTGCGACATCCTGTCTTGACTCATGTAACTCACTGCTTGTTGGTCTACCGGCCTGTGCACTCAGGTGCTTACACCTGGTTCAAAACTTTGCAGCTAGGCTTGTCTGTCATGAGGGTCGCAGTTGCCACATCTCACCAGTTCTCGCCGACCTGCCCTGGCTCCTAGTCAAGCAATGCATTGACTTCGAGGTTTTGTCATTCATTTTTAGGTCCCTTCATTCTTTGGCTCCAGCCTACCTATCCGATCTACTTCCACTAGGCTAACCATCATACCACCCGCTTTTCGGAATCTAACTGCTTACCTATACCTCGTACAAATCTCAAATCTTGTGGAGACCGTGCCTTTAGTTCCTATGCTTCCGAAGCCTGGAACTCAGTCCGGACTTTCGTCACATCTCCTGACTTGTCCACATTTAAAAAGAAACTAAAAACGCGTCTACTTGTGACAGCATTTAGTGGGTCCCTGTGATCCGTCGTTTATGTGCTTATGCGTGCTGACACTGCGCATGTTGCCACTAACCATCTTTCGTGTTGACCCTGTGTATGTCACCCCTAACCATTTTATTCCTGTTGTTTATTGAGCATGTTGCCACTAACCACTCGATCGTGCTTCCTTTGCAGCTAATGTAAAGTGGCAAAAAAGATTGAGTTCTCTGAGGGATCTATATCAAATGTATTATTATTATTATTTTTATTAAACAATGCTGACTCTCTGGGGTGCTTAGCTCTAAAACCAGACTGAAACTTACTTGCTAGGTTTGAAGTGCCATTAAAATAGGAGTCACAATGCCTACGTCACTTCTTCTGTGAGATTGCCATTGATTTTGCAACCTAGTGAATGCGATGCCATCATCTTCGAGTTCGTGAACGTCGATCAATGTCGAGCGGTTACGACCATGTAACGGTAGCTGAATTGGCAAGTCAGAAAAGCAAATGCATTGGCTCCGATTCGCAGGAATTTAACTATTCGCTTCGTTTTGAAAGTCTGTGTAGGGTATATGCTTCCAAGAGACGTTGGACACCGGAAGGTCTGCATCATACCAACCGTGGAAACGGTACACCACGTTTGTTACGACCAGCATGCTCCCGAAGTGAGCACAAACATGAATATTAGCACCTTCTTTCAGGCTTTGCCCTGATGTCTGGTGTTGATGGACATAAAATGGTTCTCTAGAGCAGGAAATGAAGTCGAGGCTGTCGATAGTAACCGCCTGCCGGAGATATCGGTTGACAACTCGCTCAGAGGGCGCTACAAGGATGCAAGCACTTTCTGTGTAGGTGGCAGCCCAGCAGCCTTGTGCTCGCACTTCGCGACCCATCGTGGCTCTCTAGAGTACTCAGGCAGGAAATTCGTTATTGCCACGGAAAACATGTTCAAAGCTTCTCTCAAATTCTCGTCTGTCGGCATTTAAATAAATGAGAGCGATAAGTCAGCGCGAACTCGATCGGGAAAGGAATTGGTGCAAGCTTTTGCAGCTTATGGGAGAAACAAACTGTCCACACGAACGAGGCTAGTGGGAAACCCGATGAGGTTGCTGATACAGTTTAATGTCTAACAGGACATTTTTCTGTGCATTTGCCGACTCATTGAGGCATGGCATGTATGCGACAATCACTTGCAAACTCCTTTCGAGTTGCGATTAAGTCACGTTCACGCGTTATTCTTCGGAATAGTGGGAATCTTCTGAGTTATTGACAGAGACAGCATTTAAAAATCACATTGACTCACATTGTCTGCTGCGGATCCACTCGAGCTGCGGTGTCCTAGCGGCATCCCTGTTGCCAGTGATAAATAAGCTGCATAACTTTCTGCAGACTAGACTAATATGCATTGAGACCGCATGATTATTCGAGAATATTTCAGTGTTATTTATTAATAATATTTCAGCACCCGAAGAGAACTCAGTCTCTATCCAGGCGATTTACAAATGGCGCAGGGGCTCGCTCCCACGACCCTGGTCGCTTAAGGTGAGCACCTTATGTAAAGGGGAGAAGCGCCTAGAAAGAGATTAAGTTCTCTGAGGGCGCTTTATCAAGTGCAATATTATTATTAATATTATTAACCAGGGTGGCATAGAACCTGCGACGGAGGAAAAATCTCACTAGAATGTGAATAAATCCAGTATATATAAAAAAAAAATATAATTCATTTATATAGCGCCCCAAGAGAACGTAATCTCTATTCAGGCGCTTCACATATGCCTCGTGGCTCGAGCCCACGACCTCAGTCTGACCCTGGTCGTAGGGGCGAGCACCTTAACCGCTAGACCGAACCAGTTCGGCAGTTCGTCGGGAACTGAGACGGTTTGATGGCTCTTAGTGAGGACGCATCTCGCCATTCGCATGCACCGTGCGATACATGCGATACATGCACCGTGCTATTGATAGAGAACGTGCGTGCCACGTTTGCTTTGCGACAGGGCTCGAATCTGGGACTCGAACATGCAGGGTCCCGTGCACCAATCACGCAATCAAAGGGGCGATCTGCGGTTCAGCGTCAAAAATGGATAAGTTGGTCACTTCGTTTCGGAGTGGCTAAACAAAAGACTCAGCCGTTTTGTCAAGGCTATAGCTCGGTTCTGTGCCAATCTTGGCAATCAGACCTCGGATGTCTCTCGGATATGCATCTCGCTTAGAGCCGAGGTAGAAGCGGAGAGGAAATAGAAATTTTCGGCACTCTGTCCGCTAGGCCGCTAGCGGTGCAGTGAGCAAATTTCATTGCACACCATACGCATCTGCTCTCTGGTTTTGCTCCAGATACGAGCTTTCCTGCCAAACACCTAGTCCGCTGGACTAAAGTTACTTCATTGTGCCATTTAGTGTTCTGCAGCCTACGCGCACAAGATAATACGCGAGTGGAAACGGATAAGGCACGAGGATGTGGATTTACTCCGTCAACAAGTCAAGTACGCCGCCAAGCTCCCAGCGACCTCATCCTGTGGTAGCGGCGGCCTCCGCGATGTCAGCTGACACGTCCTAGCCGTTCGGCGGCTCACCGAGCAAATAAAGTGGCTGCAGCGTCAGAGAAACAAGTGGCTTCGCTTAGGGCGACAATGAAGGACCAGCTGCGTTCGCATTCTTTCTGGGTGCTAGCTCAAAATCCGAAGGACGAGAAAGCTCTGATGTCTCCTCTGAGTCAGTCGCCAACAACCGACACGTGGCTTCCGACGCTCGTTTCCCAGTAAGCGCGGGTCATCGGGATTGTAATCGAGGCAACCACGATGATCGAATTGAGGAGATCGTTCACATCACCGATGCGCTCCAGAAAATTTGCGATAGGTTCGTCGGAGACGACGCGACGAGACGATGCGTCGAGAGACGGTCCTCGGTCCTCGAGCTTGCCTCGTACTGCACCAGCCAAGACACCGCTCCTCGAGACTATGTGCCAATAAGCGAATCTTTAGACGAAAATCTGCCGGCCGGATGCTTGCGTGCCTGCCGGAAACAAGCCCGCGCTGGAGGCGCTTTGCCGCATGTGAGAGAACGAGCGAGTCAGACTCCCGATCGGTCGCCTGAGCTTCGCAGAAAGTGGCAGGAGCAGCTGTAAGCGTTTTTTTTGCCAAAAAGAGGCCAGACGAGCTGCCAAGCTGTTCAGCATCGATACAGTTAGAGACCGCACGACGGCGATTCCGACATCTTGACGTCCGACATCGTATCGAAGTCGAAACGACCCCGAAAGGAAACCGCGGCACGCTGGCCGTCCAGCGGCAGACCCGGGTGCGGCCACAACACAAGGCTCGCTGCACTGTCTGAAGCTTTCCGAGCTATCGCCCTTGAGCAGATTGCTTGATTTCGCAGAGCGTTCATCGCAGGAGATCGCAGGGCTCTCGCGTATCCTGCGTCTACTTTTCGCTGAGCCCCAAACTGTAGCTGCCAGCTCGGGGCCGATAAATAACTTTGAGGGTCGTGCGACTCGGACCACTAGAAGCTCTGCCCTGTTTGCCTGTCCACCGGCCTTTGCCGGCGCTTATCCCTCATCGTTCGTCCACTTCTACGGAGACCCGACCCGAAGTCAGCGACACCCCAACAGCCGCGTGACGAGTGTCGCTTCAAATCTAGCAGCTGCGCACACCGCTCCAGACTCGGTCACGCCTGCGCAGGCTCAGTCTACGATAAGCGAAAGAGTCTCAGCTTTGTTTGTCAAATCTATCGCCAAGCTCTTATCGACTCCCTTGGATACTGTGACTGCCAGTCTTCAGCTCAAGCCCCATATGCTCCTGAGCCTATCGCGCTTAAATAAAATACGTATGCCGGTGGAAAATGTGTCATCGAGGACTCGGGCAGCAATTAGGAAGGCGCGGTTAAAAGCCTGGTTTTGGGGGAGGGTACTGGTCCTCGCCCTACCGATCCTGGGTACCATAAAGACTTGAACTTATTCGAGCACCCGTGTCACGGGGCATGTTGCAACAGTTATTTCCGTAATAATAATAATAATAATAATAATAATAATGCATACCCCTTACCCATGAAAATTGCGGGTAAAATCAATTTAAAAATTGAAGACAATTAAGATACTTTTATAAAAACCCGTTCCCGAAAAAAAATTATTGAAAAACTTATTCATCTCGTCTTTTTTGTGTTTACCTACGTGTGCTGCAATTGTGTACGCCATTGCCTCAATTAGTTTATGTTTCATTTTCAGCCTATTTGACTTACCTAGAAAGAGAGACTGGGCTCGCTCGAGATGCTATTGAAATAAAATAATCTGGGCATTTTGCTTGAAACAGACCTTCCAATAGATGACTATATTAGTTTCATAGTCAAGCCAGTTCACTTTCAGCTCCGTAACGTTGCAAAATTTTGGGCTCGCTTAGGTAAAGATACTACAGCCAAGTATTTCCGCGCATCCGTCACATCTTTGTCTTATGACATATATATAATACATATATATATTATATATATTATACTATATATTATATATTATTATTATATAATATATATATATATATTATATAAGATATATATATATATATCTTATATATAATATAATATATAATATATATATATAATAATATATTATTATATATATATATCTTACTTATATATACTTACGTAACTCACTACTAGCAGGTCTTCCTGCCTGTGCAATAAGGCGCTTACAGTTGGAGCAAAGCTCTGCAGTTAGGCTTGTCTGTCATGAACGTCGCAAGTGCCACATTACACCAACTCTTACCGACTGCTGCTCTGGCTCTCCGTCGAGCAAAAATCGACTTCAACTTTCTGCAACTCGCCTTTTAGGTCCCGTCATTCTCTTGCTCCGGCCAATCTATCTGCACTTCTTTTCTCTGACTTCCTATAGCAACTCCCGCTCCTTTGAATCCGGTCGTTTGGCTGTGTCTCTAAGGAATCTTTAAAAAAAAGATCGTAGCTGATCCTCATTTGTATAGCTGCAGAAGAGCCTTATCGGACATAACCACCGCTTGCAGTCGACAATAAAGAATCACCAAACTGCAGAATTTGAACCCACGACCTCGATCGGGAAGAGCGAGCACATCGGGTCCTGGGCCATCACGGCCCCCTTCAAGTCCTTTGTAGGCCGTGCCTTCAGTCCCTACACTCTCAATGCTCTCAATGCGTGGAACTCACCCTTGACTGACATTGTGACATCCCCCTGACTTGACAATATTTGGAAAAAAACTATCACTCTTGGTGTGCTGATGCATCGGGAAAATGTGCCGCTAACCAATTGACGTTCTTTTTTCCAGAAAATATTAAGTGCCTAGAGAGATGTTTAGTTCTCTTAGGAAGCTATATAGATTATGTATTGTGATAATATATGATATGCATATACATGTATACATATAGTCGTGTACTGTATTGAAAATACACTGCATAGTGCATGTATATATGTTTGCTGTCGACTTCTTCATGTCTCTCTTACTTCAGCGTCAAGCTCAGTTTATGCATTTATGGCAGTCCTTTGAATTGCAGAGATTGGTGCCTACGATCCTTACACAATGATAACCCCTCTCCTGTTTCCAACTACGGCGTCCTTTCTAGCCGTCCTGAGCTGCTACTTCCATGCTACTCACTACCTCAACTGCTCTCCTGACTCTGCTATGCTTCCCATTTTCTCTTTGTTGCGTGAGACGAAGTCTGTTGGCTACTGAATGCGTACCAAAAGCTGCTTAGGCTGTGAGTTTGCTTTACAAAACTAGGCTGGACTGCCTAATTTTTCGATAAACCCACTGTGTTTTTACTTAAAAGAAGATCCGGGTCGGCTTCGTTCTTCATGCACTGGTGAGAACTGGCATCAGCATTACTGAATTGAATTAGATGTAGCACGAGGGTGACTCGTGGCCAAATGTCCTGCTGTGCCACAGACATCCTTTAAATAGCTCGAACGCTTATCGAGATAACAAAACTGAATCCCGTTCCGGTCCAACAAGTTTGCAGCAAATCAAGCGTTGCAGCAAATAATCTTTGGGATCTGTATTTTCAAAACCGGTTGGTTGTCAGGCGAGGCTGAAGAAGAGTGGAGTGCTCAGAGACTCATAAACGACGAAACTTTGAGCAAATGACTCTGGCGAGCCATAGAGTGTGTTTTCGCTACACGCAGTACACACAACACCCGAGTTTTGTGTTAGCAGGCATTTTTGCTTGCTTATACCTATTGAATCGCCCAGAACTTCCAAGCATGTTCCAGATAGACTGAGAGGTCAGGCTGCCACAGCATTTGGCAACAGCTGCTGCATCGGATGGCATAATCTTACACTCTTTCTTACTTGTAAACATATTGATAACCCCTCTCCTGTTTCCAACTACGGCGTCCTTTCTAGCCGTCCTGAGCTGCTACTTCCATGCTACTCACTACCTCAACTGCTCTCCTGACTCTGCTATGCTTCCCGCTTTCTGTTTGTTGCGTGAGACGAAGTCTGTTGGCTACCGCATGCGTACCGAAAGCCGCTTAGGCTGTGAGTGCGCTATACAAAACTCTCCGGCGCAACACCCACATAGCCTTAGCTGGCTTTGCGGAGTTACTGCCGAGCTGGTTTGGTCTAGCGGTTAAGGTGCTCGCCCCGACCAAGGTCTGACTGAGGTCGTGGGCTCGAGCCCCGAGGCAGATGTGAAGCGCCTGAATAGAGATTCAGTTCTCTTAGGGCGCTATACAAATGAATTGTTATATTATTATTATTATTACAGGCGGATATATGTTACAACGGTTTGGTTGCAGTATGGGGCTCGTACTTAATGATTTTAGAGAGAGAGAGAGACAAAGAGGTCCGATCAGGCCGAACGGCAGGCAGTGAAGGATGCATCCGCTTAGCCCGAACGGAGGTGGGAAGTATCCTTTGTCTGCCGCAAGACGGATGTGGGTTCGGCATGGCTGACCTCGAGAGGGATTGGCCTCGCAGCTGGCAAGCGATTGGCCAGCCAGCGGTCGCTACAGCCTCACTGGGCACTGAATCGCTTTCTACTGGCAGCGCGCTTCAAGCCGGCTGCGAGTGCCGCTGGCTATCGCCAACCGCTACCGGAGGTTTGACCCGTGGCGCTCAGCCACTGAGTACCGCACTTACTGGCGTGTGCATTCGTTCGCAGAGAGGAGAGCAAGCGCGGCCTTCATTGAGTTCTTCTCCTTATTCGTCGAGATCCTGGCACATCTCTTGCCGGGACGCGTAGCATTATAGCGTGCGGGCCCACCCTCGCTTCGCGTTTCTCGCCTGCTCACCAGAACGATGCATTTATGTCTACCACGTGGCCGTCGACGGTTTCAAGCGTTCTGTCACGCACTCTGGCCCGTAGGCTAGCGGGCTCAGTCCGCTACCACCACCTACCCCCCTCCCGCGGCAGAAAGCGGCACTCGAAAGCAGCGTAAACTTGCTATCGGGTAAGCCCCCGCCCACACACCCCCACCGCTGCGTGGGTCCCCCCACTGTCAAACGTGGTCGCCAGCGTCTGTTTGTTTCTACGTTACATAAACACATTTCGAGATATATATTTTTTTTAGCTGAGAGCTTAGTATCTTTGGTCTAGTGCTTAGGGGTTGTTAGTTTTTTAGTCCAGTGGTTAGATTGTGTACTTTTTTGGCTTTGAGATTTTGGGTTTAGCATAAAGGACTTAGCGCCTAGCGTTGAGGTTTTAGGGAAAAAGTCTACGCAGAAAATATATCTCAAAACGTGTTTATTCATCGTAAATCTAAGCAGACACTGGCGAGCACGTTTAGCAGCCCGCTACGAGCACTGTGCCCTTAGGAAGAAGCTTGGCTGGCCCTACGAACAAACGATGCCACCGTATTTGCTGCAGCATTTTCTCTGATGGGAGGATTCGCTGTTCTTAAACGGACATAAGGACGAGTTCCGGGATGAAGGTGCTCCTTTAGCACTTTTGTTATTTTCTCCGGCTATGAAATTCTCTCAGCAGTAGCTCGTAAAGCCTGTGCTATTCCCCCGGAACGGGCGCGAGCTACATAAAATACTTGTAGGGCTGTAAATAAAACTAAATAAAATAAAAATAATATAAATAAAATAAAAAATAAATAAATATAATATTAAGATAAAATAAAATAAATAAATACCAGCAGATTTAGCAACCTCTTTTGTATAGCGACAGAAGAGCCTTTGCGGCTGTCACCGCCACTTCCAGCGGCGATAAAGGATCGCTCGCCGCATGATTCGAACCCAACGACTTCGGGACCGAGGTCGTGAAAAGCGACCGCCTTGCCTAGTGTGTGCCATTACGGCTTGCCGTAGCCAGCGATCTAGAGGCGATAACGCTCGCAGCTGCATTTTTCTAGCTTTGCCCATCTCGTTGCGACCTGCTGACGAGCTGAGCGTCTTTTCGATGCGACTGCGACATTCGTTTGCTCAATAGCAGCGCAGCATCCTGCAGACCGGCGACGGCAATCTTAGAAATGTTAAAAAAATATCTTTATAATTCATTTGCACAGCGCCCTAGGGGAACTTAATCTCTATTCAGACGCTTCACCTGTGCCGCGGGGCTCGAGCCCAAGACGTTGGTCATTAAATATTGATGATCAAATCAAATATCCTATCAAATATTAAATACTGATAAATACAAACTTTGACCTCAATCGAGGCGAGCGCCTCAACCACTGGGCTGAACCAATGCGGGGTAAGTCGCCTTCTCCTGACACCGCCAGCCAATAAATTATATCGTCACCTTGCCTGCGCCGGCTAAAATAAGGAAATTGCCTCGATAAAACCTCCGATATCGTGCCGCTCAGTTCTTTCAAATAAAGTGGGTGCGTCCACTTTCGACTTCCTAAGCTATTGAGACAAATATACGCGTCGTGAAGTCGCACTCTCGGGAACTTCCTGTTGCGCCTGCAAGAGTAGAAGTTCAGCCCCATCTGAAGAGAAATTCTTTGCAACGGGCTCGGCTGTACCTGCGTACCTAGAAACCGCGGCCAGTCGCAGCTTTGCGCAGCTTTCGTACAGTGAACTCGAGCCGCTTGTTCTGATTGCCACCTCTATTACTACGGTCTCGCTACTCACTTCACAGTGACTCGCCTCAAACTTCAACAACGCGGGTTCGAGGCCACCGGGATGAGTTTAGGCGCGTTCGGACATGTGACCCGTCAAGACGCAGCCCGGCGTCGTGCGAATGCGTCCTTTGCGAGCGTGAGCGTCAGACTGCAAAGAACGGTCGCCCGGTTAGCCGAGGTTAGCTAAGGAGCGGTCGACACTTGTCTCTATCCTGGCGAAGTCGTCCCCGTCTAATTCTTCGCGCCAACGCTTTGCCATTTGTGCCAATTCGCCGCCAGCGCAGCGTGCGTGGGCCGGACACGCAAGAATGCGCCGGAGCGGACCCCCCCCCCCCGCGCGCCGCGCCGCACCGCGCCGCGCCTCGCGCACCACGTGCTCGTCTCTGCCCTCTCTGTGTCTCTTCGTAGGGTTCGAATGGAGCGCGCCGCGGAGCCGCCGCCTCCTCCGCCGCTGCCGGAGAGGCGAGCTCTCACGCGTCACGAGCGAGAACCGATCGACCGCGAGGCAAACGCAAAGGCTCGAGACGACGCTAGCCTGCTCTGACCGTACGCTGCCACCGTCGCAGCGCTTGGCGGCAAGGCGCGGTGTGCGTAGCGCCGATGGCCCACGCGCGCGCGCGCGCGCGCGCGCGCACGCGGTCGACTTTTCGCGAACTTACGCGGGGCTTTGCAACGCTTACGTGGCGCAGAGCGTCTGGTCGTCATAGCGGCGACAACAGATTTCTAAGCACAACGAAGTACAACTCACCATTCAATCGCGTTTCCCTTTGCAGCAAATGTAAAGCACCTAGAAAGAGATTGATGTCTCTGAGGGCGCTTTGTATAGTGCATTGATATTACAATTATTATAACTCACTGACTCAAACCCCCGAGTGGCACTGACTGGTTATTATATGTGAGATAACCGGTTCCTACACAGGTTGTAAATCGGCAACCGTTAGTAATTCCTGCAGGGCTGTCAAAATCTGGCCGATAGAGCACGCCAACATCTCCATGTTGCCACCATAGCCAATACAGCGAAGAATCCGTTTATCACCGACGTCAAGTCGCAGGCGCTTTTAAGGTGGCGACGCTGCTGACGAGTCTCTACGGTGCGAAAGATGTTCCGCCTCTTTCGGCTATTCCAGTTTGACCTGCACGCATATCGCAGCAGCGCGCGGTCAGGCAGAGAAGAAGGACGGAAATTAAATTCCTTCTCTTTTTTTGAGCGTTCGAAAGCGACCGGTTTTTGCACAAACGGTCGCTATTGAAAGTCTCGAGCGAATCGTTTCACTCTAGGCCGGGCTAGCGACAACGTCTGCGTCACCCAACCAGAGCGCCGAGCGCTAGCAAAGCACCCGCACAAAGAAGACTGAAACAGCCGCAACCGCTCAGAATCCAGGTCTCACGCGCCAGCCACTTTGACGAGGCCGACTTAAGCCTCCGGGTCTTCGCCCATGAGGTAAGGTGCTCGCTCTACGCGACCCAGGTCGTGGGTTCGAGTCCTGCAGTGGGCGATCCTCTATTGGCCAGTGCGAGCGGTGGTGGCAGCCGCTCTTCTGTCGCTAGACAGAAGAGCGGCTATTAAATCAGCTAACCTTAGATATAGGGTGAAAAGTTTGAAGGGCCTCGTTTGAAGGTCGCACGCGATCGAAACGAAAGCTGCTAGTTACGATGCCGTCAGTGTAAAGGTCGACGGCTGGCTTGTTGGACTGCTTTCGAGGAAGTTCAGCCGCCTATGCCTAATAGTAGCAGAACTAACGATATTGGACTAACAGTTTAAAGGGAAAAGGGAAAGCGAGCCATCTGGAGAAAAAGGGAGACAGACAGATAATATGTCAGACTGAGTGGGAAAGGCGGTGCAACAGAGACACGACGAGCGTAAGTTGAGAGAGCAAGAAAGAGAGAGAGATGGAGAGAATCTCAAATCCACTTGATGTTTGAGGTTGAGCCGGTAAAGGTCAGATAGAACCTGTGCGATGTGGAAAATCTGCCACTGATACAAGACCGAAGGAGTTGATGAGTTTTGCACCAACATTGATCACGAAGTTCTGCTTGAACGATTGAGAACAACGATCGGTCTGGCAGACGAAGCACTGGCGTGGTTTAAATCATACTTGTCTGATCGTGTTCAATCCGTGTCGTGTGGGGGTCAGGCCTCAGACATGAGAAGGGTCACCTGTGGAGTCCCTCAAGGGTCTGTACTTGGTCCCTTGCTGTTCTCCATTTATACGCAACCTCTGGGAAAAGTGATTAAGGCCCATGGAATAGGATATCACTTCTATGCTGACGATACTCAGTTGTATTTGTCATTTAAACCGTCGGAATCTGCTGCAGCAACTGAGAAACTGAATGCTTGCCTTGCCGATATTCGATCCTGGATGTCGGAAAACTTCCTGAAATTAAATGACAATAAAACCGAACTGCTTCTCATAGGACACCCTAAGCGTGTGGCTGGATTAAAAGGCTTGTTCTAATAGGTGATGGTATTGTGCGACCTTCACCACGTGCTCGTAATCTAGGTGTCGTGTTCGACAGCTGCCTCAATTTCAAAAGCTTCATTCAGAAGACTGCCTCTACAGCTAGCCATCACATCCGATCCCTATCCAAGATTAGAAGCTGTCTCCCACAGTGGCTTGTAAAAAATTTAACTAGCTCTTTAGTTCTGTCTCGGCTTGATTATTGTAATTCCCTTTTGGCTAGGCTACCAAAGAAAGCTATTATGCCATTACAGCGGACTATGAATATGGCTGCAAGGCTGGTCTTCAAGTCCCAGCGGTTTGAGCACGTGTCACCTTTGCTGAAAGAGCTAGGATGGTTGCCGGTTGGGCAAAGGATACAGAGCAAAGTTCTTATGCTGACCCACAAGGCCGGCCACGGCTTGGCTCCTTCGTACCTAGCTGAACTGCTGCATCAGTTTCAGCCTGTTCGCGCCCTCAGGTCCTGTGTGGACAATAAATTAGCTGTCCCATTCCTCCGCTTAAAGACAGTTGGCGACAGAAGCTTTAGCTCTGCAGGTCCTAGACTGTGGAACTCGCTTCCACAATTCTTACGCAACGACATCTAATCTCCAACTGCCGACTATGGCACATCTTTTTCAGCGGTCCTGAACTGCTACTTCTATGCTACTCACTACCTCAACTGCTCTCCTAACTCTGCTATGCTTCCCACTTTCTCGTTGTTGCGTGAGACGAAGTCTTTTGGCTAACGAATGCGTACCGAAAGCCGCTTAGGCTGTGAGTGCGCTATACAAAACTCCTGCGTAACACCCACATGGTCTTTATGACTTTGTGGAGTTACTGACGGAGATACATTACATTACCAGAAGCAGACGATAAAGGGCACAGGCAGGAGTCGTGAAGAAAAAGATTGCAGTAATTTAGACGCGAAGTTAAGATGTCTTTTGTATTATTTCCTTGGTTTCCATATCTTTCTCGGTTGTCTAATGCGTGCACTAAACTGAGCATCCCTTTTAAAATCCGAATAGAAACATTTCAGTACGTGCAGACTGTCGTGGTTGTTTGCATCAGTGTTTTCCAGGACTTCCCAAAGCGGCGCTAGCAGGATTTCTCGGCTCATGTTTTCCTCAGGAAACTTAGTTGGCTGACTTCTCGTCTTAACTGCAGTGTCAATTTCTTGCACTGTCCAGATCCGCGTGCGGCCTGCCTACGTCAGTGTACGATCAAACCGGACGTCTCAAATCCTGACGATTCCTAACGATGCGCCCGATAGACACAATCGTGTTGCTTGCTCAATAGACTATTCGTTCGTTCAAGCTACGCATCATTTTGTTGAAGTTTCCAAATGCATGAAGTCTTCATGCAAGTTCTTACAATCGGCGGAAACTAGTCTCTCTGTATTCTACGCCATCGTCCGCCATGCGATCTTCACGCGTCTCGAGAACGCTACAGCAGCGTGCTCGAGCGACGGTACGCGGCAGGAATTCCCGCGGCCTTCCGCAGCAGCGAGCAGCAGCAGCCAGCAGTCCCTGGCTCGGCTCACCTGTTGATTATAGTCACCGAACGTGTCGTGCATAAGTACTGCTGAAAGCTTCCGCTTTTGTCTCGGTAAGATCTACTCGTTGCGCTAGTCAAGAAGCACGTCGCCGACGGCGAGCTATACACGATGCCTCAATCGCTCAATTGCCGATTCGCGAATCGCGTAGCCCTGGAGGCCGCGGCCTTCGCGGAGGCCTGCTGGTGCGGGCATAGGCAGAACCGAAGTAGAGAACAGAGTGAAACTGTACACATTTCGGACATCAAAACAAAGGGAAGTGAGTAAGACATAGCTCAGGTTGTTGGTAGATGTACTAGAGGTGAGCAGTCTCCACTGATGGCATCTGAAGAATGATTAGAACGCGGCTATTCACGACGTGTCCTAGATATCACCAAGGTTACCTAGCGAGGTTTACTAAATTTCAGCAGACCCGCTGGTTCACATGCCACAGCAGGTTTCGGTGTGGATCCTGATGTAAGCACGCGCCGCCCTGTGCGAATCGGTCAACTACCTATTCCGTCTCTGCTATCAAATATGCAGATACTTCGTATAGCAATGCATACGTCTTCAACGAAAGTCGATGACTGTGACTGAGAGGTTAGACGGCGTCACTCAGAGAGGCCATTGGGAGGCAATGCCCGGATCTTTTCAGTAGCCTTAGAACGGTTGCGCTTAGGCGAGAGCAAGGGGGCGGAGGCACGTTCTCTACCGAAGGCGAGATTCGCCAATTTGAAACTGTATTAGCTATCTTATTTAATTGCACGAGACGGAGGCCTTATCGGCGATGAGAGACCTTAATTTTTTAAGGAGAAAAGCATAAAAACATGGCGACCAGAGGGAAAAAAGAGGGAAAGTTCGAGCGAAGGGCTTTTGCTGGTGACGAGTAGGGCTTTAAAAACGGCTCTCTGCTCACTTTCGAGCACAGCGGATGTTTGCGCGCGCAGAAGGCGCGACAATCCGACGGAAGTGGCGAGGCGAGGAGATTAGTCTCGTGCGCGCGAGTGCACAGCGAACGAGCGCTTCGATGAGGCTCAGCCTGCCAAGGCAGCGCGCGCCGTTCCGGCAGCGCCAGCGACGCCCGCGAATAAATGACAGCTCTTTTTTCACACGTCATCTTTATTTGCCGCCAATGTGCAGTGCCCAATCTCCCGACTTCGTCGAAGACGCGAGCATGTCGGTGCATAGATAGAGGCAGAGGACGGCGCGCGCGCGAAGAGCTGCACAGCGGGAGGGGACCGGAAGTCGGAAGTACGGCGCTGGACGCGCGCGCACGCGCCGGAGGAATGCATACGCGGGTGGCCGGGGGGGGGGCGGCGGCGGAAGTGCACTAATCTGCGAGGCCGGCGCAGATTTCCGCTCTCAATTCAATTTCGCGCGCAAATTAAAATGCATTCGCCGTCACGACTTTTGCGGGCGATCGACAGATCGGGCGACCATCTGTCCAGGCCGCCGTCTGTTGAAGCGGCGGCGCCTGCGGAGTGAGCCAGATTATAATAATAATAATAATAAATAATAGTAATAATAAACGAGCCAGAGTGAAACGCCTGCGGAGCTAGCCAGATTAAGATTATGGCTGATGATCATAATTCGTGATTATGCGACTACGCGACAATATATGGCCGAGGCCTTATAAAAAGTTGGCACCATGAGATAGGCAGGAAGCTGGGATTCCAGACTCGGCGCATTGGCGCATTGGAGCTGGTCTGAGCTCTTGGCCATAGAGCCGTTGGTGAACTTCATGGCCGCTGTTGAATGCCTGCAATCGTCCGCTGCTGTCGAAATATGCTCGTCTGCATAATGGATACGGACTTGATATGTTAAGGTACGAGCACTCTTCGTGGCTAGCCGTGCTACAAGTTTCGGGCGTCACCAGCATTCGGCGCCGCGTCGGATGAGACTAGCGCCGTTGCGAGCGCTTCGCTTGCGGTCTAGTTCTGACCGGATGTGGAAGCCGCACACCGCGTTCGTAACACTGCCCGGGCGACCGTCTGTCCGGGTGACCATCTTTTTCAGTCGACCCTCTTTCCAGGCGACCCTCTTTCCAGGCGACCATCTTGCCCATGCGACCATATTTTTTCCAGGCCTCCAACTTTCTAGGTGACCATCTTTTCCAGGTAAACATCTTGTCCAGGCGACCATCCTTTCCAGGCGACCACCTTTTACAGGTAATCTTGTTCCGGCGGCCATCTTTGGCAGGCAACATACTGTTCGTAGGTCGATCTCGTTCGCCGAGAGCTGGAGACCGGCATGTGTATTCAAAGGAATCTTTCGGCGGTCAAGCAGCTTTCAAGCCCGAAATGTCATTTGCCAGCAACTATCCGCGCTCCAAGAAGCTCCCACGATTTCACGCCGGCGGCTAGCAAAGATGAGGCGCGCGGCGGTGCTCAACGCCAAAACGCCGCCGTGGCCCCGATCGCTATATTCCTTAGCTTCGAAGACATTCGACCTAGTCGCGGCGCTGAGTCAATATAAAGAGAACGCCTATCGATCGTTTGGAAATCGGAAAATACATTTGCTTAACTCCATAGGCGAATCTCTCTCTCTCTCTCTCTTTTTCTCTCTCTCTCTCTTTCTAGGCACTTTGTACGCGCTTCGAAGAAAGCATCCTATACACCGATTATTGGTGGTAGCATTTGCAGTTTCAACGGGCGCTAGCGCATGAAGGACAATTCAGCAGAGCCAGGGCAAGGTACCGTAGGAAAAAAGCGGACTTTTCGCCTACTTTTTAGGTGTCGTAAATTCACGGGAGTGTATCGCTGTCAGTCAGTGGCGAGCTCCTGGCTTTGGCCTCGCACGATCTGACGGCGCGCTCTCTACAGATTGAAGCGGTAGTCGAACGGTAGCTAAACGACCTTAATCGGAGGAGCGAGCGAGCGAGCCAGCGGTACCCTGCGTAGCCTGAGGAGCAAGTATTTCAGACATGCGAAACGGCGGTGCGAGAAAATGCAGCGATCGCAAAGTAAATTATGTGCCTTGGGATCAATCCTCTGCGTGATGGAGAGAAAGTATGCAGATCAGAGAGGAGCTGGAGTGAAGTGGCAGTTGCGACTGTCGCAACAGACAGGCCTAGTTGCTGCAGACTCATTTCATGCAACGCGCCGAAAGACAACTCCCAAAGCTGCGAGCGGCGACAGCCGCCATGCATAGTCGAGCACCCAGGGCGTGAAGGAAGGAAGGTGAAGGAAGACCTGCCACGAAATCTGCACGAATACGAAACGTTTTGCTGTTTTTTTTCTTTCTTTCAGCCAATCGCCTCACTGTGCGATCGGTCGCAGGATGGACGACCTCTAACCTCGCGACGGGTTTAGCGAGAGCGTCGTCTTGATTATTGCAATTCCCTTTTGGCTGGGCTACCAAAAAAAAGCGTTAGACGACTGCAGCTGACTATGAATGTGGCTGCAAGGCTGGTCTTCAAGGCCCAGAGGTTTGAGCACGTGTTTCCTTTGCTAAAAAAGCTAAGATGGATGCCGGTTGACCAACGGATTCAGAGCAAGGTTCTTACGCTGACCCACAAAGGCCGCCACGGCTTGGCTCCTTCGTACCTGAAAAAAGCATACAAAAGATACGGACTAAATGTCCATCGACAGGCATATGAAGACTACTGTAGGTCGTACCAATATATCCTAGCAAAGGCTAAGTCTAGTTTTTATGAAAACATTGTTGAATCACAGATGCACAACCCAAAAATGCTGATGTCGACAATAAACCATCTCCTCAACCGTTCCCAGATTAGCTCATTACCAGATGATCCTAATGATGATCTAGCCGATCGCTTCTCTCGATTCTTTGTGCAGAAGATAGACAAGATCAGGGAATCCATCCCTGCGATGACAACCTCCCCACTAGAATGCTGTTCCTCGATTCCTGGCTGCACCTCAATGTCTGCATTTAATCAGGTCACTAGTGATCTAGTCCTAAAGTTCGTATCTCAATCAAAGAAGACAAGTCCTCTGGACCCTATTCCCACTGTCCTGCTCCTACGTTGTATTGATCTGCTGCTGCCATGCATAACTAACATCATTAATATGTCATTAGCCTCAGGTCATGTCCCAGCACCTTTCAAAAAAGCTGTAGTCAGGCCACTTCTCAAGAAAGCTATACTTGACCAAGAGAACTTGAGCAACTACCGCCCAGTTTCCCTTCTACCATTCCTATCCAAGACACTCGAACGGGTCGTGGCGGACCAGCTGAACTCGTATATCGAAACCTCACACCTTGCTAGTAAGTTCCAGTCTGGCTTTAGAGCTAATCACTCCACAGAGTCAGCATTGCTTCGGGTATACAACGACCTACTTAGGAATGCAGACATGGGTAGTGTGTCTCTGCTTGTTTTGCTTGATCTTTCGGCAGCTTTTGACACCATCGATCACAAAGTTCTTCTAGAGCGCCTCTCATCTCGCCTGGGCATCACTGGCACTGCTCTGCAGTGGTTCAGGTCCTATCTCAGTGGGAGACTCTAGAGTATTGACGTGAATGGACAAAGATCATCTGAAGTACCTCTGAAATATGGAGTACCTCAGGGCTCCGTGCTAGGTCCGGTTCTTTTCACGGTTTATACTCTGCCTCTTGCTGATGTGATTGCCAAGCACAATCTAGGCTTTCACTTCTATGCAGATGACACTCAGTTGTACCTTTGCTTTGATCCCTCCCAGCCTTCGAGCACCTCAAATTCTCTAAACTCACTTGCTGCATGCATTGATGACATCCGCACATGGATGGCAGCAAATTTTCTAAAACTAAACGATGATAAACTAACTTACTAGTTATGGGCAAACCCAGTGTGATCCAGAGATTGGAAAGGCTGACTCTCAAAATTGGCTCTGCCAGCATACCTCCTGTCGAATCAGCTCGGAATCTAGGTGTCATATTCCAAAGCGACCTCTCGTTAGACGACCATATCAGCTCCACAGTCAAATCCGCCTATTTTCAGCTTCATAACATTGCTAAAATTCGGGCTTGTTTAGATAAAGATACCACGTCCAAGTTAGTTCGTGCATTCGTGACATCCCGTCTCGACTTCTGCAACTCACTGCTCACTGGCCTACCAGCATGTGCGATCAGGCGATTTCAGCTTGTGCAAAACTCTGCAGCTAGGCTTGTTTTTGTCTGTCGTGAGTGTCGCAGTTGCCACATTAATCCACTTCTCGCCGACCTGCACTGGCTACCAGTCAAGCAACGGATTGACTTCAAGGTTTTGTCGCTCACTTTTAGGTCCCTTCATTCTATGGCTCCAGCCTATCTCTCAGATATACTACCCCATCAGGCTAAGCATCGTACCACCCGCTTTTCGGAATCCAACAGTCTACAAATACCTCATACAAACCTTAAATCCTTTGGAGACCGTGCATTTAGTTCGTATGCTCCCAAAGCCTGGAACTCCCTCCCGACCTGCGTCAAAACATCCCCCGACCTGACCACATTTAAAAGGAACCTAAAAACACATCTATTTAGGACCGCATTTAGTGGGTCCCTGTGATTCTTCCTTGATGTGCTTATGCGTGCTGACACTGTGCATGCTGCCACTAACCACATTTGCATGCTGACCCTGTGCATGTCACCCCTAACCATATTATTCATTTCGTTTGTTTTTTTCAAGCATGATTTTACTTACCATTCAATTGCATTTCACTTTACAGCAAATGTAAAGCGCCTAGAGAGAGATTAAGTTCTCTGAGGGCGCTTTATCAAGTGAATTATTATTATTATTATTATTCCCTAGTTGAACTGCTGCACCAGTTTCATCCTGGTGGCGCCCTCAGGTCCTGTGTGGACAATAAATTAGCTGACCCATTCCTCCGATTAAAGACCGTTGGCGACAGAAGCTTTAGCTCTGCAGGTCATAGACTGTGGAACTGGCTCCCACAATTCTTACGCAACGACAACTACTCTCCAACTGCCGACTATGGCTCATCCTTTTCAGCGGTCCTGAGCTGCTACTTTCATGCTACTCACTACCTCAACTGCTCTCCTGACTCTGCTATGTTTCCCACTTTCACTTTGTTGCGTGAGACGAAGTCTGTTGGCTACCGAATGCGTACCGAAAGCCGCTTAGGCTGTGAGTGCGCTATACAAAACTCTCCCGCGTAACTAACACCCACATGGTCTTTATGACATTGTGGAGTTACTGAAGGAGATACATTACAACATGTCGCTTACCTAGTGGCGTACCCTTCTGCCGAACGCGATTCGGAGCGTGTCTGCGAATATAAGCAATAAGAGCTGGTCACGCGAAACCTACGTACCCTTACTAAGGGGTCGCGAGTTCGTGGCGTGAATTGGAAAGGGATGCACGCACGAATAGGGGATTGTACTGTACTTTATTCGCAAGTGCACAATGTCGCTGCGTGTCTAGTTCGGTTTTATCCTCACGCTCCTCGCAGGCTCTCGACAAAACAAGCTACTCTCTTACGGGGGAACTACGTCCCCGCGCGTAGGCCGCCTACGTCTATCGTGAGGAAAGACCCAAATAGACGGGGTGCCCGAACAACCGGAACCTAAACCCCGACCTGAGAATTAGGGTTCCGCCTCCACTTTCGCCAAGGCTGGATTACCTCGGACCCCGACTGCTGGCCGGAGAACTAGGGCTCCGCTTCCACCGCAAGGGCAGAAACACCTCCACCTTCGCAAGGGCATGAATACTGGGGCCCGTTTCATCTACGAAGAAATACCTCCTCTACACTGCTCCACTCAATGTCAATGTCAATGTCAATGTATCTCCGTCAGTAACTCCACAAAGTCATAAAGACCATGTGGGCGTTACGCAGGAGAGTTTTGTATAGCGCACTCACAGCCTAAGCGGCTTTCGGTACGCATTCGGTAGCCAACAGACTTCGTCTCACGCAACAAAGAGAAAGTGGGAAGCATAGCAGAGTTAGGAGAGCAGTTGAGGTAGTGAGTAGCATAGAAGTAGCAGTTCAGGACCGCTGAAAAAGATAAGTTCGGAAACTGCCGGCGACGACGTCGAAACCGAAGCCGAAGACGAAGAAGCGAGCGTCGCACTCGACCTTTAAATGACCAGATACAGCCGGGACATTTATAGGGTCGGCATGCAGGCCAGCAGACATCGATCAGCGTGCTGGTCCTACCACAACCGCTGCAGCGTATCCTGTCATGACCTATATCGTGCGTCCTAGAGAACGCATGTGCTTTTCAGTCACCTTTCTCGTTCTCACGGAAACCCGTCGGGCAACTCTCGGATGGCTGGCGGCAACAGCGACCTTCGGCGAGGGTTGTCCTATTTTTAAATTGCTAGCCGGTACTATAGGGTCGACAGGCCAGCCGATATCAATCACCTTATGATCCTACTACGACGGCTGCGTCCTCTTGCTCAAAGCTTGAGGACAGAGGTGTTTCTCGCCGAGCAGTTCTTGTTCACCCTCAAATTGAGCCAGGCCGGCGCTGTGCTCTACGGTGTCGTTTTGTCGGTTGCTTGCTCACCATCGGAACGAGGCTTACTTAAGGCATTCTTACGAACACGAAATAATGAGCTATGAAGACGGTGACAGTGACGGCCGGCAGTGACGTACCTAGGCAGTGACAGTTTAGTGACAGTAACCTGATTGCACAGGCCGATAGACTAGCAAGCAGTAGCAGAAGTCGAGACGGCGTGTCACAAGTGCATGCACCAGTTTGGATGTTGTATGCCTGTCTAAGGAAGCCCAAATTTAATCCTCTCATGATCACTGTTGGCAAAAACTCAGCAGCTAGGCTTGTCTGTCGTAACAGCCACCTGGACGCGGAGCCAGGATTGGAGCGGAGAAGTGGTGCCGGGTCTGGGGGGAGGCCGAGTCCCCCCCTGACCCCCTGTGAAAGGGGGGCCTGGGGGCGTCCCTCCTCTGGCGCCCGCGAGTGTCGTGCAGCCTGGCCAAGCACCGAGGGACCAGCAGCTGCTGCTGCTGCTGCTGCTGCTGCTGCTGCTGCTGCTGCTGCTGCTGCTGCTGGCCACCCAACCAGGTGTCAGACTCGGCTCCAACCTACCAGGCCAGGAGGTGGTGGCAGCTGCCAAGCAAGCCCCTGGCCTCTAGCCTCTGCAGCCAGCCCCATTGCACCACTTCTCAATAACCTGCCCAGGCTCCCCATCAAGCAGCGAATCGATTTCCAGGCTACGGCACTCACTTATAGATCTCTTCCTTCTCGGGCTCGGCCTCAGCTGGCTGAAATCCTTACTCCCCGGGCTTCCCATTATGCCCTCCGCTCCAGTCTGACTCTGCTCGCAAAAAGCTGGGCTACTTGCCATTCTTATACCTTTTAGAGATCGTGCCTCCAGATTGTATGCTCCCAAAGCCTAGAAATCATCACAGGGTGTCGTCGCCGAAATCCTCGGAATTGATGACATTAAGAAAAAACCAAAAACCCACGTTCCTCACACGATTTTCCCCACTCATGCAAATCGATCTTTACGGACTTAGTCATGCCGAAATCGTGCACGTTGTCGCTAGCCAATTTACATGCATGCTTCCCTCTGTTTTACAGGGCCTAGAAAGAGATTAGCTCGGTTTGGGAGCTCAATAAATATCTCATTTGTATCATCATTATTGTTAGTATTACGTGCAGGCCCATTGCCATGGCTCTCGTCGGCAAAGGGCCACCTATCGTCGATAAATAATCAGGTGACCTCCGCCCCAATTCTTGATTTACTACTACCGGCACTCTCATTTCTATGGCAGAGAAACTCTCACTACCTCAGATTATGATTTGCTGTACACAGACCAAGAATAGGCAAGGCTTTCGAGATGCTCAACCTCGCACAGACTATTATCGGCCGGCTAGTTCCAGCCTGACACCCTGGCAGCCCCACTGACTTGTGTACTAACTAGACTCCACGCATAGCTTCGCCACCTGCCTCCACTACGAGGTCAAAACGGTGGATCTCACCGTCTGGCCAATGAGGCCAGTGCCTGGAAGGAATCTCAAGAGTACCATCAAATCGGGTGGCTTTGCTTGGGCAATCGCACCTCTAAGTGCTCTGCTATCCCATTGTGGAACCTTTGGCACCAGTAACTGGGCTAACTTAGTACGGCTTAGACAAAGGAAGAGAAGGGTTCAAAGAGAAAGTCCACAGACTGTTGGCTCCCTTCGGCATTCCTACGATCCACTGCCTCTGGCAATGTCATGCATGATCTGTGCCCCTTGGCTAAATCCTGGCAGTGCCACTATTGGCCAGCCTTCTCAAAGCCTGCCAAGGTCAACTTGGTCTGCATGCCAAGGTGAGGCTGATATCCCCAAGGTCAGGCTGCTACTAGTGACTTCCCCTTAGTGACTCACATGCTCAGATTGAAGCCGTGTTCCGAAGGCCGAGAGACAGGATAACACCAACTGCTACGACATCTGGTCTGGCACGGGTCAAGCGCCACTGCGTCCTTCTCTCATTCGTCTTCTGTCATTCGTTCGTGTCGATCGCACCGCGATGGAGGGAGTTAGTGCAAAGTTTCTGAGTCGCAAGAGTATCCTTAACGTCGTAAGCAAGGAGTCCTTTCGATTTGGGGGCTTGCTTGGCCACTTCTCGTTTACGCGTCGACACAGGGTCGTGCACGGACGCGTTGCACGTCACCACCAGTACTCTTTTTAGTTGCTCTCCACCTGGTGGTTAGACTGCAGCAGGAATCTGGCGAAGCAGTCGAAGGTGAAGGTCCTCTGCTGCGGAAGAGCCTCCCGCGTTCAGCAGTTGCTGGGCATTTGGTGCCGCGCTGTGGTGAGACAGGCTATAACTTGGCTAACAACTAGAAGTACGATGGTTTGTATGTATTACCGGGCAACTGACTTAAAGTTGCCATACACTGCTGAGTCTGTGCCCCATAGCAGCAGCTGCTGCTTGTGCTAGCCCAGTGGGAAGCCATTGAACCAAGCTCCATGCAGGTACTTGCCCAAGCCAGCCTCCTCGCCCGCAAATCGACCGTAACCACCGTTCACAGGTCTGGTAGACCTGAACTGAAATGTGAGCCACCCCGCCGTCAACAAGGATGCTGCTTGCTGGGGGGGGGGGCGGCAGTCTCAACTATTTGGCGCCGATTAAATGACTTGAGGAAATTGCCTGCTGCTGGTGTTTTTCCAGGAGCCGTGGCATCGTGGGTGTCGGGGAGCATGTTACCACCGGCTGCCCTCCAGGCTGCGGCTCCCGGTTGGATAATGGTACCCGTGACTCACTGGGCTGGCCTCTCCCTCCCCCTCTCTCTCTCTCTCTCTCTCTCCCTCTCTCTCTCCAGGCCCTCAGCTTCCTGTTTTCGCTGATCTTGCGGTCATTCTGAGTTGGGTCTCATTAGGGGTGCCACCAACAGGCAACTGAACCTGTTGCAGCCCAGACTGGATTGCCAGAGAGGCCGGCGACCGCCCATTGCTTGCAGCATGACTCTCATCTCAGCTGCACGCACACCGGGACTCTCTCAATACTGGGTCGGAGGGGGGGGGTGGGGTGGGGGCCGGGCAGCTTTCTCGGCGATCGACGGTAGCTGCCTGCAACAGTTTACATTCTGCACTGGCACGAGGCTCCCTAAAGGTCACTAGAACTATTAGCTGCTGAGTGCCTACCGCCTGTCATTGCTGGCGGTTGACCTCTGAAGATCGCTACACGGGTTCGACAATAAAGCTTATTTTCTACCCGAGAGGCAAAGAGTGGTAGCACAATGGTCATAAGTGCTTAGAGGAGAGTACAAGAAAAACACCAGTCTGCGGTGGCTTCTCCGTAAGGCATTAACAATCCATTGCTCGGCTAGAATGCAAAATCGCTGCAAACGGTTATGGGGATGGCTGAATCGAGAATGGCTGAAGAAAGCCTAGTAAGCCAGTAGCACAGCCAACTACTTGCGACTAACAAACCGGGACACCGACAGAAATTACTGGTAAATCCAAATCAAATCTAGCTTCGACAACCGAGGAAACTCGAAAGCTGCAGCCTGCCTGCCTACCGCCGTCTTACGACTGGCCATCAAATGAGCAATCAAAGATAATTGAGTATCACCGGAGCAGCTGCTCCTGCCCCCACAGCACAAAGAGATGCAGTGTGCGATACTATGACACAATTAATGGCTCAGTTGCTACATCGCAGCTGCAGAAAGCACTTCAAGACCTGCACCCTGCTGCTGCTGCCGTGGTCGCCGGCGGCCTGCTGTTCGGTGGGGGGGTGGTGCAGTCTTTGAATTCGCCACTGGCTTCGCCTGTCTCTGCTAACCCGCCGGCAGCTTGCCACCGGAGACTGATTGCTGCCTGAAACCTAAACCAAGTTGAGTGCAACACGGTAGCTTCGGGGCGAGCAAAAGCTGCACCCTGCTGCTGCTGCTGCTGCCGCTGCCGAGCGTCGCCTGGCAAGGCTACGGGGAACCTACGAAGGGGAGTAGGCAGGCGAGAAACAGGTGGTGCAGGCACCTGGTATCGTCCTCCGGCTTCTCTCTTATTTGCCACATAGAGACAGCAGCCACTGGCTCCAGCACTGGACAGATGGGAGGGAGCAGATAGACACTTGCTCAGTCAGTCTTTGGAGAAGCCAGATCCTCGTTCAACCTGATGTTCAACCTTCTACTTGCAAGCTGGGCGGGTTGTTGGGATAACTAGAAAGGGGTCGTCGAGCAGGTCAATGCAAACTTGAGGTAGTTCGGTGAGCTCATTTATTAAGAGTAATTGATCTCCCTCTTGCGAGCTCTTGTGCCACTCACTGGCTATTCCTGCCTTGGCGTTCGCTCCGACTAGTTGGAGCCCATCCGGCTATCTGCTGCTAATTTTGTGGCAGTTTTGGCCAGCTGCGCTTACTCACCTGGGCCTGAGGTGCATAGCGTCCGGCGACGGTCTCGTCGTCGTCGGTCCATCCACTGCCCCTTAGCGATCTCGGAAAACTTTCCCTCCAATGGTTCCCGGGCTCTCTTTTAATCGTGCCTCAGAAGTTTTGCAGATGTAAATTAAGCACGTGCCCACTGCAGACAATCGGGATTCTGTTCCCTGCATCTTCGGAATCGTGAGAGATTGTGGTCTGGATTGCATTGCCATCTCCATGCCTTATCTGGGTGCCTCGGCATCGGCAGTGCTAGGAGCGACAATGTTTCCTGCAGCCGAAACAACCTAGGCCAGGAGGTAAGGTGCTCGCTCTCTTCACAACCGAGGCCGTGGGTTCGAATCGTGCAGTGGGGGATCCTATATTGCCAACTGCAAGTGGCGGTGACAGCTGCTAAGGCTCGTCTGCCGCTATACAAATACAAATGAGGCAGCTAAATCAGCTAATATTGCCGTAAATCACCATTGCCATCGCTGTAGCCCTTTCCAGCAGGTCTGAAGTGCCTTGAAAAAGTCTATTTCTCTGAGTGGGCCATACTATTTCCTATATATTATGATCTATATATTATATACTATTATATTATATATAATACATATACTATACAATTATTGTCTTATGTTATAATAATTTCTTAAAAATTCGTTATCATTTCGTGCCTCTGGCAGCCTGATAGGGGCTGTTGAATCTCTGGGGGGATGGAGGCTAAGGTGCTCTCAGAGGTTGAAAGGCTTAATCGAACTTTCCTATCCTGCCCCTTCAGCCACAGAGAGTTATGATCCTTCAGTTCCTCTCGCAGCAGCACTCGCCACCTGAAGGTGCGAACGCAGCAGCGTTGCTTCAAAGTTACCAAGTCTAAGTTGCTTCAAAATTACCAAGTCGCGTTGCTTCAAAATTACGAAGAACTGGCAATTAGAAGCAACTGGCAATTACTGGCAATTACTGGCAATTTTAAACTGCCAGCGATCGATTCCCAGTCTGATTCCATCGATGTCCAGAGAAGTCAACAAGATGCTGATCGCGTTGTGACGCTGCCAGTACTTCCACTTTGCTGCCCAGAAACTTCAACAGCATGCTCGCCGAGGCAGACGTCTCGAGATGGTCCATCGCTTGTCAAGTACCTGCGGCCGACTATAGTATGCCGGCTGCTTTTCGCCTTGTGGAGGCTGTATCGAAGACTGGGGGGGTGGCTGGGCCTGTCGAGGGGCCCAGCTGTGCCTCTCAGCTGTACCGCTCAGCCTGCAGACTCTCTCGTAACTGTCCTGGTCATTGTCTTCACTCGACTGCTTCTTTGTCCGCGGTGCACGCGATTTTAACGAGGGGCATTTTCGTGCCCGGCAGTCTAACAAAGCTTTGTGCCTCAGCTGCACCTATTTCTCGAGGCCGTCATGAATCATCGCCCACCGCGATCAGACCGACGCTCGTTCTCGACTGACTGGTCGCCACCGCTGCGGCAGTAACCAGAGAATGGGAGCCATCCATCACCTGCTGCTGCAGGTAATCGGGCTTCCACGCTGACAGTAAGCATCCTTTCGGTTTTACTTTATTGCACCGGCCGACTGGAGATTGATTGCGTATATCCTTCTACCACCTGCTGGTCAAGCTGCCTAAGCAGAAAACCCATCGAAAGCAATCGAAGCCGAGCGGCTGACCCAATACAAAATATTCTACCCACATTTGGCCGACGGCTGACGTCTTTTCGAGGCAGGCTTTGCAGTAAGGTACGGCTCCTAGAGCCTGTAGAAAACTTGGAAGGTTGAGCAGCCTGGCTGGCTGGCTGGCTGGCTGGCTGGCTGGCTGGCTGGCTGGCTGGCTGGCTGGCTGGCTGGCTGGCTGGCTGGCTGGCTGGCTGGCTGGCTGGCTGGCTGGCTGGCTGGCTGGCTGGCTGGCAGCGGCGGGCATCTTATCTCGGGCGACCAAGCACCCAAGCCACACACTGCCGACTGAGTACGTTGATGTTATCACAATCGGTGCAATCTGGCGTCACTCAGACTTAAGGCAATTCCTGCCGAACAGATTGCATTGGAGAATATGCTATGCAATCCTGGACAAAAAATCCAAGCGACTAAGCAGTTGCCTCCCATCATGGTCTTTATCTGGAATCAGTAGAGCTACAAATGTAACCACGGTCGGGTAAACATCTATAAACTTGTATAAGGATTCATGGGATTAGAGATAGAGAGCTTGCAACTTTTGCAGCATATGTTAAATGCATGGATAGGGATATAGTTTCTCTCATGGCACTAAAAATATGTCTTCCTATTATTATTATTACTATTAATAGTAATATTGTTGTTATTATTAGGAGAGACCGCGTATAGCATGTGGCCGGCTCCACTTTTTCATTGGTCTGTTGTAGGTAGAAAGAAGCTCAGGCAGCGCCGGTAGTAATGCGTAAGTAAAAGTAGACTTAATTTCCTGCAAGGGAGCTCTCATGCATTTGCATCGTCCTGCCTCCACATTGACCAGTTTCATTTCCATTTTTCATTTGCTGGATTTCTGGCACCTACCCCCCCCCCCCGCTCGTGAAAGCCGATCTCGTGGTTTTTATTAACGACCAGCCCTGTTTTGCTATCGGCATTAGCGCCAATTCAACGCTAGAGACCTCTTTTGAGTAATTCAGGCCACAGACAAAGACAGGATTAAACCGAGGAGGGTAACGGACCTTGACGTTGCCAGAAGCTGCCAGTCGTGGGACGGTTGAAGGGGCATTTCGGGAGGCTCGCGCCCCTCCGAGCTCCACCTCGGGGTGGATCTGGGTAACCCGACGACCCCCCCCCTTCCCGGCGCCTTTGCTTCATATTGCCTCTTTGCTGTCAAGGTATCCCAGGTCGCAGCGTAAGGCTGCAGGCAGGCTTTTCGGGGCAACCTGCAAGGGGGTTGCGCCTGCCTGATACCGGGCGGGCAGAGTACGCGGACAAATTACTCGCGGGTTGACTGTTGAATTTCGATTGCCGCGGTCGATATAAGCGAGTTCGATCTCGATTGGGTAGCGGAGCCTACCGTTCTGGCGACCTTGCGTGCAGAGACTAGTGCTATTCTCCGCAAGGCACTGTTGCAGCCGCTGAACGAAAGTCCTTATGCAACAAACATAGCACTTGAACTGTGCCGACGCGTGAAATAGCGGCGAAGCGGGACTCACTTCTAAGCCCAAAGTAACGGTGACTCTTTTGAAGCCCAAATCACTACTGACTAATAATTACATATGAAATATCCGGCTCCCACAGATTTTAATTCATGAACCGTTAATAATCTCTCGGGCTACCAGATCTGGCCGATACAGCATTCCAACTTTTCACCGTTATTAGTCGTCCACGGTGACGCTATACTGTGTGTGGGTCTTGGCATGCAACGGTGCAATTTATGCTCAAGTAATCAGCAAAATGATGGGGGAATAATATATCCACGATTAACTTCTTCTAATTTACAGTGTAGAAATGTAGGCGAAACTGTTGCAGTTAATAGAAAATGACTACGGTTCGCCACGATCTTCAGGACCGCGATTCTTTGTTCAGTGTGCTGGCGTTAATTGATCCCATCGACCGAGAAGGACCCCCCCCCCTTATGTTCACCATTCATTTTACTCTGAAGTTTTCTACTTGCACCATTGGCCCACATAAACGCAGGCTTCGGCTGCATGTGATACTTTTATGACAGGGTTTTAATTAATTTTCCTGGAATGCGTTTGCATTATTGACACAACGACTCTCATGCAAGGCTGCTGTCTTCAGCTGCCACCATTCGTTGCTGCTGCTGCTGCTGGGCATGCTTAGGGCGGTTAGATGTTACGCGCTTGAGCAACAGAGTAATTGGCATAAATGGACAATTAACCACTTCGTGGGAGCCCACCCAGCGGACTAATTCAGAAGGCTGCTGCCTCTGCTGCCCTCCTATGATTGGCCTTCGGGAGCAAGGTTTCAGTTTCAGGCCCTCTCATTAGTTAATTCTAAGTACCATCAGGCCGCAGGATGTAGTAGCTTCGGGATTCTTCCGCGGTTCCAAGTATATTCCATCAACACCGTTAACGTCGTAGAGGCGAAGAGTCGAGAGGTCATTCCAAGCAAATATTCAGACCTATCTGCGTGTGTTCGTGTGTGTGCGTGCGTGCATGCGTTCGTGCGCGTGTGTGTTTGTGTGCAGAGCCCCGGGTACGTACGGAATAACACTTCAATGGCAATTTTTTGTATTATCCCGTCTTATCCTACAAGACGGTTGGGAACTTTAACAGCAAGAACTAGAACATTTCGGCCTTTTAATACTCGTATGAATTTCCAAAAGCTTATTATGACAGAAAGGGTCAGAGTGAGTACTCCTGCGAGTTTAGTTAACTTCTCAAGAATGCTGACTTAGAGTCGAGTCTCACTTCTAGTTCTATTAGATCTCGCTTCTGATTCGATTGATCAGCTTCAGCCATCATCATCTTCAGCTCCTCTCGTCCCGCCCAGGAGTCACAGGTGCTGTTGTGTTGCAATGGTTAGGGTCTAATCTCTGTGGGATAACTCA
The DNA here is from genome assembly GCA_009760855.2 of Cristatella mucedo. Classification (NCBI taxonomy): domain Eukaryota; kingdom Metazoa; phylum Bryozoa; class Phylactolaemata; family Cristatellidae; genus Cristatella; species Cristatella mucedo. The sequence continues at coordinate 3,279,043 of WPIO01000011.1, read as the reverse complement.
GAGCTGATGTCAACGGCAAGCGATGATCTAGTGATCTTTGACCCATGGAATCCATTTTAGGTCCACTCCCGTTCACAATTTGTAATCTCCCTTTTTCCGAGATAGTCGCCAAGCGCAATCCGGTTTCCATTTCTATAAAGGCGCCGAGAAGCTGTACATGTGCTTCTATCCTTCACTGCCATTCCACTGCATTCATCCAGCATCTCAAACTTGCCGAAGCTCCCGAACAGCAGTATTGCTGACATTCGCACTTGGGTGGCCTCTCAAATTGAATGACAACAAGACCAACATACTAATTATGGCCAAGCCAAGTGTTACTCAGAGAATGAAAGCCGACTCTTCTAATCGGCTCGACCAGCATGTTTTGCATAGCCTCTGCGTGGAATCTGTGGTTTCCCTTGCAAGAATGACCCGTCATTAGATGAGCACATTAGCGTCGCAATAAAGTCTGCCTACTTTCGCCTTCATTACACTGCAAAAAAGTCAGGCTTGCTTAGTTAGATAATGAAACCACAGCCGAGCTGGTCCGCGTGCAGGTGACATGCCGGCTAGACCTCTAAAACCCACTACTTGTAGGGCTTTCTGTCTGTATTGTTAAATGTTTACAGCTGGTCCAAAAATCGGCAGCTAAGCTTAGTTTTTGCTAACGTCGAAACTGTCGCATTACACCACTGCTCACCAAGCTGCACTGGCTGCCTATCAAGCGGTGGATCTATCGACTTTAAAATTCTGTCCCTCACATTTACGTCCGTCCATTCTCTTGCTCATGCACGGTAACTCTTGCTCTCAGCCCTGATCCTCTCTCCTCGTCGGCTGCCCAGCTGCCAAGCGATAGTAACTGCACAGCTTGAGGACCGTCATCAATACCTTGCTCACCCGAGAGAAAAATCGTTGGACAACTGACGAGGCTCATCGCATGCTGGCAGACGAATCGGGCTGTCTCATTACCCATAAGTAGAAGCAAGAGATGCCGCTGTACAAAGCAGACAAGGCATGCACTTTTCGACACTTGCTCACGTGGCCCACGTGCGTGCGATTGCCGCGAAGGAGGGATAAGGCGGAGGGCGAATCGCGTTCCAAGTCGATCAGCTACATCGGTGTCCTATTCGTCAGAGCCTTCCGACTGCCTCGGGTACGAGAGCAGGAGCAGGCCAGAGAGGCTCAGCCCTGCTAGCTTCCAGTACACTGAATAATCGTTTTGGCTCAGGCACAGCTGGTGCTGGCACTTCATCTGCAAATACGCTGTTTAATTAATAAACGCTCGCAGATTAACAGCTGCCAGCCAGTGCTGGCTAGGCCGCAGCCTCCAACTCGTCTGTCCGGCCGTCATTCACCCGTAGCATAAGTGTAGCTTTAATTATTATTATTATTATTCATTTTATATTTTCCGAATGCATTCGGAAAGTGCTTGCACAGGCCGACATAAGAAAATCAGTGGCGTTTTAGAATGGCTCTAAAAAGGAGCCGTACCTGTAGCCCAGCGGCACGAAAAAAGAGAGCAGCCAACGAATATTCTCGAAAGGTCTGCAGTGTTTATATGCTGCTTCGCCTAACAGTGGCCAACAGAAGGTCCTGGCGTTTAATGCCACCCTCTACACTAGCTCTTCAGGAATTCGAAGCCAGCTTCGATATCGTTGATAAAGATTCACTATCGGTGCTTTGCCATGCCCTCCCCCCCCCCCGTCGTCGCGGCCTGTGTGACATCGAAAAAGCTACTTCGGTCGCAACAGAGCACTTTCGGCTGCTCTATCCATCCTCGACAGAGAAGCATGGAGGGCGGTGCAACGCGACCGGCTGTCCCAGCGAGAGCTGCAAGGTCACGCTTGATTGATCTCCCCCTCGACTTATTCCTAGTTGCCTTTGCCACCGAAGCTGGGCTTACAAGGCGCCTGCCGCAAGCATTCCTGCACCCAGCCGAGGCAGGCTGGCAGAGACGGCCCAGCCTTCTCCTTCAGCTATCTGGGCAGATTTGATAGGAGGGCGAGGAGCGTTGCCCGCTCTCTCCATGTAATGTAATGTAATGTATCTCCTTCAGTAACTCCACAAAGTCATAAAGACCATGTGGGTGTTACGCAGGAGAGTTTTACAGCTTGAATCTGCTGATAGTGCTTCGCTGGGTCCGCGGTCGCCCTTTGGCACGCTGATACAGCGAATCCGTGATCCCTTCGGCAGGCTGATAGTTGCAGCCGCTGAGGCTGCGTTAAAAGTTTTTACGGCAGCTGCCAATGCAGATTCGCATGCCGAGGAAACGGTCACTCGGCAGCACGAGCCAGACGTGGCCTTGCACCAGTTGCTGCTGGCCGCCCGCATTAATGCATGGACGCCGATAGAAAAGCCACAGCCATGGACGTCATGGCTGTCATGCCTAAATCACTTTGCCTGGCAAGCCAAGGATCGCTGCTGCTCCTGCTGCCTCTCCAAATCGGTCCACCGCGCCGGCAGCCATGCATGGTTCGTCCATGCTCCGACTGCTGCTTAGGGGTGTAGTCACGTGGGTGCGCAGGCAACGCCTGCATTCAGATTGCATTGCTCGAGCGGGCTGGGGAGGCAGCTGCAGCACGCTGCTCAGCCGATGGCAGCTCAGAGTGAGCGCTTCGGTGCGCACACGCTCTGCTCGAAACGCCCTCGGCTTGCTCGCTCTGGTTCTAACAAGAGCGGCTGCTTCGGCTGCTGCTGGAAAGCAGCGGCGACTGCGTTTTTAGCAGACCGACTGACTCGCCTACAGAAGCTACCAGAGTTCGAGAGCACTAGCCCAAAGAGCGTGCCCAGGCTTGCACAAGACGGGCCTGCTCCAGCAGCGTCGTTCGATTGCTGCCACAGCTTGTGTGACGTCAACTAGCACTCGAGATTGACGACCTGAGGTCGCCGAGGAGTCTCGATGACCTCAGTGGGTGGTGGTGGTGAGGGTGGTGGTGGTGGGGGGCGTCCCTCTGCAAATGCCCTTCTGGCAGCGGCAGCAGCCCTGGAAGCCTCAGAAGCCGAGACATTTCCAGCACAATTCCAGCTGGCAGCACCGAGCGAGATGATTGTATCGAGCTGTCGCCGAGCAGCCAGTCCAGCCCAGCCGCATGCCGAGCGGCCGTCCGGACCAGTGGCTGCAGCACCTCAAGATATAGCCGCGGGCGGTGGCGGCTGCTGCTTCGGCGGCAGCGGCTCAGGCTGAGCAGCGGCTGGCCGGCCACCAGGCCGACGGCGAAGCACCGCAAGCAGCAGGCCGCATCGAGCGGAATCGCCGCAGGCCTTGCACAGGGCAGCGACGTGAGTGAGGGGCTCGCGAGCACATGCGTGGAAAGTCACCGGACTAGCCTAGCTCAAGTGCAGGCAGCAGCACCACGCCTCTCCTGCTGCCTCGTCAGTGGTGGAGGCAGGCGACAGGCGGCGGCCGCGTGTGGGTGTTGCCCAATTACGCTTTATCATCCTTCCCAGTCACTTCAAAAGAAGGCGGTGGCGGCCGCACCCGGCGCCCTCTAATGAGTACACGAGCGAGATTGCCGGCCCGGCCCGACAGCAGCCATTCCAGCCGATCGGTGGAGAGCTTGCCCGGTGACCGCAAGCGCCCTCTATAGGCTGACGGACAACTACCCTCTGTACGGTGCTCCTGGGTCTTGGTCTAGGGTGCTTGCACTTTAGGTATTAAGTTTGAGTCCTGCAGTGCAAGCTATTCGTAATTGCCCACTGACAAGCCGGAGCTGCCTGTGACAGGCGCTACCACTCCTTGGGCGACATTAAAACAAGGCTGCTGTATCAGCTAACTTTTACTCCTTCACTTCAGCTCCATCCAAAGCAGTTTAGGGCTAAAAGCTGAATGCATTATCTGAACGTGGGCATGCTCAATGCCTACTACCCCAATTTAATACTAGCCCAGTGCACAGAAAGGCAACTCAAGTGCTCACCGGCAGTTGTCGACCGTAGGGAAAGGAACGTGCTCTTATTACTACTAGTGGATTACGACACCCGGAATGGCAGGACATCCTGGTACCGACGGCACGTTAATAGAGCTGCGGTTGCACCACGACAGTATTGTTTCTCATCCTTACCACCACCATCACCCCATCGAATGCTGACTTGCAGTGAGAATTTGAGTGGCTCCTATCAAGCCTACTCGGACGAACCGCCTCACATCAAACGATGACTCAGAGCTCTGCAGCAGTTCATAAAAGCATCTGAACGTGTTTGTTCGTTTGGGTGGTTGCTGTAGTCAGGAGAAAATGAGCTGACTCACAGCAACCATGGACCACCAGGAGCCGTTCTGCACTGCCTGCCTGGTAAATTGGCAATTAGTCATTCAAGATACAGTAGACCACTCAGAAAATGCTGTACCAGTATAAGGAGCGAATAGTTCGTATGCGTGCTGCATTCAGGACGAATCAAATCAGAGATTGACTGCAGTACTGCCACTGTACGATTTTTCAATTCGACTCATTAATGGAGGCCCCATCAGCATTAAATCGGTCACTTTCGCACTTGTGAGTCAACCACTTCTGCAGCTACAGCACATGAAACCATTAAAGCGGCTTGTTTCGAGGAGATTTTAGTGCTAGCAGGAATGACTGCTGAAAATGACGAAACATCATGGCCGGGGCCAACTTCCCGGAGGCGACAGTCAACTGCTGGACAGCAGCTCTAAGCACCTCTACCACCACCACAACCAGGGCTCAGACTACACCTCCGCTGCTGCAGCAGATGCCTGGGCATACCTGGACAGCTCTTGGACAGCTGTGAAAGGCAAGCGGGCACTGGTACCAGACGGCATCGTTCCTGTGGCCCGAGAGCTCGACCATGAACGTTGTGATAAAAAATATATACCTGCAGCAAGCCTGCACGTGCATTACTCGGGACTGCGCCAGCCGAGCCCGGGCTCCGAGCAAGGGAAACACTAGAGAGCATGATCCCCAACCAACTCAAGCCCCCCCCCCCCGCCGGGGACTCAATACATCTAGCTAGCAGACAGCTGCGAGCGAGCAAAGTATCGTGGAAGTAAACCAGTAAGAATCCGAGGGTGAGCTCGGAAGCTCCTGCGTATGCCACCACGCATGCACGGGCATTCGAGTAAGCACACGCGAATATCTATACCTGCCGTGTAGCTTGTGCCAGAAAGAGGCTGCAGTGGAAAAGAAAAGATGGCCACTAGGCAGGCGGCAGAGAGCAAAGTAATGCATGCTCCTTCGACAAATGTCACCACTTTATTCGACTAGACTTGTTTATAGTGGAAAGCCATACGGACCCAGCCGGGTCATGAATGCATCAAGATGGTCAGCAAACGCGTATGCATGCAAATAAAATGCAATAAATAATGCCCTACCTATTGCGCACGGGTTGCACGGGTCACCCGCACGGGGAAGGGCTAAAATTTAACGAGGCTTTTTGCCGTAAAAACTTGCCACAGGACCTATTAAATACTGCGGAAACGTAGGCACGACTTATTCGGTGGCATTCCTGAAGAGTAATGCCTTTGATAACGTAGGGATCTGACTAACTGCTAAAGCAAGAAAAATATAAATAAAATGGACAGAACGACGATGCTCTGCAGGCCGGGCAGCCGGTCCACAGCATCGTGGGCACACATGGCTCCGCTTCTGCGCGCATCACACTATGGCACTGGGCAGGCTCGGGCAGACGATACTGCACCGCAACTGCGGCCGCTTTGCACTGTCACACGGCGTCCGGCTTCGTCGAACCACGTCGGGCGTCTAATTCTGCGTTAATTGCGGCAGACGAACGGTCTGTCACCGCCAGACCAGCAGGCTGCACGTGCTGCTGGATAGCAGCCGAAGGTGGCACCCACTGAGCGCCCTCTCTGCAGCCGCTGCTGCTGCCGCCGCCGGTGCGTGCCGGTTGCCGTGGTGAGCCTTCATCATGCATGGCCTCTGCTACGCTGCCAGTGCTGGTGGAGATCTATTATCAGAGTAAAGCGGTGCCATTGTGACAGCTGAGCTATGCCAACGGCCAATGCAAATGCGCACGGCTAGGCTGCCTGCGAGGTAGGAGGGGCACACCCAAGGTCGATAGCGACAGCCCGGCAGCGGCTGAGCAGGCGCTGCTACACGACCGTCACCTCGACTGCGCACTCGATATCGAAGAAGCTCGTCGGCACCGGCCAGCGATAGCCGGGGACGGCAGCCAGCGGCGGATGAGCAGGCAAAACCGATCGGCGTCGAATCTGAGCGCAGCTGCTGCAGCAGCTGCGCGCAGGGGGCGCGGAGCAGCACCGCGCCCAGGCGACTTACCACGCCGCTGTCGATCGATCCGCTGCTGTGCCTCTTCTCGATCTCGTCTACGGAAAAAGGGCAGGGACACATCGTGGTGCGACGTCGGCAAGCAGACGGCACGGACGAGCAGTCGTCGAGCGAGCGGCAGAATGAGGCCCGACTCGGCTTCGAGGCCGAGTCTGACCGGAGACGAGCCACATCGAGCCAAGAACACCTACCGTGGTCGACGTCGGATCCGGCGCACTGCTGCTGCTGCTGCCGGCGGCCGCAGTCCGGAGCCGAGCGAGGGACGGCAGCGGTGGCGGCGGCACAGTGATGGGCGGCACAGGCAGCAGCTCCGAGCGCTGGCACTCCGCCTCCTCCACAGCAGCAGGCGTCGAGGTCAGACGGCGGAAGCAGCAGCTGCGGGCTCGCACGAGCCGCCGCCGGGCCCGCGACGCACACGACGACGCCCGAGTCCTTGCTGCAGCGGTCTGCCGCCATCGCCGCCGAGGTGGCCGAGCCTCTTGCCGCCTGCGGCTGGCCTGCAGCTGCAGGCGGCGTCGGGTGAGTCACGGGGCCGGTGGCTGCGGCCGACGAGCCACAGCCCGGTCCGCCGTGGCAGGCTGCAGCAGCCATCTCGAGGCGCACGGTCTCCATCTCGTTCATCTGCACGAAGTAGCAGCACAATTCAAATCGAAATCATCCCCGGGACAGGTCGATCGACGACAAAGGCATGCATGCATGCATGCACTCAAGCAAGCAAGCCAGCCTCGAGCTACCAGTGAGCCGCCCCTCGAGCGAGTAGCGAGGCCGACAATAATAAAAATAATAATGCACTTGCTAAAGCGCCCTAAGAGAACTCAATCTCTTTCTAGGCGCTTTACATTTGCTGCAAAGAGAAAGATGCGAGAAGTGCCCCCTCCCCCCCCCGTGGGGGGGGAGGGGGCGATGAGAAGTCGGGCAGCAGCCTCACCTCCTGGATGGACTCGCGAAGGTCATCGACGAACTTCTCTCTATCGTGGCTATTCCTGGCATTGAAGAACGTCAGTGACCGATTGTCGGCTGCGACGGCAAGGCGGATGCCGTACGGGTGGTCTGCAACAGCAGTATGGAGCGATGTGTGTGTGTGTGGCTCTCCCACTTGCTGCCACCGAGAGGTCGGGGGGGGGGCAAGGGAAGTGGACGGAATAGCCATCGCAACGGGCCGGCAGCAGCGCTCTCGAAGGTGGATGGACCGGCATGGGCGACCGCTCACGTTCTGTCTCGAAAGCAGAGGCCTTGAGATCGATGAGAGGGTAGCTTGCTCGAAAAGAGTATGATGTGATGTTCTTCTTCTTCTTCGAGAAGATCTTAGTAACCTGATGAGAGCAAACGAGCGAGAATAAATTCACACAAGAGCGATTTAACACGATGCCACCGAGCTGGCATTGAATTGGCGGGCTCCGAGTCGCATGCATACACACGCTGCGTGCTATCTATGCAAGTCCCTTGCTCAAGAGCACATGCAACATCAAAAGTGCGCATTTGGCCAGGCACGCAATCATACGTAAGATAAATTCAAAAAAGAGAGGGGTAGAGGGTGGGGGAGGCACTACAGAAGCAGGCAAATAAGCAAGAAGCTGCCTAATGGCCGAAATGAGGTTCGAATATGCTAGACATTAAGCCAATAATAGCAGCACCTTCCCCAAAGCCTTTGATGCCGACAATTGGTGCTAAGGTTCCGGCCTGCATGAGCCCCTGGAACAGATCACTATTGTGGCAGGCATCAGAGCGACAGCAGTCGAAACAAAAGCAAGACAGTCGATTGCCGGGTGGCTCGGATCAAACGCAAGAGCTTGCTTTTACTCGACGGTGCCATGGATCGGAAAGGCGGTTCCGGCCAGACTACGAGCACTTACCACCAAGATGTCGTTAAACAGGAACACCTCACGCTGATGTGTGCCGGCACGACCTTTCTTTGACGGCTCCCGCACTTCGTACAAACGACAATAGCAGACCAACCGTCTGAACGGCACGGCCAGCTTAGGCTACAGCATGACGACATGGCAGCGATTACAAGGCAGCCAAGAAAGTTCACTCTGAGAGCAATGGCGGGGCAATACCGACAAGATGGCATGGTAGTCGCCGCCAGGTCCGCAACAGGCTTTGAATTAAACGTGCAATTTCCCATTCCCGAAATAACAATCCTGATACATGCTGATCGAAATTTCGAGAGCTCGGAGGGCACTGACCAAGCACGTCTATCGGGCACTGTGAAGGGAATGTCAAACGTGTGCGCCGGCACTTCGGTCATTGCCCAGCCACGAGTGTAAATCAACAGTTTGTGGAGCAAGGTTTGGCGGGCATGCCTGATCCGCATAGCAGACTCGTCACAGATCGGAACTGCTGTGAGCTAATATTGCGACACTACAATAATCCCACGCGTCGGTCGAATGAATGGCAGTGCTACCATCTCTCAAGGGAGCACAAAAGAGATCATCATCGGCCGACATCGAACTGATCGTAAAACAGTCAGCAAGCCGCTGCCATAACCTCCTCCTCCTCCTCATCCACCCCATTTGGAGCTCACGGGACGGATCTTAGCCTGCCAAACGGCAAGGACCTGCTAGCGAGCCAGGCTAGTTGCACGCTGCCGCAGCTGCTTCTTCTTACCACGGCACACCTTTTCTCCACTATGGTCTCTTCCACTTTTCGCACCTGATTCGTGTGGTCGGACCCGGGCTTCAGCTCGTCTCGCTGGATGCGGTCGTAGATGCCGGCTAGCAGCACCCGGTCCACGTCAAAGCCAGAATCGACGCCTGCAGATGGCCATCGGCACGATCGAGGGTTAACGACGGGCTGCCTCAGCAGCAAAGAGGCAGTTATCACACACACCCACACACACAATCAGCAACCAACCAACCAACCAACCAATGAGCGCTGACTCGTCCAGCAGACGAGCTCATTGCTGCTGCAATGGCACGCAAGCCGAAACAAGCACGCCGAGCTGTGCGTGGAATGCCAAGGAGACACGATCGACGCCCAGTGCAAGCTACCCAGAATAGCAGCACGGGTGGGGGGTGGGGTGGTGGGGGTGGGAGGAAGAGTGGGGAGGGGAGTTTACTTACCTTTCAGATTGTTGATGAAGCTTTCAAGGGGCATGCGCCGAGCGGGCTTAATGTTCGGATTGTGCAAGTCGGTGTTGAGAAGAATGATGGCAAACGCCAGCAGAAACACGGTGTCAGCTGACCGAAACCGCAGGGCAAATGCCGGATTGCAAGCACTGTATCGCTGCGAAAACACTTCGACGATCCGCTCGATTTTCTGCGCTTCTCCCTGCAGCAGATAAACGAGGCCAACGTGGAGCAACCGAACCGAGAGACAGAACCAGACCGAATCGCACGATGCCAGCCAGCTGCACTAGAGCGCGGCCGGCAGCCAAGCAGGCCACAGGCGAACAAATCAGACAAAGCTACAGCCGCAGCCCAGCTAGGGCCCAACACCGGGAGGCCAAGTCGAGAATAAGATAAACAGGTGCAGCCCACAAACCGTGTAGAGTGGGGGTTGGGTGGGTGGGGGCTTTGGCAGGCTTGACCTTAAGAATGTGGCATTTATGCATTGCCTACAGCTATTATTGTCTGAGCAGCAGCAGCTGCTGCTGCATGGGTGCACAGGCGCGAGCCAAGGCGCACGGTCGTCAGTACCTACCGGAAGACGAAAGAGGACAATGAAAATGCGGACGGCAGCATCCAACTCCAAGCCCTTGAAGTCGAGCTGGTTCACGAACGATCTGCAAGATGGCGTCACTTTTCGTGTAACCCAACGAAGAGCGGAAATAGCAAGCGAGCGACAGGCCTCACAAACTCGACGAAGACAAGCTTTAGAAGACGGCGGGCCATATTCGTTGCAACGCGAGCGGCCGCACGAAGCCAGTGCGGGACGCTGCTGGCGGCGGCAGCAGCGTGGCATTCGGATTCACCCACCGGAGCACTTCCTGATTGAACGGCTCCATGAGGTTGCCCAAGTAATCGCCGACAAGCTGCTTACTGATGCCCTTTCGAGTAAGCAAGAAGTGAGCCACGGATCGAGGCGTTCTCTCCAGAAAGTGCCGCTCCACCAGATAGTCAATCCCCTGCTCCGGCTTCCTGATCCAGCAGGCAAAGAGAAAGCGAGCACACACTGTAAGTTCGGCCACACCCGGTGGATGCCGAGCAGGAGGAGGAGGAGGAAGAGGAGGGGAGCTGATTTTTCAGAAACAATCGATCATCATTCAGAAACAATCGATCATGCAAGCAAGAACCGGCAGCTGAGCCCCCCCCCCGAAAAAATGTCGGCATTTATCGAGGGGGATCGGATGATGCTCCTTGGTACAGGAAGCCGGCTCCTGGAGGCGGCTGCTGCTGCTTCCGATTGGTTGAGGTGACTGCGAATCATAGGAGGAGCGGAGGAAGAACTGACCAGGAACAAACATCAAGCAGGAGGGGGCGTGGTGGCCAAGCCACGCCCAGCTGCATTTTACATGGCAGGACATGGTGCACCGGCCTGCCGTAATCCCTAGTGGCTTTTCTCGAATGAACCGGACAGTCGGCATGAAGCCTCCCCTATGATGCGCCGCCACGGTAGGACTAGGGATTTACCAGTCGGGAGGTCGGCTGAAAAAAGTGGCACACACACGAGGTGAGCCACGGGGTCGGCACACGACCGAGAGGAGCTCGGCGTTGGCTGCGAGCAAGTCGAGAGTGGGCGCACGATTTGTAGAACGAAACAAGGCAACAGCGGAGTGCGTGATATGCCTTCCAAGACCAGCCCGGCGGCAGTCACTGTCTGATAGCTCTCGCTTGGCAGCAGCATTGGTGCAAGGTCAAGCCATACACAGTGCGCAGCGCGAAGCGAGAAACCACCGCCGAGATCTAACAGCAGCAGCAGCATACACAGCACCGAGAGGGGAGGAGGGGCCAAAGTGAAGCCATGACGGCAGCAGCAGAGGCAGCGGCAGCAACAGACAGCCCTGGGGTGGTGAGAACGGCTGGAGCGTAAGAGCATAAAAGCGAAGCAGACTGGCATCGCAGACAAGCTGCACGTGCGCGCACACATCGAGGAGGGAGGCACATACTTGTTGAAAAGGTTTAAGCCGATCCGATACTGCCGCTTCCTCTCCTTCTCCGCTGCTGCTGCCGCCGCAGCCGCGTGACCGCCGCCGCCTCCAGGCCAGAGGACGGCGGCGGCCGAGTGCAAAGACGTGGACGGTGCGACGACGCTGCGGCACGACAGCGCATTGGCACTGCCGGTCGAGGGCTGGCGCTGCCTGGCCGCGCTCCGAAGCACTGCGCGATCGGCGGCGGCAGCAGCGGCTGCTCCAGTCGACGAGCGAGTCGTCGGCGGCGACGGCCCTCGAGGCCGGCAGCGGCAGTCGTCGGCGTCGTCCCAGTCGAAATGAAGAAGCGGTGGCGGCCGCTGCAGCTCACTCGGTGGCCGACAGCCGACGCCGCGCGCCTGGTAGGCGTGCGCTGCCGACAGCGAGCAGGCGCGACGCGGAGACGACGGCGGCGATAATCCGCAGAGCCGCAGCAGCTCGCCGTCGACGATGCTGTCGTCGTCGTCGCGGCCGCCATCGGCCGCCGAGCGGCGAGCAGCCGCCACGCTGTCGACGACGGCCTCTCGGCTGCGGCACTGTTGCCCTGGCCGCGGCGGCTGGTCCGGCCACCGACTGGCGACGGATGCCAAGCCACCGACGGACGCTGGACCCGAAGCGGCCAGCGAGTCGCTGCATCGAAGCTCGCCGTCGGCCGCCGACACGTTGTCGTAAGGGCTGGGCGGTATGCTGTAGGCGCCGTCAGCGGCGGCGGACATGTACGACGCCTCAAACAAGGAAGTGTCGACAGCCTCCAGCTCCTTCTCGCAGAGCGCGCTCGGCCCGTCGACGCCTCGGCACGCGGCTGCGCAGTCGGCCGCACAAGGGAAGGGGCCAGCCTTCGCCACAGAGGCAACCGGCACGTTCGAGTCAAAGCTGCGTCCTGCGACCGGCCGGTGGCGGCACGGGCCGTGCTCCGGTGCCGCCGAGCACTCGCCCTCGCACGTCGAAGCCGGATTCCAGCGGAGTGCCGTCGAGTCCTTGGCCCACGCGGCTTCATGGGTGGCCGCTCGATTGCCGCCGCCGCCGCAGCTCCCGGCGGCGCTTCGGTCGACCGTCTCGGCGACGGCCGGCACAGGAGGCGGCGAGCACCAGCCGCCGGTCGCGGGCTCCGTCCGATCGCCTCCTTGCCGGCCGCTGCCGCTCGAGCCACCGCGGCTCCTCAAGCGCTCGAAGCTCTTGCTCAGAGCGTGCTGCCTGTACTGGTACTGGATTATCTCGGCGGCCAGGCGCCTCTGAGCGGCAGTGGCCACGGCCGAATGACGGCTGGGGCTGTGCGAGGCGGCGCGCTTTTGCCCGCCGCCGCCACCGGAGTGCTGCTCTCGGCGGCGGGCAGAGGCGGCAGCGCGCAGCTCCTGCTGCTGCCGCGAGGTGCTGCCGCTCGAGCAAGCTCCCACCGAGCTCGGCTCGCTGGTGCGCACGGCCGCCGTGGAGGCCGCTTCCTGGTGAACCGAGGCGGCCACCTCGCACGAGGACGCCGCCAGCAGAGCAGACCTGCCGATCCTTCTGGATGCCGCGTGGCTCACCTTGACCTTCTCTGCTAGGCTGCAATAGAAATCCAAGCTTGCCATGCTGCGAGACACGGCTGCGGTGCAACGCCGCTGCACCTCACTGCCAGGCAGGCCGGCAGGCTTGAGATGCCGGTGGGAGCACACGGCCCACGCTGGCCGAGCCAGCAAGCCAGGTCTGGCCCCGGAGCAGCAGCTGGGGGCAGCTAATAATGCGACATTGATTTCTCATTGTTGCAGGTTGGCTGCTTTTTTTCTGTAGCCATTAGCCAACCGTGTCGGGACTGCAACACGTGCTGGAGAAGTTCGAAAAGAATGACGTCGAGGAGAGCAAGCCGGATTGAAGCAAGGCACTGCGCGCACGGTCGTTAAAAGGGAGCGATTGTCTCCCCCTTCCTTCGCCGGCACGGCAGATCTCGGGGCTAGCTGCTTGCTGGCTTGGCTGCAGGCAGGATTCGTGCAACGGCTAGCCCATCGGCTAGCACAGGCGACACGGAGACGGTCACACGCTGCGACGCAACACTTTCGGCAGTGGGCGGTGGCACGGCCGTGTGCGCTCACCGAACAGCCCGAGGGAACCGGGCGGTTTCGGCTGGCTGGGTGTGCACGAAGAGGCACAAACGGCAGAAGCGAAGCCGCATGGAAGCAGTCGTCAGCAATCGGCTCTCGGTGAGAGCCACTCTTCCTTAGTGAAGCCGCTAGCTAAACGGCTAGCCCACCGTCAGTGTGCAGCAGGTCCAATGAAGAAGAGGAGAGAAGGAGGGAGGGAGGGAGAGAAAGGGAGAGTGGGGGAGGGAGAGAAGGAGGGAGCGCTTGCAAGCACACGCGCGCCCACACACACCCACACGCGCACGCAGCTCATGCACCTGCTGAATCTGACTCGCTGGGGAGGGGGAGTCAAGCTCACATCCTCTTCTGATGCCACTCTCTCTCTCCCCCACCCCACTAATCGATTGTCCTAGAGGGTGGGTGGGGGCAGACCAGTCGTCCTGCCAAGTTCGGCATGCAAACTGCTTGCTCACGTCTTGCCGAGGAACAATTGGCAATTTGGGACAGGAAAGTACGAAGTGACCCACTGCAGCTCAACCGGCAAAGAAACAAACGGGGGCTGGGGCTCATGCGACTTCAGCTTCGTCTGCATGCGAGCGACTACTGAGTGGCACTGCATCTTCTCTCTGCTGCTAAGCAAGCTCCGGCTCGGCAAAGCTGCGGCCATGCGTCCACACGCTGCCGGCTTCGGCCGTTGGATGGCCAGCCACCGGCCTGCATGCCACTCGGAGTCAAGGCTGGCAGCAGCGGCCTGGTCGAGCAGGGGCCTCCTCCGCATAATCTCGCTAGCCATGGATGCTCCTGCAAGCCGGTCAAGCCTCTCTTCGAGGATGGCAGGGTTTAGGGCTCGCCTTTGATGGCTACCGAGTAGTTTGCCTGGGCTCCACGGACAGCTGCTGGCCGAGCTTGGCTTATTGCCAAAGGGGGTGGATGACCTTTGTAGTGTTCATTCAGAGACTATACAAGAATTCGCTGGCCCACTAATCCCCTGTAAACGGCAGCAAAAAGCTAGCGACTATTTGCACCCAAGATGTGTGCATCTCTACCCCCCTCCCATAGCCTCTGCAGCCTACGAGAATTTCCAGGCATTTGCTGCTTCCTTCAAATATTGCTAAAACAAGCAGAGCATCGGGGTCATCGCCGGCTGCATAAAGCTAGGCGGCAGAGAAACGCACTGTCGACATGCAGAGTGGCTCATTCTCGAGCATTTTTGACGTCGATTGACTACCGTAAGCCAATCCATGCAACTGCTGCACACGTCAGCATTCTTCAGAGAGAAAGGGTGGGCATTTGCAAATGCTGGCAAGCTGCAAACATACAGGAGAAGCTTTAATCGGTTTTTCCTTTAAGTTGTCCATAAAAACCGGTCAAAAACCAGCTTCATCTAGCTAGGCCGCCAGAAACGGATGTGCCGGTAGAAACATGGCAGCACTTGTAGCAAGCAGACCTGGGGGAAGGGGCAAAGGAATGCCTGGGAGCTTTTACCATATCACAATTTCTGTGCACCAGCCAACAGACATCGAATACCTACAGAATACCAGGCACAAGGGCAAATGCTGACGAGTCAACAAACGGCCATTACCTATCATCGATATGCCAAGCTGCAGAAGTAGATTGTGAGCTGATGCATGGCCAGCAGCTCAAGCTGCAGAAGTGGATTGTGAGATTGCTTATGGCTATCGGCACAAGTTTAACTATGCTCACGGGCAGATTGGGCAGCCTGCCGTTGGTCAACTTGGTCGATGGCCACTGCCACGTAAGTTCCAAAGGTTAGGACGTGATAGCTCCAAAAGTGGATGGCTGCCTAATCAGATACAATCGAGCAATTAGCCTATGTATGCTTGCCTTACCATTGGGTCAGAAGATCACCTTTCAACAGATTTACTCTTCCTGACAGGCTCCTAAGGTCTACAGTATGTAAAATCTTGACAGACATAAGTGAATCCCGATTGGAGTGGGCCATGATCAACAAGACACAAGTTAAAGGGTTAGGGAGGTTGAACGGTAGGTGGAAGGTTACTGAACTGCCATCGACGAGGTCTCGTGGAATTTTGCTGCTGTCGTTCTAGCTCATCTTAATAACAATAATAATAATAATACACTGTATGAAGCGCCCCCAGTGAACTCAATCTCTTTCTAGGCGCTTTACAATTCTGCAAAGGAAGCACGATCGAATGGTTAGTGGTAGCATGCTCAATAAACAACAAGAATAACATGGTTAGGGATGACATGCACAGGGTCAGCACGCAAGTGTGGCTAGTGGCACCATGCAACAGTGTCGGCAGGCACAAGCACAGTAGGACGAATCACAGGGACCCACTAAATGCAGTCATCAATATATATGTTTTTAGTTTCTTTTTAAATGTGGACAAGTCAGGAGATGTCGTGACACAGGTCGGGAGTGAGTTCCAGGCTTTGAGAGCATACGAACTAAAGGCACTATCTCCAAAGGATTTGAGGTTTGTACAAGATAACAGTTAACTATCCGGCTCTAGACCATGCCCGGCTGCCGACCAGCTGACACTTCTTTCCAGCTTTATTCAGAAGACTGCATACTAACCAGTTTTTCTTAACTGGGTAGCAGGAGGAACCCAACGACGAGCCGCTGTATTCCTGTTCGTGTAGTACTGGGTGACTGAGCTGGTTAGAATGAATTCCCACGCTTTGCTTTCCCTTCAATCAAGCCAGCCCACCCCACCAAGGTCATTGATGAACCTTACTGCTTGCTTGACCCGGCCACTCACGAAGTTTCAACCACTGGCTGCCAACTAATTTGTTCAGAGGTGGGTTGCCGGTTCGATTGATCGCCAGATTGCTGCTGGCGTCGGCAGCCAGAGCAGGCGACCTGACACTGGCTTCCTAAGAGGATACCTGCAGGACTGATGGAGACCTGCCCTCCTTGACAAGCCTGTGTATAGACTAGTCAGGGGAAGCTAATGAACTAATGGGTAGTGTGGCATGCTGTGGGACTACAAAATTACATTAGCCAGCGATGGCAACGAGCCGAGGCAGTGGCTGCACTCCGAGTGCCAACATAGGTTTCTCCACTGATGGCAGAGCCAGTGTCGGGCGTCACCTAGGCGTTGTAGGCTGACAATCGCGACAAAGCAGCAAGATTTACCTACGATTGGGTGAAGCCCGGCAGCGGTGGGAAAGCCCTGGCTGCATTTGGTACCCGCCGCCTGTTTCGGGCAACACGTAGTGCAGGGCGAAATTACGCCTGGTTTACACACAGCTAGTCTTGCTTCCTACCTACTCGAGTCTTCGGTGTATGCCACATGCCACCAATACTGGGTGGGGACGGTCCAAAACTTAGGGAGGACTTGACGAAGACTCAGCAGCCAAACCTGCTGGTTTCTGCTTCTTCAGCCGAGACGAGCGGGCAACATTGAGCAAGTGACTAATCAATAGGCCCTCGTTCAGGCCACACACACACACACACACACACACACACACACACACACACACACACACACACACACACACACACACACACACACACACACACACACACACACACACACACACACACACACACACACACACAGAGGGTATTGCATTGAAAGGAATGGATGATGAACTTGAACGTCGAAACCATTGACTCGTTCTACACGAGTCTCTTGATACGGGATATTCTCGGAGTTCGGCGTGCACAAATCATATTATGAGGCGACGAGAGAGCGGTAAAAGCAATAGCGGCCGTAGAGAGGTGCATCACAGAGGGCCAATTTCTACCTCCCTAACAAAAGGTAATTTTCCGATGCACGCTCAGCGGGAGCAAGTAGAAAGCAAGAATTGGAGCAAGACAGCCGTGTAAACCTCCGATAACAAGGAAGACGGAAGTAAGACTCGAGTAGGTAGGAAGCAGGTAGAAAGCAAGACTTACTGCCTAAACCAGGCTTCAGCGACCGTCGGCAAGCAGCCCTCTTCACCGAAATGTTGCCACCAAGTGGCCAAATCTAGGGTGCCAAGGACACACCCTTGGCCAAGTGGGTGGACTGGGCTCCCTTCCCCACTAGAGAGCTCCCACGAGCATGCATTGGCGTCGTGACAGTTGTTTCGGCTGGCAGTGCTCCAAGCGGCAGCACCCGAGGCCACCAGACCGAAGCCGACTGCCAACGACCAAACTCAGCGCCCGGCGGGGCAGCCGCAACGCTAGGGGCAGGCTGGCTGCTTTGTTGCTGGCAGTAATTTACAGATTCATCAGGAGGCCGCGATCGCTCGGCAGCTCTCTGCTTCACAGTCCACACTTGTCATTCTGAGCATTCGGTTAGAACAGGCCTGCTAGGACAGAAAGCCCACGGGCTTCTAGCGGCTAGCTCAGGGTAAACATGGCCTGCACCAGAAACTAATTTTTCCTTTCAGGGTGCTATGGGGGGCAAATTGATAAGCTCAATTAACCTTCAACACAGCCAGATTGTCATGCTGTTTTTCAACACCCAAACCTGAATGCCAGCTGCAGCCGGAAATATCATAACAAGGCCCTTACGTGCAAGCAAGGAGGCACAGCAGCACCGACAGACTGCTGGTACAGACACTCCCCTGAACACCCTACACCGTCGTGGTGGGGTGCTTGTCTCAATGACGATCGCCCTTGACCGGTGGCCATCACAGCCTCAGGCGGTTCGCTCTGCACCTTTGAGAGTTTGCTCTGCACCTTTGAGAGGATTGCAGCGATTTCGAAATAAACAAACAGACGTTCGGCAATTCAAGAAGGATGGGATGAGGTGTGCACTTGAGTGCACAGCAACATGGAAAGGCAGTGTGCGCCAATAACCAGGGTCTTACAGCAGTGGGCCACAGGCTGCACTAGCAGATAGCCACCAGCTGTTCACAATGCCCAGAGGCAGCAGCTGTGCCAAGCACATCCCCTGCCGGCATGAAGGGGGCCACCTGGCTCGCAACAGCATGTGCTTAGAAAGTGATTCGGTTCTCTCAGGGCGCTTGCTATAGAAATGTCTGATTATTATTCGAATTAACAGAGACGCACATTAACAAAAACATGAAGCACTCGGTGAGCTGGGTAAGCAGATGACCGAGCCTACTGCCACATTGAGCTTCTTGGACAAGTTTCACTTTCCTTATCACAGACTTCTGCATCCCGGATTGGGTAGCAGGCTTCGTTCTATGGAAGCAAAAGGTACATTATAATTGTAAAGCACATAGAAAGAGAGGGAGCTCTCCAAGGGCGTTTAATCAAATGTATTATTATTATTATTAAATTTGGGTTAGCTAACAGCAAGCTGCAGGGCCACGGCAGCAGACAGGCGATCGGCAGGGCAAGGGCTGCAGGCCGAGTCGTGCTGCAGCCAGGTAAGAGCAGAGACAAAAGCAGAGCAGCCTGCAACTCATTCCAGAACACAGCTGCCCAGCAGAGATTGGTCACAGTGCAAGCCTTACTGCAAACCGACCCCCCCCCCTACTGGCTGCAGCAGGCAAACGATTCAATGACAGTACAGAATACCCATAGCGGTTACCGGTAGCATAAGTCAAACAGGATGCCACAGTGAACCGCTATAGCTTGAGGCTAGGCAAGGGAAGCCGACTACAGAATGAGCACACGGAATACAATCCACTGAAACCACCGAAAGCCCTGCCAAACAAGACAAACGTTCATATATCGGAAGAGGAAAGGAGAGAGAGAGAGAGAGAGACAAAGAGAGACAGAGAGAGACAGAGAGGAGAGACAGAGAGCTCGAGAAAGCAAGCTAGAAATAGATAAATAGATAGTGAGAAAGAAAGGGAGCAAGGGGCAAACTTATTATGCTACTGTGCCTTCGTAGTTGTCATGCCAATGTTTATCATGCAAATCGTGCTAGCAAAGCCGGCTCTCGGGTGGGGCTATCCGGCTCTCGGGCTATTGTGACTCTCACGATGCCATTTATACAACCTTTCGTATGCATCAGATAACTGATTTCCACGGTGAACCGCAAGGCGCCAGGCAAAAAAATAACATAAGCCAGGGAGGGCTTAAACACTCGCCGCCCTCAAAACAAGCATGCAAGATAAGTACCAAATGAAAAAGCTTTTTGGGACCTTGGGCTTTTCGATCGCCTTGCTGCTAAAAGGGGGGGCATTTGGGAATCGCGTCCCCTGGGGGCGGTAGTAGGAAGGTCACGGTTTGCCTACAAGCTGTTAAGTAAACACTGTCCGAGACAAGGCTTTACATACGGACCATTCAAGTCTGGCTCGAGGCGGCACAACGAGCGGCCCTCGAAATGCTTGTATAAACGGACTAGGCTTGCTTTCCAGCGACGCCGCCCTCCCTTCGTCTCGGCCGTAGGCACGGTGTACTGCTTGTGCCGACTGTCGTCGGCCGAGTGCAGGGTCAAGCTTATTTACCGGCCGCTAGCAGGCAAAAGCATCGCAGTAATTGATGACACCATTAAATTAGCTGAGGCAGCACGACCGCGGTCATCTCTCGGCCATAAAAGAAGTTTCGACGTCTGTAGGCAGCCGCCCGCCCGCCCGCGCGGGCGGGCGGCTGCTCGTCAGAGGTCGAAGAAGCTGCAACTCTCGGCTGCACCGCTGCGGCTTGGCTCGGCCGGCCCTGTTTTTTTTTCGACAAGGAAAAGGCTAAATAAAATCAGCAACTGTTCATTCCGGCCAGGCGGGCGGGCATCCGTCAGTCCCTACGGGCACAGCTTACGGGGTCGGGCGTATCGGCCAACGCTCTCGCAGCCTGACTCGCCGCTAGGAGGGGCTGGGAGAGTAGGAAGAGCGAGCGGCCAGCTCGGAGCCGACCGAAGTTTAGCGATCGGCCAGCTCGGAGCACTCGGCCGCGCGAGCGAGAACGCGGACGTGAAGGCGCGCGCGGCCATCCGGTCGTCGAGCGAGAAATGGGCTGGCTGCTGGTCTTTCGCCCGGCCGTCGGGTGCGCGTCTGCCGGGAGGGAGGGAGGGAGAGGACGCGGTGCGAGGCAAGCTGAGGGCCACCTGCGAAGAAGACTCCGCTCCGGGGCGCTCTGATGTGGGTAAAAAGTATCTTAGCTACCCGGACATGTTTAAACTCGCGTTCAAACAGTTCAACAATGGGGCGCTAAGAGTTCGGTTGTTGGGCACTCGGACGCATCTGCGCAGACGCTCTCAGCGCCGGGGAAGCGCAGGCTAGGCGGGCGGCAGCTGGACTGGCCGCCGCGCGAGCCCGAGTGCGCCGCGCGCGCGCGCGCACGCCCAGCCGCAGTTGCCAATTGTAGCCGCTCAAGCGCCGCATCAAAGGCTGCGGGGTCGGCTGCTACAGGGCGCGCGCGCGGCGCACTTCCGTCGCGCTCCTTCCAGCTCGCTGCCTAAAGGCGCTAAAAAAAGCCGCGTCAGAGCTGCTTACCAATAGTCCGACAGGCTAACTTTCGGCCCGTTTCCGCAGTTTGCCGGCGAGTGCGAGCTGAGCGATCGACTTTTCTTGATGTTGACATTAAACCTGCCAACAGTCTTTTTGGTCTCCGCCCGTTGCAGACGCTGCAAAAGCTGATCGCGCTGTCGTCGAAGCTCGTGGGACTCGCTGTGCAGGCTGTCTATCTGCTTCTTCTGAGCTTCGATGATGAGATCCTTCTCGCGCGAAGCGCACCTCTTCATACCCGTGAACATAGCGGGAGGGCGGCGCGGAGAGCACTGCGGTTGAATTACCACCGGACGCGCATACCGAAATAGGCTAGACGAGGGTACGCCCGGCGGTTAAGGGTACGGCCAAGAAAGAATACAAAAGGCTTAAAATGTATGCAATATTGCAGAATTGCATTTATTAATTAATAAAATATTTTTTTCTTAAGATTGGTGAATAAATAGCGAGATTCTTTAACATTAAAGCACAGCTGGTTTGGTGAGCCACGTGACGTCCGACGCCCGCCTTCCCGCCAACGGCATTCCCGCCGAATCTTCGCAGCGTCGCGTCGTGGCGATTTGCTTTGCGCAGGCATGTAAGCGAAGCGGTACACATTTATAGCACCTTTTGATTCATTTCCCGCCCCAGGCTGACTTCTCAGCGTCACCTTGCTGCTTGCGATGCCGACTTGGCTTCGTGCCCAGCCGACCTCGGTATGGGGGGGGGGGCTAGCCGTGCGATCCTAGAGTTGCCCATGCGAGCGATGGGGATGCGAACGGAAGAAAGGTTCCCATTCCGACACATGGCTGCCGCGCTTGGAAACAGTGACATTCGGCGATAGTTAAAACATTCTATCTCGCATTGCGCACTGGGTATTTCGGTCAGACGATAATACATAAGAGATGTAGTAGTAGTATAGCTTGCCTCTCTGCTTATTAATCGAGTGGTTTCGTAGTTTATTTCTTGCGCCGACTGCTACCAGCTCTAATCGGTTTGCAGTGCGAAACCTTTCAACGGATAGCAATTTTGGGTGGGGTGAAATGACATGTGGCAGCCAAACTCGCCGTCGATCACCTCACCCACTGGCCGGCTTCCCTATTTTCAAGTTCAGTGCTACGAATCCAGGTGTCTGTACTCACCCTCTCATCTCCCTCTCTCATGCACATGAAATATATAATAACACTGTGTGCTGCCGAAGCCAACCGACTCTGCTGCTGTTTCGGCCGTTGATACCTTTACAAGTAGATGTTTCTCAGATTGCGATACTAACTTCCAATCTAGCCTGCTGCTGTAATAAGTGAATGTACTGTCATGCCTGCCGTCGAAGTTTATGAGTCGGACCTGTGTGTAACGCATGAACTTACGACGATCTTCGGGTTTCGCTCTCGACAAGATTAGGAGGTATCCTTTTTTCTTTTCAGTTGCTAGGGTAACTCATCGGTATTTTTTTTAAAGCTGCACACATTTGGCAGGTGCATTAGGGCTGCATAAAGACTAGAGAACACGTCTGTTCTACCTAGTATCAAGTGCTACCGTGTGGTGTGACTCAGTACCACGTGGTAATCCCGGACCACAGCCTGGATTACCACCACTTTCGGAGGACGAGTCCAGAAAACGAGGTGTGGCAGGCAGTTGCACAGTAACGATCGTACGGTGCATCAACTCAAGCGTCAATGATCCCAATGATACTGCCGATGCTGTGAAGCTAAAATAATATAGAGCAGAGATCATTCTTATTGCACTCCTGAGAGAGAAAGAGGAAGAGAGAGAGAGAGAGAGAGAGAGAGAGAGAGAGAGAGAGAGAGAGAGAGAGAGGGAGGGCCAAATCCCGTTCTAGGTTCTTCACACGGTCTGAAATAAGTGCCTATAAATGGGTGAGAGGTAGCAGCATGCACAATCATAGTACAGGTAAGCAATTATAGCTGTATTCACGTGGGCAATGCAAATGTTGTGCCGGGCAGGTGGGTTTCTCGTTTGCATCGAATGTCAAAAAATTTGGGGTTGCCTCTGTCGGCCGGGAGTTCCAGGCGAGCTAGGTACTTCAGAATTGCATGCACGATCTCCAAAGGGAATTGTGACTGATTCGAGACATGGCTACACGACCTGAGTCAGAGAAGCAGGTGGTATTCGGTGAGGCGGACACGAGAGAATAAGTAGTTCTGGAAGGAGCAGGAGGATGAAACACTTAATGACAGGATCTTGAGGTCGATATGCTGCTCGGTGGAGAACAAGTGCAAGTCAAAGGTCAAAGAGAAGTGGCCTGAGACATGACAGCTGAGATGCTCACAGCAGACAGGCCGAGCAGCCGAGTTTTGCATCACCATCTTCATACAAGCTAGCATCTTATTGTACAGGTAGGAAAACCGTCGAGGGGAGAGTTACAGTGCTCTAGACGAGATGTGACCGAGGAATTGGCTAATTTTACTCTGTGATCCTGCTTACACTCGGCCTGATGCTTGCGGATGTTACCCCCAATCATCTGGCAACGCTTTTTCTACAGCATCTGTAAAGTGCCTCGACAGAAGTTCAGTTCTCTTTAAGGTGCTATGCAAATGTAGTCTTATTCTTATTGCTGCTATCATTGTTTTCTAGGCAAGGCCAATTTGCAGCATTTGCCACTTTACCGAATTTAGGCACTCTCCACTACTCCGTGGAGCTGGAGGCTGAAGCTGAGAAGAACTGGGCTTCACCCGGCGGTACCTCGGCCAGTTCGTGGCACCGAGTGGCGATGGAGCCGAACCGATGCCGGGTTCGTCTACAGGAAGTAAACGAAGGCTGGCCTTCTGCGGTCACTTGAGTGCCTAGCTGCCTGCCCGCCCCGTGCGACAGCAGGCATCTAGCCACCCTGACCGTGGTCAGCCTTCAGGGAAATCTTGTTCAGGCAGCTAACCGGATATGGAGTATACCCTGGGAGAGGCTGCCGTCTGCCTGGAGGCCAGGAGGCAGCTGGCGATCTTTTGAGAAAGATGGGGGCATTGGCTGGTGAACCGACGTGTTACTCCAGCCAGCCCTGGTCTCGGTGGTCGCTGGTCAAATTAACCATTTTCAAGCAAGTGAAAGCGCCAGTTGTTCAATGAAAAGGTATCGAGGTAGTTGATGGGAAACCCTCAGGGAGCTCAATCTCTTTTCTAGGCACTTTACATTTACTGCAAAGGAAGCAAGATCGAATGGTTAGTGGTAGCAGTTAAACGGTTGCACAGTTTTTATTTACGAAAAGTATTCCAGGAAATTTTATACTTTCCGAAAACATGGCAAAAATGGCTTGATCCCGTCTTGTTGCCGATGCAAGCTTACTATCATGGCTTGAGTACCTGCAGAGCTGAATGCAGGTAGCAGGTAGTTATCAGTGCCACAATTTGGTGGTAATTCAGCACTGCCGGATGCATCTGAGTTGACATTGCAAAGAGCTACAAACAATCGAGCAAAACAATTAAGCCAGCTCATAAGTGTGACAACTAGTGCTTGTGTCGAAGCCAGTGCCGATGAGCTGGGCAGATTATTCTCTTCCTCTTTCTCTCCCTCCTCTTTCTCCCTCCTCTTTCTCCCTCTTCTCTCTCCCTCCTCTTTCTCCCTCCTCTCTCTCCCTCCTCTCTCTCTCTCTCCTCTCTCTCTCTCTCTCTCTCTCCCTCCTCTCTCTCCCTCCTCTCTCTCTCCTCTCTCCTCTCTCTCTCTCTCCTCTCTCTCTCTCCTCTCTCTCTCTCCTCTCTCTCCCTCCTCTCTCTCCCTCTCTCTCTCCTCTCTTCTCTCTCTCTCTCTCTCTCTCTCTCTCTCTCTCTCTCTCTCTCTCTCCCTCCTCTCTCTCCCTCCTCTCTCTCCCTCCTCTCTCTCCCTCCTCTCTCTCCCTCCTCTCTCTCTCTCCCTTCCTCACCGGTCTCTATGTGTCTGTCTGGCTCTCTATGTCTGTCTGTCTCTGTCTGTCTCTCCCCCTCTCTCACCCCCCCCTCTCTCTCCCCTCTCTCTCTCTCCCCCTCTCTCTCTCTCTCTCTCTCTCTCTCTCTCTCTCTCTCTCTCTCTCTCTCTCTCTCTCTCTCTCTCTCTCTCTCTCTCTCTCTCTCTATCGCCCCCTATGTCACTGCTTGGCAGGCTTGGCAGACCCGAGGCACTGTACTGTTGCAGCCGACGAGTGGCACAGGTGGGAGGGTGGGTGGGCTCTGCATGCCTCCATGCTATTATCTGCTGCTGCAGATGCAAGGGAGAACAGGAGCAGCAGTCGACTGGAGAATTGATGGCACTAGCAAGGAGTAGGTTGTGACGTGCCCACGAAAAGTCGGCACTTAAGAAAGTCGCATAAGGGATCTGCAAGGCTAGCCACTGGCTGGCCGAACAGAATAACCGTGGATCGGCAGCTAAGCAGGTTTCTGGTCCCAAAAGTCACCAGGTAGGCCCCCTGCACTAGTTGAATGGTTTTCGACTTTTCCTTTTGAGGCGTGACTGGCCGTGGTCCTTACTGACTCACTGCTGACCGTTACCGTCATTAGAGCTACACGATTTTAACCCACAGGCTGAGCCACGATTTTCATTGCGGGTAAAGACCCTCAAGATTTTCGTGCACGTAGGCAAAATGCACAATTACTGAAAAATTATAGTGCAAAATCGCAGTGCTTATTCGGCATGAACTCGGCGATTGTTAATCGAGTGGATTTAGCACATCCTTTCATCGTTAGTGACGGTTGGTGGGCGTAGGAGTAGGGGTGGCCGCCAGGTCGCTGCCCAGCTACAGGGGGGGGGGGGCGGGGACAAAAAAGCCTCCCTGCTCCCTGGCCTGGCTCTGCCACTGTTTTAACCTCGGTCCTGATGAAGAAATTTCTCCTAGATTGAAATGGTGATCATCATCATCTCACTAGCTAGGGTTTAATCGATGCTGAAAGCTTAGGTTGTAACGTGCCCACGAAAAGTCGGCACTTAAGAAAGTCGCATAAGGGATCTGCAAGGCTAGCCACTGGCTGGCCGAACAGAATAACCGTGGATCAGCAGCTAAGCAGGTAAGCTAAGATCACCAGCTAAGCTACATCATCACATCAACATACATCATACAGCTTGCTTTTTCTCTCTCTCTCTCTCTCTATCTGTCCGTCTGTCTGTCTGTCTCTCTCTCTCTGTCTCTCTGTGTGCAAGTAGCTTACTTCGAGCTGTCGCAGGAACAAATTTCACAGTCTCTGTTCAAATAAAGTCTCCCGGTTACCATACCTCACTAGAGCCACCAGCCCTTTTTTGTAGGCTGAAAAGTAGCACTGGTTGTCAGTTTTGATTTTGACAGAAACAAGTCTTTTTCTAGACTGTATACGATAGATAAGGTAGTAGTACTTCTTTTTCGAGCAATAGCATTAGTGGATATGACGACTTACTGGAAGGTTACAAACAAATTCCGTAGTATCACACAGAATGACCGAGCTGCTATTACGACTAAGCATCGCCAAAGTATTTCGAATGTGCTCCCAGTCAGTGTGAAATCATGCTTTTGCTCTAATAGTCACGACTTTTACCCCATTTTTCTAAATTGTTCTTTTTTTAGGTGCTATAAACTAATTAGTACAACATGCAAGCTTCTAACTGCAACTGGTAGATATCGTACCGTTGAGTCCTAATAATTTCGTAGCGTATATGAGTTACGGATCTCATGTCCAAATTGCTCAGGTCATCTGGAGTTGATTGTCTGCCTGTTTCAGCAATTACGTTTGCCGTGTCCTGCTTTGGCTATCACATTAGATTGTGAGTGATCAATTGTCAGCCGGTCGCTACACGATCTATGAGGTCACGAATGCACCATAGGCTTATGGTGCTTGTAATTTACAGAGTTTTCCCACACATAGTTACACACACACACACACACACACACACACACACACACACACACACACACACACACACACACACACACACACACACACACACACACACACACACACATATATATATATGTATATATGTATATATATATATGTATATATGTATATATATATATATATATATATATATATATATATATATATAATTCATTTGTATAGGACCCTAATTGTCCCTGGGTCTTTACCAACGGGTAAGGTGCTCGAAACTCATGTCCGAGGTGGTGGGTTCGACTCCTGCTGTGGGCGATCCCTCATTTCCCACTGCAAGCTGTGGTAGTGGCCGTTATGGTTCGTCTGCTGCAATACAAATGAGGCCGTTAAGTCAGCCTACCATTTTAAAATGAACTGAAGCTCTGTCCGTCCAGGCAGGCGCTTCACAACTTTGCCGAAGAGCTCGAGCCCACAACCTCCTGGCGTCAAAGGCAAGCACCTTACCCTCAAACCAGGATGAACATCTGAGGAAGCAGCAAACATGACCCAGGTGACAAGAGATATATGTCACATATATGCCACAGATGCCAAGATTTTGATGATCAATGGCCTGCTCGATGCCAGCTCAATGCCTTTGTTTTTTAATGCTTTTAGAGGACAACAAATCTCTGGCTGGCTGACAGCACAGCAAGTGCAGCCCAGAGCTGACTCGTCGACCAAATTGCACCATCGTTTGTATGCATCGGAGCTGAGTGCATATAGAGGGACTAAGGCATTCAATATCCTTAAGGATAAAGAAACATTTTTGCACCCGAATAAATAATTGTTGACTTCCCTAAAAAAATAAAAGAGTATTTGCATTTTTTATTTGCTACTGTAACCTCGTGACATTTTAAAATAATCGAAAATATATATACTTGGCAAAAGTATGCTTTGCATGTGTGAACCATTATTTATTGCTATTGAGGTGTGTTGCTAATAATTGTACATGTTACTTTCGCTAATCAGGTATGGTTTCTTTTTAGTAGTCTTATGACATTATTAATTTATTTTTCAGTGTCATTGTTTATTGTCAAATTTAATCATCCATGCATACACAAAATCTGGTGGTTTTGCTCCAAAATTAGCTTTTACCATATGACCACTTCAGCCCCGAAGGAAGTGCTACCTACTTTCAACGATTGTGCCATTGCAAGCATTCTGGCTTTCTTAGATGAGGGCACCGCAGCAAAATTAGCCCATACATTTGTGAAGGCCCGCCTAGACTTGATTAACACTCTCCCTGCAAGTCTACTGCGCAATTAGGTGCTTCTAGTTGGTGCAACACTCTGCAGCTAGGCCTGTCTGTCGTGAATGTCACAATTGCCTCATTACGAACCCTTTCACCAACCTACCCCGGCTCCCCATCAAGCAGCATATCAAGTTCAAAGTCCTGTCACTCGCTTTTAGTTTCCTTCATTCTCTTGCTCTGGCTTACCTATCTGAAATACCGTGTACTTACTCGTCAGGCTAACCATCGTAACAGCCTCTCCTGTGTCGAAGGTTGCCTAGCTGTGCTTTTAAGCAACCTCAAATACTTTGGCAGCCGGCCTTCAGTTAGTATGCTACCCCTGGCCTGGAACTCATTACTGATTGATAGCACGTCGTCTTCTGAATTGACCACATTAAAAAAAGCTGAACACTCTGCTCCTCAGGTCGATTGTATGCCTGATGGAGGACAGTGAAATTCGGACAGACGTGGTGTAATGTAACAGCTACACCATTGATGACACAGCGAGACACAAGACGAGCTGCTGAGTTTTGCAGCAGTTGCAGACAACTAAGGGCAACAAAGGCCGGCTGTCCTAAACAAAAGGAACTGCAGGAATCTGTATGCAATATCGCAGCGTGTGAGATGGTTTGGCTGTCGTACTCTCGTGAAAGCAGGTCTTGATTGGTGCATAGTTGGAAGCCAGTGAAAGTTGCTGCTAGCACGTGTGCTATGCACCCTTGTATCATCCCAGAACAGCCTCACCCTACTCTTTTAGGTGTTGTTCCCACTAGCTAAAAATCAGGATATTGTCCGTAGGATAATCGTGCAACGAAACGGGATGTTTACATATATAAAACAGTTGTTTTAGGTTGGTCTATAGATTTCTTGAATTAAATGTATGTTTTTCGACTTGTAATCTTCTTGGTTACTTCTTGTCAGCTTGTTACCGTGCTCCCCTGAAGCTGAACTGGCAGACATTGGATTTGATTTAATGGAGTTCTCCAGGCGTCAGGCTACTCTTTAAGGAAATATTCTGTCTAAATGCGTAGGCTTCACTGCGATTGAATAATAGCTATAATAAGTGTGTGTAGCACCCTCTGAGAACTTAATTTCTTTCTAAATACTTTCCATGTGCTATGGGTAGTATACTTTTATACAGTCCCAGCCGTATTTACCTCTGCACGCTCTCCTACATTAGCAGAGTTTAGTCCTTGTTAGCTTGTGCGCACACTGTTACACTTCAGAGATCACTTCAGACTTGTTCCAGCCTAGCTGCCATAGCCTTTTGATTGATCGTGGGTGGCAGTGGCAGACTCCCCTACACCGTTTCATTTGAATCCATCTTGCTAAGGTTGCCAAAAAGGTAAGACAACCTTAGCAGCATGTGCTTAATCTCTAAGCCTCGAGACCGATCTTTAAATATAAGCAGTTTTTCAATTCATCAGCTGCAAAGATCGGATCTACAATTATTGCATAATCGCAGCCAAATAGCAGCCAAGGGCCAAGGTTTCAGTTCTCGGCACATGTCTTCCAGTAGCTCTAGTCAACCCTACTGCCTCTTTTTAGTAGCTTAGCTTGGATTTTCTTGAAATCATGTCTGGGTTTCCACTTTTGCTACTTTGCTGCATGCGTTTGTTTGTTTGGCTTTTTGGCAGCCAAGACCCTCCAATCTTGGTGTGTCATTATCAATGTACATAGTATGTGAGCGTGCACTCCTGCACGGTCACCAGCTTGTGCGCACTAGATGGGTGCCGATGTTGTGGTGGTGGCTATGGTTACGCTGCTGCACCCATTACCCATGTTCCACTTACAGGACTTGGCTGATTATGATTCAATAGGCCCTCGATATGGCACAATTGGTTCAGTCGGGCAGTCGTTTATGGCATACAGCAGGAAATGTTTGCCATTCCCAGCAAGCCACTGCTGCAGCTGCAATGTCAGTCTGTTGATGAAAGAACTCGGGAAACAGCACGCCTAAAACAATGCTAGAATATTTTCACTGGCATAGCCATCAATGTGTCTGTCAGCAGCGAGTGGCTCAGATATGAAAAGAGTTTTGGCTACCTGCTTCCACAAGCATGTGAACGACACGGTCCTCAAAACCCAACCATCATGGAGGACCACATGTTTCATTGTAACATACAATCTTATACGTATATAAATTAAATTAAATACTAGCTGATTTAATAACCTCTTTTGCATGGCAACAGAAGAGCCTCTACCGCTATCACCACCGCTTGCAGCGGCAATAAAGGATCGCCCACTGCAGGAATCGAACCCACGACATCGCGACCGAGGTCGTGAAAAGTAACCGCCTTACCAGTGCGCCATCACGGCTACATAGAATGCACCGAACTAGTATTAATGTATGACGTCTGATTAGAGTTTATGGTATTTTTGTGGCAAACAGCCTTATTTGCTCGAGTTGGTCGTCAGCTGCTGGTTGACCTTGATTTTAGCTTCAAATTCGCCCTTGGTCATGCTACATCCTAGCTTACTAGGTGTTCGTTCCTAAGGCGTTTTGAAAATTCGACGAGTTAATCGATTTAGAGATTCGCAAATACCAGTGGTCGGGAGTGCTTGACACATGAGCGCTTTCCTGAGCCTCCAGGGTCAAGCAAAGGTCAAGCAAAGCCTGCACTAGTCTGTAGCTAGTGTGGATGCTCGAAGGTAGCAAGGGCGTGGTAGTCCTGTGGTGCCGGCAGCAGACACTAGGTGACTTATTGGTCTCCTTAGATCACATGACTTGCTGCACTCTTATTCTTCTGTCCTGTACAGCTGCAGGCTCGAGTTACTGCCACCTGGGAATGCACTCTCTACATAGGTCTCTTGCTTGCCACAGGCTGCTCTTCGTCCAATTTCTGACGATCTCTCCTACGTATGTTTGATCAGTCTAATTAATCTGCAGAGTGTGATCAATCTATTCAATGCAAGGTTGACAGGCCCCCAGTTTCATTCAGTAGCAGGGTCCTCCATGCAAATTGAACTGGTGCCAATCCGGAGACTGAGACAGTTTACTACCCCTATCAAATTCCCATATTAGCAATTTCCGGTCGCCTCGCCTTGCCAGAGCAGCAGCAGTAGCACGGGGGTGGGGGCAGCAGAGCACCAGCAGGAAAAGCGTGTTGTCATTGAGCAGGCGGCCACTAACCATTCGATCACGCTTCCTTTGCAGCAAATATAAAGTGCCTAGCAAGAGATGGAGTTTTCTGAGGGTGCCATAACCAATGTAATGTAATGTATCTCCATCTGTAGGTCCTCGAAGCCATACATACTATGTGAGTGTTACGCAGGAGAGTTCTGTATAGCCCACTCACAGCCTAAGCGGCTTTCGGTACGCATTCGTTAGCCAACAGACTTCATCTCACGCTACAAAGAGAAAGTGGGAAGCATAGCAGAGTCAGGAGAGCAGTTGAGGTAGGGAGTAGCATGGAAGTAGCAGCTCAGGACCGCTGAAAAGAATGAGCCATAGTCGGCAGCAGGAGAGTAGTTGTCATTGCATAAAAATTGTGGAAGCAAAGTCCACAATCTAGGACCTGCATAGCTAAAGCTTCTGTCGCCAACGGTCTTTAAGCGGAGGAATGGAACAGCTAATTTATTGTCAATATAGGACCTGAGGGCACAAAGAGGCAGAAATTGGTGCAGCAGTTCAGCTAGGTATGAAGGAGCCAAGATGTGGCGGGCCTTGTGGGTCAGCAAAAAAACTTTGCTCTGCATCCGTTGATCAACCAGCAGCCACCCTAGCTCTTTTAGCAAAGGAGACACGTAGTCAAACCGCTGGGACTTGAAGTCTAGCCTTGCAGCCATATTCATAGCCATCTGCAGTGGCCTAGTTGCTTTCTTTGGTAGCCCAGCCAAAATGGAATTACGAAAATTAAGCCGAGACAGAACTAAGGAGCTAGTTAAATTTTTTTGCAAGCCACGTGGGAAGGCAGGTCCTAATCTGAGATAGGGATCGGATGTGATGGCAAGCTGTAGAAGCAGTCTTCAGAATGAAGCTTTTAAAATTTAGGCAGCTGTCGACGACACCTAAATTTCGATCACGTGGTGATGATCGCACAACGGTATCACCTATTAGAAGAGCAAAGCCTTCTAATCCAGCCACACGCTTAGGGTGTCCTATGAGCAGCAGTTTGGTTTTATTATGGTTTAGTTTCAAAAAGTTTTCCGAAATCCAGGATCGAATGTCGGCAACACAGACATTCAGTTTATCAGTTGCTGCAACAGCTTGGCGACGGTTTGAATGATAAACACAGCTGAGTGTCGTGAGCAAAATAGTGATATCCTATTCCACATGCCTTAATCACTTTTCCCAGAGGTTGAGTATAAATGGAGAACAGCAAGGGACAGATGACAGACCCTTGAGACTCCACAGGTGACACGTCTCGTGTGTGAGACCAGACCCCCACAAGACACGGATTGAACACGATTGGACAAGAGTGATTTAAACCACGCCAGTGCTTCGTCTGCCAGACCGATCGTTGTTCTCAATCGTTCAAGTAGGACATCGTAATCAATGGTGTCGAAGGCAGCTGATAGATCTAGCAGAGCTAGGGCAGTGACATTCCCGTCATCGTTGCCACATACCATGTCATTGTTAACACGGAGAAAAGCAGTTTCAGTGGAGTGCTGCCTCTTGAACCCTGATTGCAATGTTTCTGACATTTCATTCTTTTCAATATGTGCAACCAGCTGCTTAGCAACAATTTTTTCAATAAGCTTTGACAAGAAAGGAAGAAGGGAAACAGGGCGACAGTTTGCAAGGACCTCTGTATCTAATCCAGGCATTTTAAGTATAGGTCTAATGATTGCCGATTTGAAAGACTTGGGTACGACCCCTTTTTCCAAAGAAGCATTGAAAATCTCGGTTACGGCAGGGCTAAGTTAGTCTGTCAGTAGAGACCCCAGAGATGATGGTATAGGGTCTTCAGGAGACGAGCTCTTTTTACTAGACATCGCATGCAGAAACCCCAGAAAATCTTTGAAGGAATGTCGTAGGTTATGATTCCACAATTGCTTTAATAATATTAATAATAATAATGCTCTTGATAAAGCGCCCTCAGTGAACTCAATCTCTCTCTAGGCGCTTTACATTTGCTGCAAAAGGAAATGCAATTGAATGGTGAGTAATATCATGCTTGATAAACAAACAAAATGAATAACATGGTTAAGGGTGACATGCACAGGGTCAGCATGCAAATGTGGTTAGTGGCAGCATGCACAGTGTCAGCACGCATAAGCACATCAAGGGCGAATCACAGGGACCCACTAAATGCTGTCCTAAATAGGTGTTTTTAAGTTCTTTTTAAATGTGGTCAGGTCAGGGAATGTTCTGACGCAGGTCGGGAGGGAGTTCCAGGCTTTGGTACTCGGAGGGGGCTTTATGGAGGCACAAATGTGCACAACTGTTTCAGTCAAGAAGGCTGACAACTTTTCGGCTGAGCCATTAATAACTGTGGAGTCGGACCTCTCAGCATTAGCCAGTAAATTGCTTACTGTCCAATGTATAATAATAATAATATAAGAATTATATATAGAGGACTAACGTGACCGAGGGCAGAATAATACGACTGAACAATTCCAGCTGATTCCTTTAACAAAAGACAAGCTAACCTACAAAATACTTCATCTGAATAGCATCCTAAGTGAAATCAATCTCAATCCAAGCTCTTTACATAAGCCGCACGGTTCGAGTCTATGAGGCTGGTCGTTAAAAGCTAGCACCCTACCCCTGATCCAAAGCAGGGCAGCTATTATGTGGAGAAGCTCCGATTCGTTGTGATTCCTTTATGCTCCAGTGCACAATGACCGAGCCGCTCTTTGACAATCTTTATGAGTTAGTTACAATCAGACCCTCCTGGCTCAAGCTGCTCTGCCGGAGCCCTAAAACTGCCTGCCATCGTCGGCTGCTGCCATCGTCTGCTGCTGGGCCGCCCGGTGTAGTTTGATGTTGAGTTGCTATAATCGAGATAGCAGGCTGGCTAGGGGTCTCATGGTTACATAATGAGTCAGACAATAAAAGAATGAAGTACTCTCAACAATAACAGCATTGTGAATGGTTCAGCCGTGCCTAATCAGATCTCATTGTGACTTGAGTTAGCTGGTAAACAGCAATCACCAAAGCATGTCCACACAGCAGAGGCTGGCTGAATGGAAGCCGGGCAACGATGCAGGCTATTCTCCATCTCACAGTGCATCGTGGTAACCTAGCAAGTGGCACGACTTGCAAGTCACTCAGTATCTGCCGATGTTATAAGGAAATGGAAACCTTGCTAGCCGGACTGAAACAAACACAATTAGTCAGCATTAGCCAATGCAACACTTCTAAGAAAAGGGTCACTGCCTCTTTTTCCAAGTACTACAGAGCCATGTGACCAGTAGTGTCTGCAGGCTTCCATTGGTAGCCACCTCGATAGCATAGATGGAGCTCTCTCTACCAGGATCTAAATATTCACATGCCCCCAGCCATAGTTAGTGCTCGAGCCACCACGTTTTGTCAAATCGAATGGCGATACAACAAATTTTCTAGATAACAGTGATAGTTATAATACATTTGTATAGCACCCTCAGAGAGCTTAATCTTATTTTTCTAGGCACTTTAAATATGCTGCAAAGGAAACATAATCGAATGGTTAGTGGTAGCATGCTCAATGTCAACAAACATAACACGGTTAGAAGAGATATACACAGGGTCAGCATGCAAATATGATTAGTGGCAGCATTCACAGTGGCAGCATGCACAGTGTTGGCACGAATCAGCATAAATAAATAAATACTAGCTGATTTAACAGCCTATTTTTGAATAGCGACAGAAGAGCCTTTACGGCTATCACCACCGCTTGCAGTAGCGATAAAGGATCGCCCACCGCAGGATTCGAACTCACGACCTCGGCCCGAGGTCGTGAAAAGCAACCGCCTTACCTAGTGAGCCATTACGGCTCACCAAATAAAGGACGAATCACAGGGAGTCTCGAAAGGCTGTGATAAATAGATGGATTTTTAGCTTAGATATGGTCAAACCTAGCATTACACAGAGATTGGAAATCCTAGCCCTCAAAATAGACTCGGCCAGTATATCTGTAGCATCTACATCCAGGTGTCCTATTCCAAAGCTACCTTTCGTTAGATGGCCGCATCAGCTCCCCAGTCGAATCTGCTTACTTTCAGCTATGGGCAACTAAAAATATTGAAAAATACGCATCTGTTTAAATGAAAGATAGCACAGCCAAGTTTCCCCATGCATTTTTCACACCCTGTCTTGACTTACGTAACTCACTACTGGCAGATCTTCCTGATGGTGCAATAAGAGCTTACCGTTGGTGAAGACAGCAAAGCTTGCCTGTCGTTGACGTCGAAACTGCCACATCCTACCACTTTTAACCAACCTATTTTCCATTGAGCAGTACAGCAAGTAAAATATTCCTACAAATATTTTTAGGTCCCTTCTCTAGTTTCAAAATACTAATCCAAAATACTTCTCAGTCAGGCTCGTACAACCAGTCCGTCTGACTCAAGCCATTTACCCGTGCCTCTAACCAACCTCGAATCCTTTGTGAAGACCATGGCTTTAGTTCATATGCTCCTAAGGCCTGGAACTCATTCTCTGCTGACGTCACGACATTCCCTTACTGACTTGACGACATTTAAAAAGAAGCTATGAACCCAACTACTTTTCACCGCATTGCTTAGTCCTTGTTGATTGTCGCGTAAATGTACATACATGCTGGAATGTTATCAGTAGCCAATTGACAGGCTTCGTTTACAGAATATATCAAGTGCCTAGAAAGAGGTTATTAAGTTCTCATCGAGTGCTTTACTACACATTCTTCTACACATTCTTCTCATCATTGCCAAGCCTTCACATGGCAAAATGAAGGCACGATGGAAAATAACTGCTAACTCTGAACAAAGCACTTATGATGCTGGGCAACTTGAAAAATCCAGCTGAGGGTTCAGCCACACTAAGTGCTATGCATAACGCACACACGTGCATTCGCACACATGCTTGAACACATCCGCATTCAGGCAAGCACGCACACACGCACACATAAGTGCCCCTTGCGATAGCCTGCTAAGAAAGGCAGCAATTACCACGCCGAAGTTTCTCATCAGACACTCCACTGATTGAATTAGAGAGGCTTAGATGCTTGCCATAGGAACCAAATGCCCAAGTTCTATTTCCAGGGGATAAAGCCATATTTCTGCTCGTGCCGATGTCTCCTCCACTCACACTCAACAAGAGTGCCCACAATTTCTAACTATTTGGGTTTTGGAGGACAAAATCAACGTTCGACTATTTGCTGAATCTAACATCGTCCTGGTTTGGTCTCGGCATATGCCGATTAGAGTGATTCAAACTGCTCTGTTAAAGTATAGTAGCCCCTCTTAACATCATGGTCCGAGTGTCCACAGACACAGCTGTCCTCTGTCAACAGCTGCAATGGTTCTGGGTAGGTGCTGCAGCAGCCACATGGCTCTTTCGACAAGCTCTATAATTTTTTTAAAGAAAGTGGTAACAATGCTGGTTGAATGGGAACCCAATCCGGCTAGAAAGCCGCTAGTGACCAGGTCAACCATGACATTACATTAACCATCGACCTCCTGCCGACAGCTAATTTGACTTCGGTAAAGCTTAGGGCAAGCTTCAGAAACCGCACACTCGCTGAGGGGGGCACATCTGAGCAGTTTGGTAAGAGGCAGACAGGGTGAGATTAAATGTGGCATTGATGATGAAGAAAACTACACGAGAGCAGCATGAGCAGCTCGACGGCTTCATGCGTTCAAAACGGCATCAAATAAATGCAAAGCAGACCTTTTAGAGTTGATGCTGAACAACAACCACAGAGCCTTGCAATCCTATAGCAGGACCTTCAGAAGAAGACTTACATCAGCATCGAATGGACAGGCGCCAGTGAATGCCATCATCACAGGCATGGCCTAAATACAAGCTGATCCGATTGGCGCCGGTGGGCACATGTCATCGGATCTGGGCTGCTACATAAGCACCTGTCACCGGACCCAGGCTTCCGCCCTGCAGTCACGAGCTGGCACACACACACACACACACACACACACACGCACGCACGCACGCACGCACACACACACACACACAGAGCCTCACAGCTGCCTCTTAATCAGGTTTATTCAGCTGGACTGTAGCGATTCGACACCAAATTCTAGTAAACTCGAATGGACGAGGAGACGAAAGGGACAGCACACACTGAGCTGCCTGTAAGATTAGACGAACAATTTTTCCTAACTCAGATCTGGCAGCAACCAGGGAGGCAAGATACCATAGAAAGACAATAATTTACCAGCAGAGCCGATGTCACACGATGGCTCGGAGTCACAAGCGATGCTCGGAAGCCTTGCACGGGGGGGGGGCGACTCAGTAAAAGAGAAATGGAAACTTCCGGTTTTTCTTTACTGATTTATCCTCTGCACATAGTCTTGCACAGCGCTACAAACGGTAGATCACGTAACCCGCGGGCATAGCAGCAATGCAATCCTAACAAGGAGGTAAACTATCAGAAGCTCCTCAGCAATACAAGCCCAGCGCCTGGCGCCAGCACTGAGGGCAGAGCTGCCGGCTGGCTCTGCTCTGTCAGAGCCGGCCGTGCAGACGAGGCAGCTCGTAAGGCAGCTCTGTGGCACTGCAGCGCCCCGGCAAAGACAGCTCGCCGCCCCGACAATCGGCAGAGGCGGCCACGAGCAGGAAGCCGGCGCTCAGTCCATCGCGGCCAATCAGCCGACTTTGTGCAAGCACGTCACGATGTCACCACTGGCTCTGATGAACACGTTCCTGGAACGAGCAGAGGGCCCAGCTCGAGCTGTCCGGCTGTCGGCCAGCGGTTGCGCGCAGGCACGAACCAAGAGCGAGCAGCGACGTGCGGCAGGCAGCAATGGCAGGCAGAGGCAGCGGCCGGTCATCAGACCGAGGCCGACAATAGGGAAGCGAGCAAACCAATGCCAATGGCCAAGCCTCGGATTTCGGACAATCTCACTCAGAGCAGACGAGCCAATGGGGGAGGAGTGGAGCACGCGGCGCTTGGCTTGAGCGCGAGCAGATCGCGAACTGCATCGGGAATCCGGCTCAAGCGGCTGCTGCAGCGGTGCTGCCAAAGAAAAAAATGCTCTGCCGAGAGTGCTGGCCTTTTGGGTCAAACGGGCCAGATA
Organism: Cristatella mucedo; assembly: GCA_009760855.2. Classification (NCBI taxonomy): domain Eukaryota; kingdom Metazoa; phylum Bryozoa; class Phylactolaemata; family Cristatellidae; genus Cristatella; species Cristatella mucedo. The sequence goes on along the minus strand of WPIO01000011.1, from coordinate 3,241,163 downwards.
AAACGGAGGCACAGCTAACGAGAGGCCTGCTGACTCTGCTGAGTACTGACTGATTCCAGGCCGTGGCTGGGAACGCAGCGCAGCACACTAAGCATGCAAGGACCGCTGAGGGTCCGAATCGGCACCTGCGCCGGCCAGATGACTTGCCGACCGGCCGGTCATCGACGCGTCATCGAGGCTGAGGAGGTACCATCCCCACGTGGACTCACAGGCTGTGTCCTCCCCCTCACCACTCGGTAGAGCAATTCGGCTTCGAAGTGGCTGGCTCCTAGAGGGCTGCAGGTGCTGGTTTACGCCTGTCCGATCCGACGCTTCGAGCGTTCGCACGAGCCGAGCACGCTCAGCATTCTGGCTAGCATTCTCTGTGGCAACCTTTCTCAATACCCGTCGTGGTAGCGGGCAACATCCGGCAGCAGCAGCTAGATTCCGATCACGAGCTTTTTATCGCAGCCGTCAAAAGATGTCAAGAGCATGTCACCAGTAGGAAACTGGGCCCAAAGGGTAAACGGCAACTGTCAGCAATCAGCAAAAGTGAAGCAAAACAAAAGTGCACATTCAATGAACAAAAAAGAAACAGAATACTGACTAATGCAATAAAAAAATCCACTCATTCAACAGACTCATTCATATAGCAGCACACAATCTTTCCCAGCATTCAGCTTGCACAAGGCAACAACGAATTGCCTGCTGCAGCGCTCAAGTGCCCGAGCCGGACTTTGCGAATCGCGACCAATTTCGACCACAACAACCAACAAACGACGACCAACAACGATGTCGTCCAAGGCTCGGGCGAGGTATGCACGTAAGCTAAGTGCTCCCCCCACTTTGCTTGAAACTGTGTATTAGTTCATCAGTACCTTTTCAGCAACTCAGCAGCCAGATGACCCATCAGAAAATGGTGGGGGTGGTGTTGTACGAATAAGGTTACTCGGGACATCACATAAGCACAGCCAGCGGCGCACCACAGCCACACCACCGTCCACTGCATCGACAAGGAATGAGGAAGTGGAGTCCAGCAGATGGCGAGCGAGCACTCTCCAGGCAGAGCGCACGCTCCGCAGAGCTCCGCGAAGTTTTCACCCCTCGCTGCCAGCACGTCGAACTCTCTCGGCTCGGCCTTGCAGCCTGAGCTGCCGACATTTGCACAGCAGCAACGGACGGCAGCAACATTTAGAGGCAATCGGTAATTGGAAAGCCTTACCCTCACAATCGGCTCAGCATGCGAAATCTCCTGCTGTGTCTGAAGGCAAGTGACCTTTCACTAGACGACCGACCACAGTAGCTAGACAGTAATAAATCCACCTTACTCCTTTCACGTAGGTAATAAAGCAGAGATTTGGACCCACTTCGATAAGGATGCCACAGCGAAGCTGGTCCATGCATTTGGGACATACCGACTAGTCATCTGTGGCTCACTACTGGCAGGTCTTCTTGCCTGTGCAAAAATATGCTCATAGTTCGATTAAAACTGCAGCCAGGCCGATCAGTCGCAAACGTCGAAACTGTCACATTACATGACTTCTCGATGACTTTCAGGGTACCCCATCAAGCAGCATATCAAGTTCAAGGTGCCGTCAATAGGTTTTAGGTTCCTACATTCTCTTGCTCCGGCTTTACTACCTTGAATAGAATGTACATGCTCCACAGGCAACACCACTCCATTGCAACACCACTCTCTTGATAGAAGTCGTTTAGCTGTGCAGCTAACCAACTTCAAATCATTTGGCGGCTGTACCTTCACCAGGTATTCACCCAAAGCATATGACTCACTACCGCCTCACGTCACAATCCTCCGACTTGGCTACTTTTAGAACAAAGCTAAAACACACCTGTTCTTCATAGCATTTGCTTCGTCTATGTGAGTTGCCCTTGCAAATACAAATCTGGCTACAGATGAAGTACCTGCACGTCTGAATACCACTGCGTTCAGGCCTCTCATTAAAAACCGACCCAAGATCACGAGAATTTTACGCGACTTTCGCCAAGTCTCACTTCTGCATTCATTGTCATCCAAGACAGCTGAACAAGTAGTGGCCCAGCAGCTAAATGATTGAACAGTTCACGAGATCTTTCGAGCAAGTTACAATCGGGATTTAGAGCTAACCATTTGTGAGAAACTGCTCTGATGCGGGTTCAAAATGACCCTCTGAAAAATGCTCATCAGGGTAAGGCATCTCTCCTGGCTCTCCTAGATCTCTCAGCAGCATTTGACCCAATACCCTACCTGTGGAATGCCTTTCTACATGCCAAGGCATCAATGGCCAAATACTAAACTGGGTTCGGTCTTATATAATCAAGAGACAGGCGAATGTGTCGATATAAATGCCGATCGGTCATCCGGGAGAGCAGTTAATGTAAGGGGTATCTACGAGTTCGGTCTTGGTAGTCCTGGTTACACCATCTACACCATATACTTTCTTGGCCGATGACATCGCAAAAGAGGCTAGCCGATTCAACAGCCTCATTTGTATAGTGTCAGAAGAGCCTTCACGAGTATCACCTCTGCTTGCAGTGGGCAATAAAGGATCGCCCTCTGCTGGGCTCGAACCCATGACCCGGATCGTGAAGACCAAAACACAATCTCGGCTTTCATCTCTAAGCCGACGACACTTAATCCTATCCTATCCTTCGAATCCTTGCTCACAATCTGCCTCAATTCCCTTGCAGCATGCATCGGTGACGTTCGTACTTGGATGCCTACTAACTTTCTGAGTGTCAACGACGGTAGGAGCAGCCTAATGGTTTTAATAATAATAATAATTCACTTGATAAAGCGCCCTCAGAGAACTTAATCTCTCTCTAGGCGCTTTACATTTGCTGTAAAGTGAAATGCAATTGAATGGTAAGTAAAATCATGCTTGAAAAAAACAAACGAAATGAATAATATGGTTAGGGGTGACATGCACAGGGTCAGCATGCAAATGTGGTTAGTGGCAGCATGCACAGTGTCAGCACGCATAAGCACATCGAGGACGAATCACAAGGACCCACTAAATGCTGTCCTAAATAGGTGTGTTTTAAAGTTCCTCTTAAATGTGGTCAGGTCGGGGGATGTTCTGACGCAGGTCGGGAGGGAGTTCCAGGCTTTGGGAGCATACGAACTAAATGCACGGTCTCCAAAGGATTTAAGGTTTGTATGAGGTATTTCTAGACTGTTGGATTCCGAGAAGCGGGTGGTACGATGCTTGGCCTGATGGGGTAGTATATCTGAGAGATAGGCTGGAGCCATAGAATGAAGGGACCTAAAAGTGAGCGACAAAACCTTGAAGTCAATCCGTTGCTTGACTGGTAGCCAGTGCAGGTCGGCGAGAAGTGGATTAATGTGGCAACTGCGACACTCACGACAGACAAAAACAAGCCTAGCTGCAGAGTTTTGCACAAGCTGAAATCGCCTGATCGCACATGCTGGTAGGCCAGTGAGCAGTGAGTTGCAGAAGTCGAGACGGGATGTCACGAATGCACGAACTAACTTGGACGTGGTATCTTTATCTAAACAAGCCCGAATTTTAGCAATGTTATGAAGCTGAAAATAGGCGGATTTGACTGTGGAGCTGATATGGTCGTCTAACGAGAGGTCGCTTTGGAATATGACACCTAGATTCCGAGCTGATTCGACAGGAGGTATGCTGGCAGAGCCAATTTTGAGAGTCAGCCTTTCCAATCTCTGGATCACACTGGGTTTGCCCATAACTAGTAAGTTAGTTTTATCATCGTTTAGTTTTAGAAAATTTGCTGCCATCCATGTGCGGATGTCATCAATGCATGCAGCAAGTGAGTTTAGAGAATTTGAGGTGCTCGAAGGCTGGGAGGGATCAAAGCAAAGGTACAACTGAGTGTCATCCGCATAGAAGTGAAAGCCTAGATTGTGCTTGGCAATCACATCAGCAAGAGGCAGAGTATAAACCGTGAAAAGAACCGGACCTAGCACGGAGCCCTGAGGTACTCCATATTTCAGAGGTACTTCAGATGATCTTTGTCCATTCACGTCAATACTCTAGAGTCTCCCACTGAGATAGGACCTGAACCACTGCAGAGCAGTGCCAGTGATGCCCAGGCGAGATGAGAGGCGCTCTAGAAGAACTTTGTGATCGATGGTGTCAAAAGCTGCCGAAAGATCAAGCAAAACAAGCAGAGACACACTACCCATGTCTGCATTCCTAAGTAGGTCGTTGTATACCCGAAGCAATGCTGACTCTGTGGAGTGATTAGCTCTAAAGCCAGACTGGAACTTACTAGCAAGGTGTGAGGTTTCGATATACGAGTTCAGCTGGTCCGCCACGACCCGTTCGAGTGTCTTGGATAGGAATGGTAGAAGGGAAACTGGGCGGTAGTTGCTCAAGTTCTCTTGGTCAAGTATAGCTTTCTTGAGAAGTGGCCTGACTACAGCTTTTTTGAAAGGTGCTGGGACATGACCTGAGGCTAATGACATATTAATGATGTTAGTTATGCATGGCAGCAGCAGATCAATACAACGTAGAAGCAGGACAGTGGGAATAGGGTCCAGAGGACTTGTTGTCTTCTTTGATTGAGATACGAACTTTAGGACTAGATCACTAGTGACCTGCTTAAATGCAGACATTGAGGTGCAGCCAGGAACCGAGGAACAGCATTCTAGTGGGGAGGTTGTCATCGCAGGGATGAATTCCCTGATCTTGTCTATCTTCTGCACAAAGAATCGAGAGAAGCGATCGGCTAGATCATCATTAGGATCATCAGGTAAGGAGCTAATCTGGGAACGGTTGAGGAGATGGTTTATTGTCGACATCAGCATTTTTGGATTGTGCATCTGTGATTCAACAATGTTTTTATAAAAACTAGACTTAGCCTTTGCTAGGATCGATTGGTACGACCTACAGTAGTCTTCATATGCCTGTCGATGGACAGTTAGTCCGGATCTTTTGTATGCTTTTTCAAGCTTTCGTTTAGTCGACTTGGCTAGTTTAATGTCTGCGGTAAACCATAGGCCGTCTGGGCGGGGGCGCACAGTGCGCTTTGTCAGAGGAGCAAACTCATCTAGCGTGTCTGCTAGTGTCGTGTTGAAGCTATCTACCAATGATGACAGATCCGAGGGAGGATTGAGCAGCAGAGGTGAAGCAGATATTCTCGCACGGACAGCATCGATGTCAAGGGTCTTGAGGTTTCGCGATTCACAGGTTATTTTAGAGGAGGATGTGGGCACACACTGTAGATTGAATGAGATCTGCATGTGGTCAGATAAGCATGATTTGGTAATAATAGGTGATGACAACGTGCAGTTATATGAGAAAATCTGGTCGAGTGTGTGACCCTTGATGTGGGTAGGGCCATGCACATGAGCCACGAGAGATAATGAGTCAGTCAATGCACGAAATTCGGTGCTGAAAGCGTCAGATAAGTTATCAAAGTGAATGTTGAAATCACCCATAACGAGGAAGGATCGATTTCTTGCACACAGAATCGAAATGAGATCGGAAAAATCTGAGATAAAGGAGGATTTGGTACCTGGTGGGCGATAGACTACTGCCACTATCGGTAGCTTGTTTTCGGGTGAGACCAAGACAGTTGATTCAAAAGACTGCTTTGAGGGTACGGCAAATGGCTTGAAGTTGAATTTCGAGCGCACGACAATAGCAACTCCACCTCCAGTTTTGATTGATCTAGAGGTGTGAAAGAACGAGAAACCAGATGGAGTTGCGTCTTTAATTGTCGGACAGTTCATCGATTTCAGCCAAGTTTCTAGTAGGGCGAGCAGGTCGATACCATTTTCAGAAATAAGGTCGCTTATTACTAGAGGTTTATTGCACATTGAGCGAGGATTCCAAAGGCAAGCGTCAAGTCTGGCCGATGGGGTTACAACAGGCCTGATGACCACTAAGTTAGAGAGATTTACAGTGACTCATGTGGGGGAGCGTGCTGAGCGGTTCGAGACAATGCTAGGAATACCGAACGAGCTGGTACTCAGCTTGTAGGTTCCGCCCAACGAGCGGCGTCTGAGCTGGCGGTTCCGGCCACCGCGGCGGCTACGGGGTGCTTTTCTTTTGTTAATGCATAGTTCATGAATCTTAGCAACAACATTAATATCTAGGAATGCATTTGATATGCGATGACGAAGCGATAGCAGCTGCTGACGATCATAACTAACAAGCAGGTTACTAGCCGCCGGCAAAGCTAAGGCAGACGCCGGCGTGGGAGACCCAGCAGCCCGAAGCGATAAGCGTGTTTAGATGTCCATAGGCACGTAATTTCTTACGCGCTACGGTTATGAGTCACCCGAAAGGGCCTCGAGTCACCCGAAAGTTGGAAGACCTCACACTCAATATTGTAGGCTTATCATGCATCCCTCAAGTGACGTCTAATCCTTATCTGGGCATGTTGCTGCAAAACGACTTTTGCGACTAGGATGAAGACATTGGTTCCACTGTCGAGTCGCCCAACTTTCAGTCGGAGAACACTGCCCAAAAGATTTTTTCTAGCGTATGTAAAGTGCCTGGTTTGACCCAGGGGTAAAGCTGCTCGTGCTTGACGACAGAGTGGGGGGGGGAGGGGCTCGAGCCCTTCAGCATATGTGAAGTGCCTGGACAGAGATTCAGTTCTCTCAGGATGCTATGGAAAATAATTACATTTATTTATATTCATTTAAATGATATTTCACACTCTGAAGGAGGCATACAAATGTCTTATCATCATTGTCATTACTAGCTGTACTGCTGACGATAAAAAAAAGATCATGTTCACAAAGCTCGTTCTGTAAAATGCACCAAGTTTCTCATAATAAGCACTAATTGTCCAGCATTTTGTGAGGCATCAGGATGGGAAATCAGGCTGTGGAAGCGCATCATTGCTACCAGCTCAAACGAGTAGAAGCAGTGAGAATTACGCTGCATGAACGGCGCGTGACAGCACAGCCAAAGTTAAAAGCAATGAATGCGAACAAGTCGGCTCGCTCTCAAGTCACAGGAAGATGGAGGTGCAGGCCGGCGAAGGATAGCTTCCGGACAGCAGCGAGCAGCCCAGACTGTTAGGAACCTTGACCCTTGAGAATAGCACGCAAGGAAAAGCGCTCAGCCGCCGACGGACGAACGACGGCTGCAAATCCTTTCCAACGAACGGGCCGGCACATATCGTACCACCTTGCCTGCCTGCCACAATCGAGATCAGGGCAACAGGGCAACATCGAGATCAGGGCAAAGCAGCGTCGTTTCGAAAGCCAAGCTGCAACCGCCAGGCCAGCCAGGGTGGAGAGAGGAGACAATCGCCTCTTTCGATGCACGTGCCCGTGCTTCCGGCGGTACACTGCCCCTTTGTGCTGCGCCCCGAGAGAGCGAGCCAGCACTTGCCAAGAGAGCTGCTGTCTGCTCAGCAAACGACGACCGAGGGCAGGCGCCTTTGCCCTGCGAAGAATGCTCTCTCGAACGGGCCCGTGGACCGGGTATCCAGTCTTCAATCTTATCTTACCGCCCCTCTCACAAAGCGCATTGTGCGCTAGGCCACGCAAACACGAAGCGCAAGCTTTGCCCCTTTGTCCGGGCGTTTAAGTATTGCCGCTTCTGCCGAGCCCCGGCAAAGGTCGGCGTGCATGCGCGGCCGTACCTCCCTTCCATTGCCTGACACAAGCCGGGCCTCCGAGGGTTCGGTGCACGACAAAGACCCGCGGCTGAATGGAGAAACAATGGCATGCGCGAGCGAGCAGCTTCCTGTTTCCGTGCACAGCAAAAGGCGGCGCCAGCAACCGGACGCGAATCTCGAGCGTCGGCAGCAGCAGGCAGGCTCCTCCAGCAGCGCGAGCAAGCTATACCGGGCCATCTCCTTGGCGATCGCCCGCACGAGCGCGCCCTGCTCGGGCACCTGGGCTTGCTAATCGCGTGCCCACCGGCCGGGACTGTGCAGCACGGGAGCGAAAGTTCACCTTTGAACTGGCTGGCAGCGCCGGGCTCAATAGCTATTTGAAATACGTAGCCGGTGATCTTAACAAATAAACAGACTAAGGCAACAGCTGCTGCCCCACAGAGCTGTCTACACAAGCCGAAGCACAGCGGTGGCAGTGGCAGCAGCAGTGGTAGCACTGATGGCAGCAGCAGCCAGTGAAGCCGAGGAGGCCTAAGGCCAGACAGACACAGGCCTAAGCCCGTCGCACGGGGGTCGTGCCTCCTGCGGCGTGGCGCCTGCTCGGCACGTGAAGCGGGCGGCACACGGCTGCTGTTGCGAAGCGCTGCGGGTGCCGACGGACAGACAGTGTGTATGACGAAACTCTTTTAACCTCGGGCCTGCATGCACATACACCGGCCAGTGCGCTTTGCTTTCTCGGACCAACCGATTATCGTCATAAACATGACATTGCTTAATATGTTTGCAAAGCCCTACGAGAACCAAATCTCTTCCAAGGAGATTTGCAAATATTCAAAAAGAAGTATGCCTATTGGTTTGCATTTTAATGGTCACGTGCATAGTTTCACCCTGCATAAGCACACAGAGGGCTACTCGTTCCTTCCAGCACATGCAATGAGAAAAAGGTGCGCTGGAAGCTTCTTTTTAATGGTCGTCCAGTCAGGGGATATCGTGAGGTCGGCTGGGAATAAGTTTCAGGAGTTGTGTGAGCATGCGAACTAAAAGCATGGTTGCCAAGAATTTGAGTTTTACCCGAGGTTCATCTATCTTGAGTCTGGAGAGAGGGTAATACGATGCCTAGCATGATTGCAAAGTAGATCGGATAGGCAAGCTGGAGCAGGGGAGATAATGGATCTGAGAGTGATTGAAAAACCTTGCAGTCGATATGCTGCTTGATAGAGAGACAGTACAGGTCGGTGAAAAGTGTGTAATATTTCGAAGGCCATAAGACTTGCGCGTAACAATTCGTAGAAGTCGAGGAGGAGATATCACAAATACACGGACCTGCTTAGATGTGATGTCCTTGTCTAAGCAGACCCTATTCTTGTTTCATAGCTGAAAGTAGGCAGACTTGACAAGTGCAGCTGGTGCTGTCGTCTGGTGAAAAAAATACGGACGGACGGCCATAGCCATGCCGAGCCTGAGCCAAACGGCTGCTCCTGACGCATCAAATACAGCGAGGCAATTCGGAGGGGGTGGGGAAGGGAGTGAGTGGGCGCATGTCACTCCCATGTCACTTCCGGCCGGTCGGCCTCCCCCACACCTCCTCTGCTAGGAATAGCATTGGAGTGCATGCACTGGCAGCCTTCTGTGCAATGGTGGCAAACAAACCTTGAAAGAGATCTCGTCTGCAACTCAACAAAACCAAGTAGACTCAGAAGTCGATGCACGTCAGCGGGTCAGAGGCCGCCGAAGTGAGTTCGAGGCTGGCTTTCAGTGGGCACCAGACACCCCCACCCCGCTGATTGCGCTCACTACCTCACAAAACAAATAAAACCGTGATCCACAACCGATGTACAAGTCTAGGAGGTTAATTAATGTTAATACTAGCTGATTTAACAGCCTCTTTTGTATAGCGACAGAAGAGCCTTTATGGCTATCACCACCGCTTGCAGTGGCAATAAAAGATCGTCCATCACAGGATTCGAACCCACGACATCAGGGCCGAGGTCGCAATAAGCAACCGCCTTACCTAGTGTGCCACCACGGCTCACCAGGTAAGTCATTTAATAATGATAATAGTAATAATAATAGCAATAGAAAATGTGCATTGCACACCAAGAGAGCCTAATCTTTTGTAGGCACAATAGTAATAATAATGCACTTGATAAAGCGCCCTCAGACAACTCAATCTCTTTCTAGGCGCTTTGCATTTGCTGCAAAGGGAAACACGATCGAATGGTGAGTAATATCATGCTTGATTAACAGCATGCCAACTTAAGTAGCAAAGAGGCAGCAGCAAGAAGAAGGCAGATGGATAGGTGGAATGGAGGAGCTGGAAGTGAAAGTGACAGGAGGAGCATCCAGCAGCAGCTCAGTCAGGATTAGCAGCAGGTCAACTCCCGAAGCATAGCATCTGCAGAAAGCTAAAGCATTCTGCTGTTGCCAATCACTCACCGAGTTGCTCCGACAAAGAGTTCCGCTAGCAGCTTAGGCAAGAATGAAAGAGCTGAGCTGCGGCTACGACAGCTAACGTTGAACGACAGCCTGATCATGTCGGCTTGTTCTTTCCGTTCAACGCAAAGTTCATTAAGTGAAATGATCAAAGTGGACTACACTATTACTAAGCCAAGATTCACAGACTGATTCAATTGCCAGGGCTACCTGCTGATGTTCGACGTTTTGGGGGTTGCTCTGCTGAGACTAAGTCAAAATTAAAAAAAAAATTGTCCAATCTTTGTAGAACCAGTTGGTTGGAGCTAAAGAGAGCCATCACCGTCCACCGCGGCTGCAGGCAGCTAGCAAGTCAGGAAAGAGGGCGAAAGTGAGCCACAGCTCGGTGCATGTTAACACTAGAAATGTACTGCCAAAGCTCAGCCGATATACAAAGAAGACACCGGGAGGGGGAAGTGAATAGAAGTCTCAAGTACCTGCCTACAAGCCACCCGGTATAAAGTGTAAGTCTTCTCTCCATAGGTCAACTGATGAGGCATCCCATTGCGAGATACAGGCATTCTCTCAGGGGATTCGTCAAATGGACTTCCAGCCTCGATTCTTTTACTTGGACTGGGAGGCAATCAAGGGGAGGCAAGGAAGACGACATCCCTGGATCTGGAGATAAAAATCTTATCGTCAAGCTCGTGCAACGCCGGCTTAAGCAGCTGCAACTCTATTCTCTGGGCACTGATGACATTTTGTGTCGAAGAGCACCGGAAGAGCTACACAACCATAGTACCTACCCACCAGCCACACCCTAGCGATCGTACGCTCTACAGGCTTTTCGTGCTTGCTAGTATGAGCTGTGTTCGAGCATGCCACACCTTTTTGAAACGCCTGATCACAGGTATCTGTCAGAACCGACAAAACGCTAAGAGGACGCTTAGGATCGTTGAACAAAAACAGGTTTCGGCCAAGCAGCTAGTCAAGCCCAGGACAGTTTTTTTTAACAATCAACTTCATGGAATAGCACATGAGCACTAGGGGTTCTGCTTGCTAATCAAACTATGTTGTGGTTCTGTGTCTTGACTGGTTGACAACTCCCAAGTTGTTTGCAATTTGACATAAATAAAATATAATTCATTTGTATACCACCCTATGAGAACTTAATCTCTATCCAGGCACTTCACATATGCCGCGGGGCTCGAGCCCACGACCTCGTTCATAAAATACATTCACCTTGACCTTGGTCGAGGCGAGCACCTTAACGACTGGACCAAACCAGTGCGGCAACTTTTCACCTTTGCCCAACCATACAACGACTCGAGCAAGTCTAACATCAAGATTATTCACAACTTCTGACGACGACAGCGGCAGAAAGCAACGACGACAGCGACATCTTTCACATTTGTCCAACTGTTTAAATTACTAGCACATAGAAAGCAATTTAGTTCTCTCAGGGCACCGCACAAATCTTTTATTATTATTATCATATATATATATATATATATATATATATATATATATATATATGTAGTTGGACAAAAATTATAAATTATCTATAATATTATAAAAGCAGACGACGACAGTGGCAGAAACAGCTCGGTCTGAATAAAGGGATGAGCAAGTGTGAGCTCGTGGCGCGAAAACATCAAAGACCTGCCTGCTTTTCAATCATCCAATGACGACAAAAAAAAGAAACATGAGGATGCCCCTTCCCGTGTCGCTTACCTAGTCAGCACTGAGAGACAGTGCAGAAGAAAGCTCGTCAACCGAGGCTTTAGAAGTGAAGCAGATGTGGGGGCCTACACTCGCACAGAGAATAAACTTCTCGCGCCCGGACCCGTCGGGCGTGCCCAAGAGCAAGCTCAGTGTGCGAGTGCGTGCGAGCGGGCACGCCACCGCCGAAATCATGGCTCGCTCGGCTCAAGCGGGACGCTTGCAAGTCACGCGTTTGCTCGATTTTTCGACCGACCCGACCGAAGAATCGCTGCTTCACAGGGGGGGGGGAGCCGGTAGGCTCACTGGCGAAAACCCGCCACGAGCTGGCGAAGCTCTAGCACGAGTGTGCGCCTTCCGCTGCGATGATTTGAGCATTCGAGAGACCTTCGGGAGTGAAAAGCTTGCTGCCAAGCTATGCAGGTCAGAAGCTATGCAGGTCAGAAGCGCTGCAGTGGCCGGCAGCTGCTGCAGGAGCTGCCGATATGGGCGGCCGACGTTTGGACACGGCGGCTTTATACAAACATGATAGCCAACGCCGCGGGCAGCGGCTAATCAGGTTAGCTGTATCGGTGAATGGTAAACGTTGGAGAATGCTGCTGCAGGAGACTAGGCGGCGGCAAAGAGCCAACCCGAGGCAGAGCAGAGCCTCAGAGGGAGCCCGGTGTGCACACAGTAAGCAGCGCCTCTTGCAGGATTCGAGAAGCGCAGACGCAGCCTGCGGGAGGAGACTTGCTCGGGCTCGCCCGGCTGCCGGCTCCAAGGCCGGCGATCTAAATTGGCTGCACTGCAGGGTAGCGCGAGGCTGCTCTTCGTTTGCAGCAGCGCTTCGGCCGAAGCCACTCGGCCGAAGCTCTAACGACCCGGCTGCATGGCATCAATCGCGCAGCTCTCGAGTGTCCCGAGCAATTTGCACGTCAAGCCCACTCCCAATTTAGTTAACTCGGTTAAGAATAATCCATTGCATAAACAGAAAACAGAACAATATGCACTATGAAGTGCAGACTGGCCCCACATGTTACCACCGGGTGTAGCAGCCAGCTCTAAGCAGCGCCACGTGTAGGAGTGGGCAACTTGAACAACACCGCAAATGTGCGGTGCCTGTGTTGTGTGGTGTTTAGTGTGCTCGCATGCCTGGTGCGCATGCGTGCGTTGTGTGTGCTGGGTGGTGCAGGAGTGCACGGTGTGTGCTTGATGCACGTGTGCACGGGTTAGCGTGCATGCTTGCACGTCTGTGGGGTGTGATGTTTTTACTGATGAGACCTGGTGACAGAGAGGAGTGCATGGGATACATAATGAGAGATAATGCAGATAATGAGATAAAGAGATAATGCCGTCCATGGGCTCACCCAAGCAATGGCTGCGTGGCGTGTTGTGTCTGAAGAGCACCATGACACATGGTCTAGCCACATATCCATCATGGCAGATGGCATTACATTTACCTTGATAGGGGGTAGACAATTCACTCTGTCCTACCATTTGTGCTAAGCAGACTTCCCTTCTACGCCAACTGCCAGCCTGATGTACCTATTCTTTGACTCCTACAGAGCGATTAAATAAACAAGCAGGGGGTTAAAGCTAATATTGTTAGAAATGTGACAGCATAAACTTGTCCTTAATGCCTTTGCTACTTTTGCCAAGCTCAATAGTTGAAGAATTTTTTTCTCTTGTAAGCTGTTTCCTGAAACCGAGATTTGGGAGTGAAACAAGAACCAGCTCTACTTCATAACGAGCATACACTGAAATCAAGTCAGTCTTGAAGTGGGTACAGGGGCAACACCAGCACTCTCTCGGATGAGCTGATCTGTAAGAAATAAAAGAACCGAATGGCTCTTGATCGTAGCATGGCCTCCTGGCAGCAAGGCAGACACAGTTGGCCACAAATACTTGCTTCAAGTGCTACCATCGCCCTCAGTTTGAACCGATCCCAGCGCTTCTTATGTGACCCGTGCAGCATGGGTTTTCATCTAGCCTCTATATTTAGCTATGAAGGACAGTGTTGTGACTCGACCAAATATAGGACCGCAAATTCTGATTTGCTGGCAGAGCACGGGCTAATTTTTATGAACCCACCAGTTCATTAGAAACAGAGCTACCAACTCACAATCACACAACAAAAACTGCCCATTCCACTGACCAATCACAATTGCCCATCTCACTAAGCATGGATGCTTTTCTGAAATATATCAACATATATCATCAAACGTCCTTGAATTTTATTATCTGCATATGTATTAAAAACCTATCAAACCAATATCAGAACTGACTTCTTAAGTGGTTTAGAGCAAGCAGAGCTAAGCTTATAATTGAAATCTCACGATGATCTGTCAAGTATTAGGGTTATGGTATTTACAAGCTACAAAGATACGCCACAACATGCTGCAAACATGTACCTCGATGTGTCAAAATCCAACAGGCTGCGACACAAGTCACATTGTCGTATACGTTTAGATGACTAGTTGTCGTCTTTGATTGGGATTTGAACTTCAGGATGAGGTCACTCGTCGCATCTCGCTTGGGCACCATATCATATCATACCACCTCTCATCTCGCTTGGGCACCATATATACTGCACTGCAATGGTTCAGCTCCTATCTCAGTGGGAAACTCTAGAACAGAGGTCGGCAAACTCTGGCCTTTAGGCCAGATATGGCCTAGCTAGCACTCCAATCCGGCCTAACGCCCCCTAGTTACTTATTATTGGATCCGGCCTAATTTAGTTGTCACGGTTTTATTCTCATTCATTACTGCTGGTTGCAGCTCAAGTTGTCTGTCTATTTTTTGAACTGATATCAGGTGCTTGTATGAAACCGAGGTGGTTGACCGGGGAGGATTGATAAAAAAGTATAACCCTATAATTCCCGTTTGCATTTGTGCATCTATTGCGACTGCTTGTTCGTCAGGCCACGCTCCCTTCGGGCGGCCCTGTGGCGTGGGCATGGTTTCTTCTGGCCTAGTGTGCCTTCTTGACCTGATGAAATGGCCTAGCAGTCCGACAAATTTGCCGACCCCTGCTCTAGAATATTGATGTGACCGGACACAGATCCTCCAAGGAACCACTGAAGTATGGGGTACCTCAGGGCTCCATGCTTGATCCGATTCTTTTCACGGTTATACTCTACCTCTTGCCGATGCGATTACTGGGCAGAACTTAAGCTTTCACTTCTATGCAGATGACACTCAGTTGTACCTTTGCTTAGATCCCTCCAAAACCATCTAGTCGAATTCTCTCAACTCCCTTGCTGCATGTATAGATGATATCGGCACATAGATAGCAACAAACTTTGTTAAATTGAATGAAAATAAAACCAACTTACTAGGTATTGGCAAATCAAGTGTAATTCAGAAATTGGAAAACCTAATGCTCAAAATCAGCTCTGCCGGTATATCACCTGTTGAATCTGCACGAAATCAAGGTGTCCTGTTTCAAAGCGACCTTTCAATTGACGATCAGATAAGCTCCACATTCAAGCCTGCCTACTTTCAGCTGCATAACATTGCTATCGACTTTTGTGACTCACTGCTTGCTTATCTACTGGCCTGTGAATCAGGTGTTTACAGTTGGTGCAGAACTCTGAAGCCAGGCTTGTCTGTTGTGAGCATCGCAGTTGCCACATTATACCTTTTCTCACCGACATGCACCAGCGCTCCCAGTCAAGCATCACATCGACTTCAAGGTTCTGTCATTCACGTTTAGGTCCATTCATTCTCTGGTTCCAGTTTAACTATCAGATCTACTTCCCTTCCAGGCTAAGCATTGTACCATCCACTTTTCTGAATCCAATCGTTTAGCTACACCTCTCACGAACCTCAAATTCTTTGGACACCCTGCCTTTAGTTCATATGCTCCCAAAGCCTAGAACTCACTTCCGATTTGTGTCACGACATCCCCTGACGTGACCACATTTAAAAAGAAACTAAAACCGCATCTATTTATCACAGCATTTACTGGGTTCATGTGACTCGCCCTTTACGTGCTTATGCGGGCTGACAATGTGCATGCTGCCACAAACTATATTTGCATGCTGACCCTGCACTTCACCTCTAACCATGTTATGCTTGTTGTCATTGTGCAAGATATCACTAACCATCCGACCAAGCTTTCTTTTCAGCATATGTAAAGTGCTTAGAAAGAGATAAAAGTTCTCTGAGTGTGCTATGCACATGTATTATTATTATTATTATTATCATCATCATATTATAAAGGGGTTTCCCACATTTCAAATCGGCCATCGTTTGACCAATTCTTAAAAGTCTTGATTCGATTCTGAAGTACTAGCTAACTATCCGGCAGTCTCTCATTCCTTTTAGCCAAAGATTCTTGAAAAGATTGTAGCCAAGCTGCTTCTGGAGCATACTAGCAAGAAGGAATTGCCAGGCTAATTTTGATAGAGATTCAATTGACACCACTCCACAGAAACTGCTCTCTTGCATGTGACCAACGACATCCTAAGCAGCAACGATGATGGTAACATCTCTGCCCTTGACCTGCTCGATCTACCAGCTGCATTTCACACTATTGATCCCGATATGCTATTTTACGATTGAGAGCAACGATCGAGACCGGTCACCGGTGGAATTCCACAAAGGCACCTTCTAGGTTACCATTCACATCGAGCCTCTCGGTCAAGCTTTTAGGAACAACAGTATCGGCCATCACTTCTATGCTGACGATATCTAGTTGTACTTGCCATTTAAACCATTGAAACAAGCTGCAGCAAGATATAAACTGAATGCTTGCCTTGCAGACATTTGATGTGGCCAGAAGGTCTATGGCCACTGGTTAACACTCTACTGGTTGGGGTTTGCCTAGCCAGAAACTGATCATAGAGGAGGCTTGCATCCGTTCAGGCTGATTCGGCCACAAGGGTCATATGAAATGTAATTGATGAAGGCTTGGTTAGGTGAACTGGACAGAAGGTGGTCTCACAGTAGGGCTAGCAGTCGCAGCCAGAATTTTCTAACAGATAAGGTGCCGTAACCTTGACCAAGGTCAATATGAAGCACACAGAACAACGGTGAAGTAAATGGCAAGACCACATATTTGACAATATCCCCCTTCTCAAAGGCAATTTCAGCAGGCTGCCCCATTCTTTACTTCATATTTTCAAAAATTAAAAAAATAATGCAGTTCAATTAGTTATAATAGGCTTGTATTCTTAACAGCAATCAATTCATTTCAAGGTGAATATAAAAGAGTTCTAAGAAAATTTCACGGGCAGTAGCCACTGTACTGTACCTCAGCAAGATTATTGCCGCTTAGGAAGAGACTCGTGCTAAGTTCTTTGAAACCACGACAGAAAATGCAAAACACTTTTGATATAGGACACATGTACATGTACTGAGAACATACGCGTACTAGTTCTTTAAGCTGGCACTTATCAACTGCGTTAACAGCCGTTACATCTGAAAGACAGGCAACTTGTAACAAGAGCTCGGACCAAGTGCTTAGTCCGGTGCTGCCCGCAAGCTAACTTGGCAGCAATATCTTGTTGCTCGCCCGGAAGCAAATAATCAGCAATGGCGGCCACCGTTCGGAGTTCTGGCAGCTAAGGAAGGGCTCTAGATAGGCGACGCAAACCAGGCTGTCTGCTTTGAGCGAACGCTCGAGTTGGGGGCGGACACTGTCGGGGCCGGGGCGGCGACTCTCGTTGGCAGCAGCTTACATCGAGTCCGACTCCAAGCACACGACGGGCGCTTCTTCAGCTGGCAAGACGGAAGCGGCGACTCGCGCTATGCTGGCGACGCATCCCGAAGCGTCCCCAGCAGCGTTGCCCTTCGCTACAACGATTAGGAGTTCTCGCCTCCTCGCTGCATCGCCGCAAGTGGCCGCGCGAGCATCGAAAGGAAAAGCGACAACCGACTGCGCCGTCGTCGCTGCGGAAATACCTCCGAGGCAAAGGCCGTGCCTATCCGCGCAGATTACCCCGACGACGCCGTGTTGGCTCATTCTGCAATGGGCGATCTTACCGTGAACTTGTAAAAAAAAAATAAAACGCCGCACCGACGAAAGGCAACTCAGAAGAAAAAGAAAGCAGAGGAAAAAGTCAGAAGGCGACCAATCTAAGAGGCGCGCTTGGAGTCCCAAACAAGGTGGCCATTAAGTTTCACTAACATGGTCTCGAGGTGCTTATCCAAACTTTTTTCCATGTTCCGCGCGACCAGGCTGCCTTAACCAAACAGGAAGTCGACTCAGCTCACGCGAGCCGGAGACGCGATTGTGTGACTTCCGTCGCGACGATGGCCGGCGTGGGTGCGGCGGAACCCGACGCTGCCGCTGGTGGTGCCGACGCCGACGCTGTCGGCGTTGTGGCCTCGCGCGTTCTTTTTATTGAGCCCTTTTACGGAGGGTCGCACAAGCAGCTTATTGACTTGCTGCGGACCGAGGTCAAGGACTCCGTAGTCTTCTCCCTACCGGCGAAGAAATGGCACTGGCGGGCGCGTACGTCTGCACTCTACTTTGCCCGCACGATTCCCCAGTCGTCGAGTTACTGTGTTCTCTTTGCTAGCTGCGTCCTAAACCTGGCCGAGCTGGTCGCCATGAGACCGGACCTTGCAGGGCTAAAAAAAATCATATATTTCCACGAGAACCAGCTTGTCTACCCTGTACGGGATCGGAAAGATAGAGACTTTCAGTATGGATATAACCAGATAATTTCGTGGTAAGTTTTTTCTGCGATACGCTAACGTTTAGTTTTCGAAAACTTCTCCAGGCCCATTTTCTGCGGGTCGAGAACCAGTTCGTGGTCAGGTTGCAGGTTGTACGACTTTTTACGATAGCGCCCTAGTTTAACGAATGAGCAGATTGAGCATTTATATACCTTTATATATATATACCTTTATATATATACCTTCATTATTTATATACCTTTATATATATTATTATAAATATATATTATATATATATATTATATATATATATATATTATATATATATATATATATATATATATAATTTATATACCTATATATATATATATATATATATATATATATATATATATTTATATATTTATATACCTCATTTATATACCGCAGGAGAAGCTTGAGCGGCTCTCACCGAGGGCTCCGCAACCCGCTTTTGGCGTGCAGCGGAGATTATCTCGGCTGCAGGACTCAGCCGTGCGAGATTTCTGGTGGGTCGATAACTGCGAGTACAAAACTGCCGCTTTGATGAGAACCGCGGCAAAAGTAAAGGGCGGACGATTCGGAAGCCTCATTTGTGTGGCGCGGCAGAAGATCCCTAGCGGGCTCACACCGCGTGCAGCAGCTGTTGATAAAGAATTGCCTCCTGCATTACTCGTACCTGCGATCGATCGGGCGCGTAAAGGTTGAGCACCTTGCCGGTTCAATTTTCGGCCCGTTGGTGTTTGGGGCTCGTAATGGTAAGCCTATGCGAGCGCCTTCTACCGGGAGGTGGCAAAGATGGCACAGCTTAGATGGCAAAACATCATCTGCCGGTAGGGTGCTTTGCCGATGGGGATCTCGTGCACGAGCGAGGTTTCGTGCCGAAACCACTCCTATTTTGCACGTTTTTGTATATGTATTGTGATTTGAGAATTACTGCAATACTTTCCTCCAACGTCTGAGTAAGTTGTCATAGAAGTGGTGTGCCTCGTAGCATTGCACGCTCAAGGGCATGATTTTTTATGGCTCCCGGGCACTCGACTTACGAGATGCTGTTGTGAAGCCACCATTGTAATTCGCACTCATCGGATGCCTTCACGTTTTCTATTTTTCCTCTTAAAACCCACCAGCTGCTCGCAGCCTTGGCTCTATCTGCTGGCTCTAACCACATTTGCATGCTGACCCTGTGCATGTCACCCCTAACCATATTATTCATTTTGTTTGTTTTTCAAGCATGATTTTACTTACCATTCAATTGCATTTCCCTTTGCAGCAAATGTAAAGCGCCTAGAAAGAGATTAAGTTCTCTGATGGCGCTTTATCAAGTGCATTACTATAGTTACTATTATCCACTGGAAATATCCTTTATGTATTTGTGCATAACCCAGCATGCAGCTGGCAATAAAGGATTGCCTCGTGGTGCAAATCTCGAACCCACAACTTCGGTCGCGAAGTGCTCGCACTTTACCTATTAGCTAAGACCCTGGGGGTGTGCACACTGACACCCATGATTTAATGGAGAAAAAGCAAGGCTGAGTGAGTAAAAAGTAGCACAGATTGGCTGATTAAACAGCTTCATTTGTATAATGTCAAACGAGCCTTAATGGCTATTGCCTCTGGGCTCAGACCTAGGGGCAAAGTAAAGATCAGCTGAATCAACAGCCTCATTTACATAACAGCATAAGAGCTGCCCTGCCGGCTTTCACCTGCTTACAGTAAGCAACGTCTGCCGCACGGCACGTACCCTCGACACGGGTCGTGTAAGCATCACACCATACCCTTTGGCTAACTGACAACTTGACTGCAACGTTAGTGTGGTATTTTTTGTCTAGTGCCTCCACGCTGTCTCTGCTCGGCAGCTTGTAGGTTTCATATTTTCTCTACGCCCCCCTTTAGTTGGCAAGGTCACTCTGATGTTGCAGTTTGACGGCTGACACAGTGGTTTTCAACTCTTCGTTTAACAAGGAGTCCTTTCTGCAAGGCGTTGGTCCTTTTTTGAACCTTATACCCGACCATGTGCCAAAAGGCATCGATCAAGATCTGCGGCCCAAGTGTGCCGTCTTGTACTACCCCATCAGCCTACAGTCCACGGCTGCCCTACGTGCCGAAGAAGTTGCCTGCAGCAATCGGATCGCGCCCCTGCACATCGTATGGCCTCACCGCTGGTGAGCCCCGCTGTTTGCTTGCATCGTGATACTTCCGCCATTGCCAGCTGCTCTATTCAGCTGATTACATTTCCCCAGTACGAATTGCAGGGAGCATGACAAGGATCCGGAGACATTTTTCACTTCACTCTATGCAATTCAGGATCAGGGAGTGGACTTCAAACTGTCCGTTCTTGGCGAGAGTTTCGCTGACAATCTGGGTACGTAGACAGCGAGGGGAGAAGTTAGGTAGGTGCAACCTACCTCATCCGGAAGTTCCTCGTTTTTTATTTTGTTGTGCACATCATTCAGTGCATTCAGCAGTCACTGCCTAGGTCTAGTTAGGGAAGAGGAGCGGCAGTCGGCGAAAGTTTGCTTGCAGTCGCGGTAGTTGAGCATTTTCTTGTTTCGAACGGGATGCTTGCTCGCCAAAGATGCCGCACGAATGCTCGCAGGTCTCGGCAGGTGCTCAAACTCGCTACGGCATTTGCGGCTGACTCGTGCACTCGATGCAGTCACCCGTTTAATGCTCTGTCGTCGTTTGTTGGGGCTCATGATGGCTCTTGACAATGCATAGGAAATGGTTGGGCCGTGGTTCTGTCGAGGTGCAGAGGAAGGTCTGAGTCGGGGCTGCCGCGACAGCCGAGTAGTAGTATAGAGCTGGTTTGGATTTTTCTCTGCTCTAGTAGCTCCGTGTACTCCCTTACGCAAGGCACATTCGGAGCAAGGAGCAAGCCAAAGACGAGCCGGACCTTGACCTTTCCAGAGGTTGGCAAAGTCGCCTGACGTGCTCCTTTAGGTCGGTCTAAGGAGGGTGGAGACCCTTGGCCAGTTTTCCCTGCACTGCCATAGTGTAGTCAGGAATTTGTGGGCATCGACTAAACATGAGACGATGGCATTTTAAAGTGGCGGCAAGGTTATCTCTGCCAAGGTCGACGGATGTGCTGTTTGTTACAAAGAATCTGAGTCTAATTAAATCTGAAGTGGAAGTCGAAGTCGGCTCCAGTAGTTAAGCCAGTGCTCACTCGACAGTCACTTGATGCTGTCTTGCCAGTAACCAATCCTACCGACGAGCCCGAAAGGAATGAAGGTGAAATTGGTTGCGCTTTTACCATTTTCCTAGATTAAGTTTGCGTCTGAGCACAGCCAGCTCTCGTAGGGATAATGTCGCAAGAACTAGGCTTGTAACTTGCAACGCCAGCCATTATTGGACGAGTCGCCTGGTGCCAGGGCGCTCGGCATGAAAGCTGGAGTCTGGAGGCTGCTTCTGGGAGACCAAAAAACAGCAATTTTTGAAGCACCGGTGATCTGTCTAAACTGGTGATCTAGAGCTTATCTGTCTAAACACTAAACGGATAAAAGCACAACAGGTACTGCTGGCTGCAGTCATACAGCCTGAAGTCGCTGAGTGCGGGTCCAGATAAACTGCATACCGTAGCTAATGCCATCCTTGCAGAGATTAAGATCGATTGGGTCTGCCAACTAAGGACTTAGATAGCCAGATAAGGGCTCTGTTGGCATTGCAAATGCTTGGTTTCATGATCGACCCATTTGCCAGAGTCCATCACCAGGAGCTCTGGCGCAGCGCAGGGCAACACTTTTGACCATGCCTTTGAACGCGTGCCTAGTCATAATCCCATTAGAGCAATGATGAGTTGTACATATTTTCAGAAGCCGTGAAACATGACAAACAAGCACACTTCCACCACAATACTTTAGAAATTTATATTGTAAGCAGTCCGGGTGGTGCCCTTGCTCACCTTTTCTTCGGCTGACGAAAGAGTTCCGCTTGCCAACTCCTTGGATGGCGAATTTACTTTGTTGGTCCATAGAAAACGGCTCCAGTCACGTAATGTAAAATGGAAGTGTCGGCATGCCCATTGCTGATGGCTTTTTCATTGTCACTCGTTCATTAACGGCTTGCATTTGCTTCTATAAATGTCAGGCTCCGAAAGCCTCTTACGAACATTGTCAACACTTGCAGCTCTGCTGGTGGCCTCTTCTAAGCACCTTTGAGAGTGCTCGAAATGGTGAAATTTCCTTTGACCCAGCGCCGCCAGCTTCCGTAGGCAGTCATCCCTTTTTGTCATCGTGTGGCAGCCTAAGCATGCTAAGACATCCATGCTACCATTTTAAAAATACTTTTTTCAGGCTGTAGCTGAGAATTTTCCTTGCTAATACCTGGCTTCCATGCCACCTGCACGTTGCTCAGATCCATCGTGTGATGAGCAATTTTTTTGACCTCTAATTTGGCTGCTTGGCAAAATGATCACCGAAAAAGCTCACTAGGAAAAATATGGCCATTTGGCTAAGGTACTCGCCCCGACCAAGGTCTGGCCGAGGTCGTGGGGTCGAGCCTTGGGCACTATACGAAGGAATTATATAGAAGAAAGCAGTTTGGAGCAGCTTTGTTACAGTGGTTCCAGAGCTTCTTAGGCAGTCACGAGGTGGAATAATATGTAAAGAGGGTTTGACTATGCTGAAGAACTACTGCCCAATGAGCTGCAGGAGGACCTTATCTTTGATGCTCATCGTGATTATTTAAAGCAGAACATGGGTGCTTACTCAGAGAAGCAAAGCGAACGTTTCCACTATGATTTAGTGGACTTTTGAATGGCACTATCAATGACATTATAATAAAAACATGGTGGCAGACTACATCATGTAGCTGGTTTGTAGCAGTGGTTTACAGTGTAGCAGTAAATCCCGAAAAATACTTTTAAATATTTTCTGGTCTTTTGGTATAACTTTAGTGTAAATACATGTTAATTCTGGCTTCTTTTTTCAATGGACCAAATGTGATCCAAACGATTCAGCAACATGAATTCGCCTAGTTTTTATGCGAAATAAGAGCTAATTTCAAATGCATCACTGTCTTGGTTACATAAGCTTATAATGTGGGAATTGGTATCAACGATGTGTTTTTTGAGGCACAAGATCCTGCAAAATAAGACATAACTGCCCATGCACAAAAATTGTATTACCTAGTGCAACAGTAGGTCTGTCTCCTTTAGGATGTGCTTGCCTTTGTTTGCACAGATCTGTTTTAATTTTTCCAATGGATGACCTAAGCCATCAGCATTTGAGGCATGTACAGAATGTACTCCACTGTCAGTTTTCTCCTACACATATGGCAGCACACGAGCTGGGATATATAGCACGCAAGTACTAGATGCCCGTGTTAGTTTGTTTCTATTGAGGACGATCCATCTTGTTCGTGTCGACCCCAATCTTGGTATACCCTTGACTATCTGTAAGGCCAGCTCGTGGCAATGAAGCACAGGACTTGCTGCTTTTGTCAAATGTAGCCTGTGTTCAGACATACAAGGCTTATCTTGCCATTTTCGGCAACAGCTTACCTGCTAAAGGGAGACTTGCAATGCAATGGAATTTTGCCGATGCGAAAAGGACCCGAAAGCAAACTTTCTCGACGACTGGACAACCATTGCTTGCAGATGGAAGATGTCGAGAAGATATTGCTATCATGCATAAACTGACGTTTTGAGCTTTGATACGTGGGTCACCTATCAAGCAGCAAAGGAAGGGGCGAAATCACGAAGGCAACTAATGATCATTCCGAGATTGCTATTGCTCTCATGCATGAGTACGGCAGGTCATATTATTCAATTTGCTCTTTCAACTTTCTCTTGAACTGGTCTCACAGCGGACCTAACAGAGATCCGTTTTAGTGGCTTGCTGGATGACCGTTGGCCATCGACGTATACAGAAATTTCTCATTGAGAAAAGACCCATACCATTCTCGAGGCAGAGCATGTGATGTTTAGGTAAGACGGCAAGCGCTCAATAAAATAGTTGATCAATTGTTCGTATCAAGAGCTGCCTCGAGATCCAGTAGTACTAGCACCAGAGAGACTGACTTAGTCAACACTCCTTAGACGAATGTTATACACTCATCAAAGTGCTGGGTCTGTCTAGTGACTTGCTCTAAAACCTGAATGGGACTTACGTGCACCTGCTATGTCTGAAAGTTTTGGCATAAGAGGTAGCCTGGCCTGATACTAATCGTTCCAGTGTCTTAAGACGTTTTCCTTCTGCAGGCCTGTGGAGCCATGTTCTGCCATTCTTGTGCATCGATACTGCCTGGCTCTCAGCTATCAATCAAATACTTTTGTTTCAGATGCTCTTAACTACTACTATCGTTCTCCTTACTTCCTCGACTGCCCTGCTCAATGCTTCTCTCTTTTCATCATTGTGCCAGACATTCAGGTTTGCTACTAAGTGAGCTGGGAAAATAGGTTACTGCCGCAGTTGGCAGCCTGCTGTTGGAGGGACTCAAAGCTAGAGATTTGCATCGAGGGGACTGCAAGCGGTTTGAAATTGAGGGAGGACCGCGTGGCAATGGCGATTCTCCAGCCAGTTTTGTTGAATCAGCCGACCCTTACTGATGTTGCACTAAGGGTGTATGATATGCTCTCTCAATCACGAGACCAAGATAACTGTTCCTATGCTGCTGAATTTAATGAGAACACCGTTATATTTATGGCAACCTCGCATGCATACTAATTAGATGGTTCTACCTATAGATCATATAATGAATAATAATAATAATAATAATAATAATGCACTTGATAAAGTGCCCTCAGAGAACTCAATCTCTTTCTAGGCGCTTTACATTTGCTGCAGAGGGAAACACGATTGAATTATGAGTAATATCATGCTTGATAAACAACATGAATAACATGGTTAGGGGTGACATGTACAGGGTCAGCATGCAAATGTGGTTAGTGGCAGCATGCACAGTGTCAGCACGCATAAGCACATCAAGGACCAATCACAGGGACCCACTAAATGCTGTCCTAAACAGGTGTGTTTTTAAGTTTCTTTTAAATGTGGTCAGGTCAGGGGATGTTCTGACGCAGGTCGGGAGGGAGTTCCAGGCTTTGGGAGCATACGAAATAAATGCACGGTCTCCAAAGGATTTGAGGTTTATACGAGGTATTGGTAAACTGTTGGATTCCGAAAAGCAGGTGGTACGATGCTTGGCCTGGTTGGGGAGTAGATCTGAGAGATAGGCTGGAGCCAAAGAATGAAGTGACCCAAAAGTGATTGACAAAACCTTGAATGATCGTACGATAAAGTAGTAAGTGCATTCTAGTGAATTTGTTTCTTCAGAACAGTTTCAAAGGTTTAAGATGCGCTCAGGCGAACTCATTCTGAGTGTGTCAATTGATCATGTATCCTGGTTTATCGATAACGATCGAGCAGCAAGGGAATTGTGACAATGAAAAACACGAGTTTCTTGAAAAAGTCCCGACATGTCTGATCGCCGGCAAGGGTGCGTGAGCAGCACCACTACGAAATGCTCGGCACGGTTGGACCTGAGCTAGAGGTTGGAAGAAACTTGATGTAGATCAGCTGTAGTGCCCGAGGTGAAAGCAGCAGCGGCAGCTCGTGAGGCGGAGCATCTGGTAGAAACAGCTTTTGAATGAGGGGAAATTAGAATGTTTATCTTTTCACGTGATAGCAAAACAAGGCCTAATAGGAAGGGCTTCCGGCTGGGGCATTGATCCGGTTTGCTTTTAAGGTTCGTGCCTTCGGGCAAGTACAGGCATTGCAGTCAAAGCTGATGCTAGCGGGTACCTTGATTTAATTTGTAAGGCTTCTACCATTCTGACCGTACTGTTACCCAGGCTGGCATCCACACTGCACACATGCATCATGCTTTGGATAATTGTGACAATTTGGAGAAGTGTGGATCTGCCCTAGCACGTGGGGATGATGGTGTGGGAGTGTGTGTACACATCCATTAGTCAGGACAAAATGATTCGATTCTTTATCACTGATCGTTTACTTGTCTCTAAACCGTACGTAAAATCAGATGGCTCGTGCATTGATTTGGGATAATGTGCTGGCTAATCCTCACATTTTGCGTACCAATTTCTTGATAATTGCACCAAGCATTTGCTGAATGAGCTCTTGTTTTTGCATCCCAAACATCAAGTTCCAGGGCCAGGCATTTTCTCCCAGGAGCTTAGCTTTGATCTTTCGTGGTCCTCTATCGGAAGTCCCTGGTGAAGTGTGCCTGGATGCAGACTCCTTTACCGCAGAGAAGTTTTGTAGGCCTGTGGGCCCACTGGCCTGCCACCACATGGACCGCATTGAATGGTTCGTCGGGTGTCTTGGCCATTACATGCTGCTCCAGCCTTGAGATGATTTGATGTCATGGGCTACATAAGTTCGTGACCCTGTTACTGTGCCGTCCGTCCAAGTCCGAGCGAGAAATGCATTCTTGACGTGAGTTCAATTCACACGCAGAAGTGCGCTCTTGAAATTGCACTTGAAAAAATTGCTGTTGATATCTGCTGCTTGCAATATTTTGCAATGATATAGACAAGTAAAAAATAGTAATTATTAATGACTAGTAGTGTTCACCGACTCCCCATAAATTTGCATGAAAACAATGGAATCACTAATAGGAAGCCGCGATTGGTAGCGCTTACCTGGGGGGAGGGGTTGCAGCTTATTGGAAATTTGTTGCTCCTCTGGCCACCTGACGGCACGAGGCAAGAGTGACCAGCAGTGATGCGACCGAATGTTTTTTTTTGCTCCGTAGCCGACTTGATACGGTCGGTACCTGTCCCTGTAGAGCTGGTTTAAAAAATATTACTGTTTTTTGGCAGTTCCTTAAACAGAGTGTCCACAGAAGGGCTACAGCACTCTTGATCAAACCGATCGAGCTGGGGAGCTGGAGGCAGCACTCACTTTCTCTCTTGATGTGGCTCTTGCATCACCTTTTATAGTTCTCCTCGAAGCTCGGCAGTGGCCCTCTGGAGACTCTGACTCTGGCTCCCTGTCCGATGGCCGACCTCTAACCTGCTCTAGCCCAGTCCAATAAAAAAGGGTAGCCACATTAAAAAAAACCAACCTCCCGTAAAAACAGAGCTTGGCAGCATCCAGCCAGAGTTATTTTTGCAAGTTTAAGAAGGCCGACTGCTGCATCACGTTTTGCTGTTATCGAGAGAGATGCAGGATTTAGCTCTAGTAAGCAATGCTTATTGAAGTGACTAGGTCGCTCGATGTTTCAGACCTTGAATAATCATTAGAAAAAGTTGGCTAACTTTTTCTCTTTCAGCTGCCATGCTTGTGCTTGGGAAAAATGAGTCAGGTCAATTCTGCATGCCTCGGGCCATCTGCTACCCGAGCAGAGGAGACACATGTAAATTCACAACGAAGCAAAATTCAGCTTGGCGAGGTCTAAATCTATGCAGAACGACATGTAACAATCTGCATGATGGAAAGGGCTAATTTAAAGCATTGAAAATGAAATCCCAGTTAGAGAAGAAAAAAGAGATTACTTAACAGTCTCTGTGAAAGAGTCAGCAAGAATGTAGCAAACGGCAATACTTTACTGAGTCGTAAACTTGAAGCTTGTATACTTGTATATAATTCGTGCCTATCAATAAGTTAGTTACTATCGATATTATACATATATACTAGACATACTATATTATATATATATATATATATATATATATATATTACATATGATTTATATAATGTATTTTATATTTATATTATATTCAATAATATCACACACACAAACACACACACATACACACACACACACACACACACACACACACACACACACACACACACACACACACATATATATATATATATATATATAATATTCGTATCTATTTTTATTAATACATTTGCTGCTGATTCAGTAAGAAGCTAACACGTGAGGAGTTAAAACTAGCTCTCAAAGGTTGGAAATGTTCGAGCATCGACCCGTCCTATTGAGCAGCTTTCGTCTCAATACAAACTCATTTAAGGAAGTCTTGCAGCCCTCTAGTCCGAGCTAATTCAAGAATCGTGTCAAGACATTAAGCAATTGTGCAGCAGCGCTCAGTCTACAATACTACGAGGCGTCGTGTGCTTAGTAAAAGAGTTTAATGGGAAACTCCAAAAATCATCTACCCTCAAATGCAGGGCATGTGGGGGGTATATAAGTTGAGGCATATAAGCATCTCAAGCACCGCTTGCACCAGCCAGGGCCAGCCACCCCTTAGCTTCGCCTTCATCGTCGGCTCCTCCTCACTGCTGCATATTCCGCAACGCTGGGTTGCCAACCGTGCACAAATGCACAAACGCCTGCTCAGCTGCGGCGCTGCAGCTTAGCTGCTTCGCCGGTGGCGGCAAGGGGGAGGGGGAGGGAAGGGGGAGCTGCGCTTGCAGCACACTGTCTCTCAATTACCAGTGTCTATCAATTACCAGTATAGTCGACCCTCTGCCAGCAGCTCTGCTGCCACGTGTTCCATACTGGTCTGTATCTCACAGGTCAAGGCCAGTGGCGCTCATATGTTAAGTCTCACATTGGCTAATCGCATCCACATTTTGCATTTCTGAAAGCAACGATTTTTTTGCAATTTGTCTCTCCAATTAATCTTATCCTGCGTGATCCTATTAAATCTCATGTGAAGTCTCTAAGCAGCTCATACAGACTCAAAGACGAGGATGCGTAAATAAGCACCTGCATTCACTTCCTGGCTAGTGCCCATGTTTAACTGCTGCCGCTGCCCTCCCACATCTGTCCACCTTTCCGCTCTTCATTATTTCAATTACTCCCTGCCGGCCTGCATCTGCTGTCATCTACCGTGGGCTATTCTCCTCTCTCCCCTCTCTCCTCTCTCTCCCTCTCTCATGTTACCTTCATGTTTTGCTGTTCTTGCTCGATAATTGTCTTTTCTTTTCACATTTTGCAGCATTCTTAACCTTGTTCTACCAGGTCACACACGACTTCCGGCTCCCGTAATCATCCGTTGATGAGGCATAGGTGCCTGTCTATTTTTTATTATATTATATATTTCTATTATATTCTATTATATTATGTTTAGTATATTTCTATTATTATATCTTTGTGCCGTGTCTATTTTTCCATCGCTTCTTCCTCGATTCACTGCCTGCTGCGTAGCTACTCTTCCTTAGCTAGTCGTGCAGTTTTTCCGAGCCATCGAGCATCGCTTAGCTGAGAGCTAAGAGTGCATCGAGCTTTTCGAGATCTGCTGCTCTCGGCAGTGTCCGCCTTGTGCGAGCCAGGGCCAGAAGGCCGAACGGTGCTCCCTGCATCCTCGCGGCCTCGGCTCTCGGATTTGGAGCTTGCCCTGCACGATCACGCTTGTGTGCCGAAAATGCTCACTTGCTCTTGCAGCCGTCTTTGCCGAAGCACGTGCAAGACTCGCCCAGCACGTCGTGCACTGGGGCTTTCTCACTGACAAAGACGCCTACTACGCAGTTCTTCGACAGGCCGATGTCGTGGTTTCGACAGCAAAGCACGAGTTCTTCGGCGTTGCCATGTATGTATGCATGATTCCTTGAGCCGTCAAGCGTGTCCGCGTATGTTTTCTCTATCGCTGCAGTCAAACTTTCAGCACTGAGTTCCACTCGCTTTTATTTATATACCACACCAAACATACCGGCATGCTCCTGCAGCATTAGGGCCTACATGCTAGCTGAGGTTCTGCAACTTCCGGCCAATGTGCCGACTAGGAGTAATTGCTGATGCGGTGGGTGATGTGCACAATCAAGCACAGCAATCTCAATGCTAATAGTGGTAAGTGTGCGTATCTCTAAATCGTCGTGAAGACCTTGCTACAGATTTCAGCTGCCATCGCGATCCATCATCCATCTTATGTCGAGCTGTGTTACCTTCGTGCTACAGGCTCCCATTCTTTTATGCACATTATTGCCAATGTTGCACATCGTGCCGGCATTATCGCCCTTCTTTTTTTCCCTTGAGATTTATAGTGATCGTTTCATGAAGTCAGTGGAACGAACCTTCCTTCCTTTTCTGGTACTACTCTGGTCGCCATCACTGCTGCTCCTCGGTTGGCAGCAGCAGCTCCAGTATCTCCGACCTCCTCCTCTCCTCCCCGTCACCACTAGCCGTTCACTTGACACAGTCTGAAGGGCAGCAGTAGCAAAACCCCAGTGATGCTCTAAATGAGCTACTTGCTGACCCCGGGAACTACTTGGTAATCCTGCCCAGATTTATAGTAATCCTGCACTTTCGGTGGAATTATCCAGTCCGCTGTGGTCATGAGCAATTTTACAAGCGATTTCTCCAGGTTTGCAGGACTCCTAAACTTAGTCCGCTACCTATTTTGCAAGAGCAGCTCGGTGTCTGCAGGTCATGCGGTCAGCTGTGGACTGGACTTGCTTGCAGGCTCTCTCGGGTTGGCATCAATTTGCAAGCCGTGGTGCTAATTTGTATAATGAAAGATGAAAGTTCAGCAGTGCTGATAACTGGCACCATAGAAGCAAGTTTAGCACTATGATGGCTATTGTAGCTGAACAAGTGATCAGCTGGTTTAGGTTCGTTATTGTCTCATTTTTACATTCTACGGTCATCATTTGTGATTTGAGCTCTCTCTGATTATGCAAACGGACCACGCTTCCTTATCGTTTTTTTCTCTGTCCGTCCTGAGCATCCCTCTCCCAGCAGCCTTTCAGTTGGCCAGTCCATGCCCAGAAGGGTGGCTGCCATCAACTGCCATCATCCCTCGTCACTTGCTCGGTGCAGCTTCACTGTCCAAGCTTGGCGAAAGCAAAAAGCGTCCTCGATCTGGGCTACTCCTAACTTGTTGAATTCGTTTTACCACACCCCCCAAGGACAATCTCAGGACAGGCCACTGGGGCTGTACTGGGCGAAAGTCTGGCGACACGTTCTGGCTCTGGTGGAGCTTGGTTGCTTTTGCCAAGTAGTTTTGGAGTTTAGATGGCAACGTTCGAATGTCGTGCGTTCTAGGCAGGCTCTTGTAAACAGCACATACGGTTATAGGTACTTAGGCTTTGGCTTGTACCTCAAGTGGTCTCAGTCGAACTTGGAGCAGCTTCACTCGGTGTCAAAATGATCTGGTTTTCTACCATGGCCGATCTAGCCATTGTGGAGGCACATCCTATCAGAAATGGTAGTGGATTGTGCAAATGCCTCCACAACCTTAGTGACTATTTCAGGCAGTTACCTGAGTGCGCTAACTCCACCATCAGCCCCCTATTACTGAGTGGTGCCACATCGATGCCTAACTTTCATATAGTTGCATGTATTGATTATGCATGTACCTGCATCTTTGCCTATAGCTCAACAAAGACACACCGACCAGGTGGTTGTTACGCTGGGGAATTTTTTGTATTGTAATGAAAGCCAAAGTGACTTTCAGTGCACACACGATAGCCTACAGACTCCATCTCATACTTGATGACGTTGTGCATGCTACCACTCATCATTTCATCGTGCTGTCTGTAAAGTCTTTGTGAGATTCTCAAAAAGAGATTCAGTTCTCTGAGGGTGCTATACAAATGTATTATTCCTATTATTATTATTATTAAAGCAGAAAGAGAAAGACGTAGGTGAGACATGAAGCCAGTCATGGAAGTGAGTAGCATGGACGTAGCATTAGTGAGCTGTGATGTGAGTAGCATTGGTGAGCCATGACGGCACACTAGGTAAGGTGGTTGCTCTTCACAACCTGGATCCTGAGGTTGTGGGTTCCAATCCTTCGGTGGGTGATTCGTTATCATCACTGCTGCAAGCAGTAATGATAGCCGTAAAGGCTCTTCTGTCGCTGTACAAAAAGAGGCTGTCAAATCGCATCACCAGGTTTTTTGGCATTTCAGGTATTTGCCTGGATTTCTATAGTAGTTTTGTATGTAGTTGGCTTGTTTTCTGGCATCAGCTGCACTATCGATTTCTCTCACAGTCCCAAAGGTGTCATCTAAGTCAGCTTATGCTCGGTACCGGATGTCTCAAACCTTGATCATTCCTGAAGAAGTGCTCAGCACAGTTGTCGAGATGCACTGTCTGAGAGGGGCACAGCTGAGTTACTGCAAACATTAAACCAGCTAGGTCTAAATAAGCACAAGCTTAGTTACAGCAAATGTAAAGTGCCTAGAAAAAGATTTGAGTTCTCTTAGGGTACTCTCAGGGTTCTCTTTAAGTCTCTCAGTTCTCTTAGCTACATCAAATGCATTATTTTTATTATAAGCTTGAAAAAGCATACACAAGATCAGGACTGACTGTCCATCGTTAGGCATATGAGGACTACTTGAGATCATATCAATCAGTCTTAGCTGAGGTTAAGTCTGGTTTGTATAAAGAAATATTGTTGAATGCACCATCCTTAAATGGCTGATGTCTACCATAAACCATCTCCTTAACTGCTCTCTGGTCAGCTCCTTGCCTAGTGATCCTTGTGGTGACCTAGCCTATCGCTTCTCTAGCTACTTAGTCTGCAAGATAGACAAGATCAGAGAGTCCATTCCTAAGGTAGCATCATCCCTTCTGGATCCCGTCCCTCAATAACACACCCCACAGGACTCCCCTCCCTCAATTCAGTGCAGCACCTCGATGTCTATATAGAAGGAGGCCACGAGTGACCTTATCCTGAAATTCATCGTCCAATCAAAAGAAGGCTACTAGTCCTGTAAACCCTATTCTCACGGTCCTACTTCTGTGATACATAGATCTGCTGCTGCCATGCCTAGCAAACATTATAAATATGTCCTTAGCCTCACGGCATGTCCCTGAACCTTGCAAACAAGCTGTAGTTAGGCTACTAATTAAGAAAGCAACACTAGACCAAGAAAACATGAGCAGCTTCGTCTCAGTCTCCCTTTTATAATTGCTATTAAAGACACTGAAACGAGTTGTGACAGATTAGCTGAACTCTTATATTACAACTTTAGACCTAGCAAACCAGTTCCAGTCTGGTTTGAAAGATAATCACGAAGCAGAGTCAGCATTGCTTTGGTTTTTCAAGGACCTTCTCAGGGATGCAGACTTAGGTAAAGCCTGTCTGCTTCTTTTGCTTGATCTTTCGTCAGCGTTTGATACTATCGATCACCAAGTTCTTCTCCAGTGCCTCTCATCTCGCCTGAGCTTCACTGGTACTGCACTGCAATGGTCCAGGTCCTATCTCAGTGGAAGACTCCAGAGTATTGATGTGAACTGGCAAAGATCATCCGAGGAATCACTGAAGTATGTGGCATGGCACCCCAGGGCTTTGTTTTGGGTCTGCTTCTTTTCACAGTTTATACTCTCTGTCTTGCCGATGTGATCACCAAGCACAATCTAGGCTTTCACTTCTATGCAGATGATACTCGGTTGTACCTTTGCATTGATCACTTACAGCCCCCAGCTAGTTGAATTCGCCACACACCTTTGCTGCATGTATTGCTGACATCCGAACATGGATGGTAGCAAACTCTCTCAAATTAAATGGCGACAAAACCAACTAGCTATGGGCAAACCAAGTGTAACTTAGAAATTGGAAAGCTTAATGCTCAAAATAGACTCTGTCAGCATATCTCCTGTTACATCTGCACTAAATCTAAATGTCCTGTTCCAAAGTGACCTTGCACTAGAGGATCACATCAGCCCCACAGTCTGCTAACTTTCAGCTACATTATATTGTTAAAATTGGGGCTTGATTAGGCAGGAATGCAACGTCTAAATGGGTCCTTGCATTTGTAACATCCCATCTCGATTTCTGCAACTCACTGCTTCCTCGTCTACCGCTATGTGCAATCAGGAGCTTACAGTGGCAACAAAACTCTGCAGCTAGACTTGTCTGTCGTGAGCATTGCAGTTGCCACATCATACTACTTCTTGCCGACCTGCACTGGCTCCCAGTCAAGCAGTGCTTCGACTTTAAGGTTGTGTCACTCTCTTTTAGGTCTCTTCATTCTCTAGCTCCAGCCTACCTATCAGAACTACTCCACCACCAGGCTAGGCATCGTACCACCCATTTTTCTGAATCAAATCGTTTCAGCTAAATCTCGTACGAAAGTCAAATCCTTTGGAGACCGTGCCTTTAGTTCGTATGCTCTCAAAGCCTGGAACTCGCTCCCGACTGACGAGATTTAAAGAAAAGCTGAAAACGCCTTTTGTTGCAGCATTTAGTGGGTCCTTGTGATTCGTTCTTTGTGAGCTTATGCATACTGACACTGCATGCTGCCACCAACCATCTTTGCATGCTAACTCTGTGCATGTCACCTCTAACCAAATTATCTTTGTTGACATGGTGCATGCTCTTACTGACAGTATGATCATGCTTCCTTTACAGCATATATAAAGTGCCTAGAAAGAGATTGAGCTCTCTGAGGTCGCTAAGCAAATGAGCTATCATTAGTTATATTAT
Organism: Cristatella mucedo; assembly: GCA_009760855.2. NCBI lineage: Eukaryota > Metazoa > Bryozoa > Phylactolaemata > Cristatellidae > Cristatella > Cristatella mucedo. The sequence goes on along the minus strand of WPIO01000011.1, from coordinate 3,206,548 downwards.
TATTTTCACGTAGGTAGGGCTTGACCTGTAATGACACAACTATGGTGTTTATTCGACACGAACCCAGCAGATGCTCGCCGAGTGGAATTAAGACATATTTTTGTCGTTAGTGACTGTCGGGGGGGGTGGCATGGGAATATGGGGTGGCCCAGGTAGCTGCCCAGCTGTAAGGGAGAGGCAAATGCCCCCCCCCCGGCCATCTGGGTCCGTGGGTTTAAGTGACAAGCATAGCTTGCAGGTGCTGAAGCTGGCGGTATCAATGGAGCCAGATTTTTATTAATAGGCAGAGGACTTTTAGAGGATGCTATTAGTTCCGTATGTGGAAGATGCACTAAATTTGCCATTGTATTTGCAGTTTGTGGAACTTCGTAGTCTGTACATATCTAGACGTTCCTCGAGCACATTTACAGGTCTCACCGCAGGAGAAAAATGTACTCCGAGATGCCTCCTATCAATGCATAATCCCAATGTCAGTCCAGAAAATCAGCAGCATTAAGCATGTGGCCAGTTCAGGCTGGCAAAGTTCCCTTTGTGATCGCGGAGGTTCAGACAAAAGAACCGATTGCGCAAATTTTCTGCCATGATTAACTAAAGGGTTAGTGTGTCCAGTAAAGCTGTAGTGATCGGCCATACATTTTCTAAACATATTGGCATGTCATTTTAAAGGATAGTGTAGACCACTTGGATACTTATGAATACTTCAGTGTTGTGTTCTGAAACTGTGCATGTTACAACAAACCAATCGACTTGCTTCCTTCTCAGCATATACCAAATGCCTAGAAAGAGACCTGGGTCTCTTATGGTGGTATATAAGTATTTAAGTACTATAACTATTAGTGGTGACCATATTCAGTGTGAATCTCTCCTTAGTGCTTCATGGCTCTGAAAATGCACTCGATGGAGTGTGGGTTTCTGAAATTAATAAGTCTGTCCAGGTATTTGGCTGCTATAACTTTTGTTGGCTACTATTGATGGTGTAGCTGGTGGTCTGTGATAGCATGAGTGGCCGCCCCTGATTTTGCATATTATCGATTTGCTAATAAGTAATAATCTTAATGTCAGTAATGATCTTAGCTCACTGTAAGGTTGGCCGTAAGTGTAGTCAGTATTGGATAGGCCTGAACGGTAAAATAAATAGCCCCTTTCATATCACCAAGCCTTCGATGGATCTGGCAACACACCCAGCGGTATGCAGTGCCAGCCCAAAAAATCTGTGCACCCTGAGGATCGACTTATAATCTCTGATAATTCAGTTTTTTTCATCGACTGTAGGCCAACAAAATTACTCCAAAGCAAATCATTTGCATGAGGAGTTAGCAATAGTTGTAACAAATCGGACATGCTACCATCCTAGTTATCTAACCAGGTGAAACATATGTGCAATGGCCCTGCTTTTTTAGTAACTGGGGCAATTTCTGGCTGCCGACATGTTCACCATTCTCGACAGATACTTTTTCTAGTACCGTCGGAGCACTTCGAAATAAGATTTACTAGTCGCATCTAGTATCCGACTCTATAAAAACTCATCTCATTTACTGTGTTGAGCATTTTTTCAGCAATCATCGAGAGTTTGAAGCATGCTAATTTGAACATTCACAATTATAAGTTTGATATGGTTTGAAGAGATGCTAAAATTCGATAACAACGGCAGAAAGGAAAAATTAAACAGCGTTTTCTGGTAAATAAGGAATTAAATAATTCTTCAAAGTTGAGTCCTAGGTTTTGACTATCTCTGTTTGCTAAATGCATGCACTAAATTAAACTACCTTCTCATAATTTCAGGAAACGCATTATAATCCATGCAGGTCACCATGTTTTTGGCATCTCATATGTTTGCCAAGACTTCTAAGGCAGTGTTTGAGTGGTGAACGGCTCTTTTTCATCAGGAAACGTAATGAGCTGGTTTCTTGGTCTAACTGCCCTACTGATTTCTTGCATATTCTCATACCAGATCTGGCCTGTTTATGTGCATGGGCAAAAAAGAAAGAAGTCTCAAACCTTGAACATTCTCCAAGCTAGTGCCAGACACAGTTTTTAATATGCTTTTTTTTTAGAGCGGTATATCTAGCACATCAAGCATGATTTTACTCACCATTCAATTGCATTTCCTTTTGCAGCAAATGTAAAGCGCCTAGAAAGAGATTAAGTTCTGTGAGGGCGCTTTATCAAGTGCATTATTATTATTATTATTATTAGCACATCCAAAAAATCTTATTTCACCGTCTTCTGATTGTGCTTCTAAAAACAATCCTTTGGAAACCGCAACTGTTTTCACACTCACCCACGTGAAACCGCCAAACAACTTAATTGTGCATGTTTTTCCGCACCTAGTAGTCCAATCGAAGTGGCAGCATGCTCTATGTGGAGCATTTATTGCTACCTCATACTAATATTACCCCGTGGTAGTATTGTTTGCCATAATTTTTTAAAACTCAGTGAAGTTTAAGATTTGTATTAATTCCCACGATTCGTAGATTTTTCGGGCCAGCACTGTATATAGGCGAATGTTGTCTTAAAGCAGAGAGGTTTTAGCGGTGGCACAACAAATTCATAATGCCTATGGCATGTAGTGGATCAATAGAAACCGAGTCGCATTGAACTGGGGCAGACAGGCAGAGGACATCACTCCAAAACCTGACCTTGAGTCACAATCAAAGACTTTTGCTGCCATAACAGGTTGTTTGCAAGAAAGTTTCTCGACTACTTCTCGGAGTCACTCGGATTACTGTGACTACCCATTCATCTGATTGTACAGAAAAGAGTCTCGATAAAATCTTGAGACACTCTGATATGGCATCTAGTCTATAGTTCAGCAGGGAGCAGATCATTAGCTAAGGATGAAATGGCTTTAAAGGAACTAGGAAAGTCTGTAATAAACGTGCCGTTTCATGGCAGATGAATGGGTTATAATATAATATTATTCATTTATATAGCGCCCCAAGAGAACTTAATCTATTCAGGCGCTTCACAATATGCCTCGGGGCTCGAGCCCACGACCTCAGCCAGACCTTTGTTGGGGCGAGGGTTCTTGGTTGGAAATAGCTTTGGCTACAAATATGTCTTGCTTTTCAGATTCAACCCCGAGTTATTGAAGGTCGTCATCCTGTAATACATAAGGTTTCCTTTGCCCGTTTACTTATCCGATGCACGTCACAACGTCCTCTGACATGACGACATTTAAAAAGAAGCTTAACGCGCATCTGTTTATTACAGCATTTAGTGGGTCTTTGGGATTCGTCCTTCTCGTGCATGTACCTGCTTACGCTATGTCTGCTGTTTGCGGATGTTACCACCAAACACTTGGTAGTGCTTTATATGCAGCATGAATAAACTGACCAGAGAGAGTCAGTTCTCTAAGGGCGTATACAAATGTATTATTATTATTGCCGTGTTGATGCACTCGAAAGCTCTTGTGTGCCTAGAAAGAGATTCAGTTCTCTGAGGGTGCTTTACACAGTCAAGTGCCAGTGCATGTGCCGTCTTCGGTGCTAACTATCTGGGCTGTCAACGTGACTCTCATTCGCACCGTAGAGGCTTTATGCTGTGAGCTTGCTGGTCATACTTAAGCCAATAGCACCTCGGCATTCACCCGGATGAAGTGATGTTGCTCCTAGCATGCACGGTCCCCACTAGCAGCGAAGCAAGTTTTTTTTCCACTCGGTTATTACACGTTTGCGAGCTATTCGGGCAGGCAGCAGTCGCACGCATGCACGCACGTTCGTCGCGTGCTGAGGCTGTCGCACAGTTGACGAACCGACTCATAATAAGTTGTATGGCGGTATGGGGGACGCAATGTGTTCTGTCTTTTTTCTGTCCGCCTAGTGTCGCTCTGCTTCTGAGAGATTGTCCAATTGTCCTCAGTGAGCCTTCCGTGCATAGCGTGCCCTCCTTGGCTGCAAAGTTCGGTTATTCATACGTGCACACTTTCTGCTCCAACCGAGCGCTGAGGCACGAGAGAATGAGTCATAGGAGGAGGAGGAGGAGGAGGCGTAGCCTTCGCCATCGTCGGCCCAAAGCTGTCACTGCTCTTTGCGTGGCGGCACAGAAAGCAAACAGGAACTGGTCCCAGCAAGGGGCGGATCGGACAGCAGCGGACCGTCTGATGATTCATATAAGCTAACTCGTGAGAGGATTATAGTGAACTTCGTCTCTTGCTCTTGTTTTTGCAGCCTTGCATGCACGGCACCAGTTTACCGTTACCGGAACCTCTGTACCGGCGAGCACATCTCTTTAGACTTGAGCAGGCCGTGTCAGCTACACCCCCGACAGGGGACTGCCAGCGTTTCGCCACTGGCTTACCAGTAGTCCCTCCACTCTCTTTCTCCCACACGCCTATCCGAAATAGTCATCTTTAGGCACATATCATCATAGCACCCGCTCCTGTGACTTGAGTCCTTTAGCTGTGCCTGTTACCAACCTCATAGACTTTGGAGATCACGCATTCAGTTCCTATGCTCCCAATGGCTTGAACTCACCGTCAGCTGACAGTGGCATTAATGGTGCCCCATCCCAAAAATACTGTCTCTATACTGCAGAATTCTGGCCAAGCATCTTTCTTCTGATTAAGTTAATGGATTAGCAGTTTCTACATTAAGGCACAAACAATTGCAAATTCTCTCTTTTGCTGACAGAGCCGCCTCTGTCACCTCCCAGTCTCACCCCTCAGGCATACACTGTGATCACCAATGAAGCACAGCTACGTATGCCGATGCATTTTTTCTCCTAGGATACCTTGAATTTTAGCTATCTGTCCGTGACTGCTGGCGCTAGCAGTGTTCTGCCATCTGTGCAACTATGTGACCCATGCTATATTCATGTTGAGACAGTAACCGTCTCCTGTGCTGAGTGGGGGACACGGCTGTTTTGCCTGCTTCAAGTTCACCTTGCAGGTTCTTTTTTGTCCTTTTGAACCATGCTTAGCCGAATTTCCCTTCACATTCGTGTCAGCTGTGATTATGTCCCTAAATCGGGCAAACGTCGGAGTCAGCCAATCAAGCTAAGCGCTTGTGAGGGTTGCTTGAGTGTAGGTAGGCTGTAAATATGTGGCTCTATGGCAGTTGTAACTGGTGCGGTGCCTGTTGCCACTGTATTTCTTAGCATGTGCGGCAAGGACATTTTTTAAACAACAGGGTCCGGTTTAAAGCATGTAAGACCAGTGTCATCTGAAATCAGGGATCAGAACTGAGTGGCCTGCACAGGCTCTGCAATCCGTGACCGATGGTTGTGCATATTTTCGACCTGCTTTTATAGCCCACCTCCTATGCTAGTACTCTAGGTAGCCGAGCAGGGAGGCAGGTGTTGTGGGCAGCTTGGTGTTACCTGACTGAGCAGAGCACCCCAAAGTAATTCTGTGTTGGGGTAGGTGCAAGAGCAACGATCGTGATCGGTTGTGATTTTGGTTGATGATTTGCTCAGCTCATAGATCATGTGGCTTGACAAGTCACTCGACCCGAACCGTCGAAGGCACGGATGTGCCCACTGCTGTGTGTGCTATCGAAAGGTACGCAGCTGGAAAGCTAAGATTGAATGGAAAGGTTGCATTAATGTTGCCTCAGAAAGGTCAGTGTAGCTTTCACAGCTCTCCAGGCTAGAATCCCAACCATCTGCACCTGTGTGCTGTGAAATTCGACCACTTGACTGAAATACCAAGACTTGATTAAGGCTGAGAGGGCAAGCTTTGCGAGTCATAAGTATGTGGCCGCTTGCAGAGGGGAGTGTTGAAATTTGTTAGCCATTACTTTCGATTTTGAGCATTGTTTGGAATTTATTCGTGATCGTGCTTTGCTGGCAGTAAGGGGCCAACATAGGCATTTTATCTCCGAAGTTACCAGTGCTAACACCAATCTTGACTTAGCAATTCTCATCTGCAATGCTATGAATTCAATTCATGTGGTTTTAGGTCATTTCACTGCGTTTAGGTCACTTCATTCTTTGGCTTCAGCCTATCTCTCAGATCTACTCCCCAACCAGGCCAAGCATCGTACCACCTGCTTTTCGGAATCTAACAGTTTACCAATACCTCGTGCAAACCTAAAATCCTTTGGAGACCGTGCATTTAGTTCGTATGCTCCCAAAGCCTGGAGCTTACTCTCGACTTGTATCACATCATCCCCTGACTTGACCACATTTAAAAACGAACTAAAAACGCACCTATTTAGGACAGTATTTAGTGGGTCCACGTGATTCGTCCTTCATGTGCTTATGTGTGCTGACACTGTGCATGCTGCCACTAACCACACTTGCATGCTGACCCTGTGCATGTTACCCCTAACGATGTTATTCATGTTGTTTATCAACCATGATATTATTCACCATTCAATCACGTTTCCCTTTGCAGCAAATGTAAAGCGCCTAGAAAGAGATTGAGTTCTCTGAGGGTACATTTAAAAAGAAATCAACGTACCTATTTAGGACAGCATTTAGTGGGTCCTTGTGATCCTTCCTATATGTGTTCCTTTATGTGATTCTTCCTTTATGTCACCTTGCAGCTGCTTCTGTTGGCTTGCAGCCAACAGAAGCAGCTGGACGGTTTGTGTAACCTCCACTGCAAATCCATGCATCTCCATTCGATCTTGATACCTTGACCTCGGGCAACCTAGAGTAACTGATCCATAAAATAAGTATATATCATTCATTTGTGTATCGCCCCAAGAGAACTTAACCTTTATTTAGGTGCTTCACGTATGCCGCAGGGCTCAGGACGGCATAGCGAAGTTAAGAGTTGATGTATGGTTCTAATAACGCAGAATCTAGGTCGAGCCCTGCCATCATCAGTATCTTTGAGTTCTGAAATATGGGATGACAAAGTACACCGAATGCGTGCCTTTGACAAGCTCTTGTATCCTAATTCTGTTCGTTTCCATGGCTGGAGCTGTACCTCATTGCCATCGCCCTTATCTTTAATGTTGATGGCCTGAAAGCAGATGCTGGCTATCTCTTTGAGTGGACACTGTTTGTAGAAGTCGGTATGAACTTCAGCCGCAGGTATCCCACTTTACATTGACCCAAGCTCTCATCACTGTGCTGTGCACTACTAGTTGCCTACTCTGGTCTCTTTTGGGATCTACACTGTATATGCGTCAATCTATCGTTTAGATGAGCACTGAGGTGAATGCTTTGGGAGGGGCCCTAAGGCAGTGCAATTGCAAGGCCCAACTTAGTGGTCCCTTTTCTTAGTCATTGGCCCAGGAGAGAGAGGCTGATCTGATGTACCCTCTTGTGTAGCCACCCTGTAAGCCCCTCTTAAACTGAGTACGTCGATGTGTTTGCAGGTTAGTGATGTTTTTTGGTCGCGTTAAGTTAAACTCCCCCCCCCCCCACTTTGGTCAGGTAGGGCGTAACTGGGCTGATCCGACACACCTGGTAACCGACTAGCCTCCTTAGTAAGTCTCGGGAGAAGGGACTGAGCTTATCCGATTCACTTGGCAGCCGAATGCATGGTAACCAACACCTGCAAAGACCGTAGAAATCCGCCCAGCAGCCGAGCTGCACGTGCTCAGAGAAAAGATGCAGCCTGCACATGTGAGAAAAAGAGCCCAGAGGCCCACGGTCCAGCACTTGGCATCCCGCACCAGCTGTCAGGTGTTTGCTTTTATTTCACGACCCATGTCGAGGGTTTGCATCCTGCAGCTGGCTATTCTGTATTGGTTGCCGCAATTGGTATGGTACATCAAAGGCTCTTCTGCTGCCATGTAAATGGTGGTATGAAATTGGCCACCCTTTACTTCACTTTTACTGTCAAGCCAGGCTCTTGAAAGCGATCGGAGCTTGCCTGTCAAAGAGAGCTGCAAATATATTAATAGAGGCATGTTACCACCATTACAACAGCAGGCTGCTGCAGCAGGTCCCCTCTTACTCAAATATCTCAGCAGCAACTCAATGGACAATGGCTCTAGAGCAGAAAATATGTTTACAAGTAAGAAAGAGTGTAAGATTATGCCATCCGATGCAGCAGCTGTTGCCAAATGCTGTGGCAGCCTGACCTCTCAGTCTATCTGGAACATGCTTGGAAGTTCTGGGCGATTCAATAGGTATAAGCAAGCAAAAATGCCTGCTAACACAAAACTCGGGTGTTGTGTGTACTGCGTGTAGCGAAAACACACTCTATGGCTCGCCAGAGTCATTTGCTCAAAGTTTCGTCGTTTATGAGTCTCTGAGCACTCCACTCTTCTTCAGCCTCGCCTGACAACCAACCGGTTTTGAAAATACAGATCCCAAAGATTATTTGCTGCAACGCTTGATTTGCTGCAAACTTGTTGGACCGGAACGGGATTCAGTTTTGTTATCTCGATAAGCGTTCGAGCTATTTAAAGGATGTCTGTGGCACAGCAGGACATTTGGCCACGAGTCACCCTCGTGCTACATCTAATTCAATTCAGTAATGCTGATGCCAGTTCTCACCAGTGCATGAAGAACGAAGCCGACCCGGATCTTCTTTTAAGTAAAAACAGTGGGTTTATCGAAAAATTAGGCAGTCCAGCCTAGTTTTGTAAAGCAAACTCACAGCCTAAGCAGTTTTTGGTACGCATTCAGTAGCCAACAGACTTCGTCTCACGCAACAACGAGAAAGTGGGAAGCATAGCAGAGTCAGGAGAGCAGTCGAGGTAGTGAGTAGCATGGAAGTAGCAGGTCAGGACCGCTGAAAAGGATGTGCCATAGTCGGCAGTAGGAGAGTAGTTGTCGTTGCGTAAGAATTGTGGAAGCGAGTTCCACAGTCTAGAACCTGCAGAGCTAAAGCTTCTGTCGCCAACGGTCTTTAAGCAGAGGAATGGAACAGCTAATTTATTGTCCACACAGGACCTGAGGGCACGAACAGGCTGAAACTGATGCAGCAGTTCAGCTAGATATGAAGTAGCCAAGCCATGGCGATCAATGCTGTACGATGAGCATCGTCTTTCTAGTGCCACTTGTTTTGCCCACTGGAATCCTTGCAACGTGAATCTACGGGCTGCAAGTAACTCGACAGAGTTCTTCATAAATAAATAATTATAAATATCAGCTGATTTAACAGCCTCGATTGTATAGCTGCAAAAGAGCCTTAATTAACTGCTATCAGCACCACTTGCAGTTGGCAATAAAGGATCGCCCACTGCAGGATTCGAATCCACGATCTGAGCTGTGAAGAGTGCAGTGGGAAAAAGTAGCTTATATCATATATCAGCCACTGGTGTGGTGCAGCTCATACCGAGTTGCTTAACAAGGCGATGGATGGTCCACGTTAATAACAAGATTGTGCAAAACCATTTTCCAACAAGCCCCTAACGTTCGTAAATAAGGCTGGTGTAAGAAAGCAATTACCTCGACTATTGTATCACGTTCATTGTATTACGAAGTTCTTCTAGAGTGCCTCTCATCTCGCCTGGCCATCACTGGCACTGCTCTGCAATGGTTTAGGTCCTATCTCAGTGGGAGACTCTAGAGTATTGACGTGAATGGACAAAGATCATCTGAAGTACCTCTGAAATATGGAGTACCTCAGGGCTCCGTGCTAGGTCCGGTTCTTTTCACGGTTTATACTCTCCCTCTTGCTGATTTGATTACCAAGCACAATCTAGGCTTTCGCTTCCATGCGGATGACACTCAGGTGTACCTTTGCTTTGGTCCCTCCCAGCCATCGAGCACCTCGAATTCTCTCCACTCACTTGCTGCATTTATTGATGAAATCCGCACATGGATGGCAGCAATTTTTCTAAAACTAAACGATGATAAAACTAACTTACTAGTTATGGGTAAACCCAGTGTGATTCAGAAATTGGAAAGGCTGACGCTCAAAATCGGCTCTGCCAGCATATCTCCTGTTGAATCAGCTCGAAATCTAGGTGTCGTGTTCCAAAGTGACGTTAGACGACCACATCAACTCCACAATCAAGTCTGCCTACTTTCAGCTACATAGCATTGCTAAAATTCGGGCTTGTTTAGATAAGGATACCACGTCTAAGTTGGTCCATTTGTGCATTTGTGACATCCCTTCTTGACTTCTGTAACTCACTGCTTGCCGGCCTACCATCATGTGCAATCAGGCGGTTACAGCTGGTGCAGAATTCCACAGCTAGGCTTGTCTGTCGTGAGCGTTGCAGTTGCCATATCACACCACTTCTTGCCGATCTGCACTGGCTACCAGTCAAGCAACGGATCGACTTCAAGGTTTTGTCGCTCACTTTTAGGTCACTTCATTCTTTGGCTCCAGCCTATCTCTCAGATATACTCCCCCACCAGGCCAAGCATCGTACCACCCGCTTTTCGGAATCCAACAGTCTACTAATACCTCGTACAAACCTCAAATCCTTTAGAGACCGTACAATTAGTTCGTACGCTCTCAAAGCCTTGAAGTCACTCCCGACTTGCGTCACAACATCCCCTGATTTGACCACATTTAAAAATAACTTAAAAACGCACCTATTTAGGACAGCATTTAGTGGGTCTCTGTGATTTGTCGTTCATGTGCTTATGCTTGCTGACACCGTGCATGCTGCCACTAACCACATTTGCATGTTGACATTGTGTATGTCACCCCTAACCATGTTATTCATGTTGTTTATCAAGCACGATATTATTCACCATTCAATCGTGTTTCCCTGTGCAGCAAATGTGAAGCGCGTAGAAAGAAATTGAATTCTTTGAGGATGCTTTATTAAGTGTATTATTATTGTTAATATTAATATTATTAGAGACAGAAGAGTCTTTACGGCTATCACCACCGCTTGCAGTGGCGATAAAGTACCGCCCACCACAGGATTCGAAACCACGACCTCGGGGCCGAGGTCGTGAAAAGCAACCGCCTTACCTAAAGAGCCATTACTGCTCAATACTAGCCTTGGTGCTATGCTAATTTTGTTTGTGCTCATTTTTCGTGTGGGCTGCAGCCAATTATGAAAGTTCCTGGTGATTTGGATGAGATTGCATCTAGCTTCAGTCTGTCATATCTTCCATTCAGGCTAGCATTTGACATTGGCACCCTGGTGGTCCGGTCCGGCTGCCTACAGCAGGACGGTGTGCTGATGCTGAATGTCTGAGAGCAAGGTCTGGGGGGGGAGAGGGAAGCTGAATGTCTGAGAGGGAAGGGTCTGAGAGGGAAGGGGAGGCTAATTAAGTGGGGCCCATGGCAGTCTACTTGCCTCTTCCTCAGAAAGAGCTTAGTGCAAACCAATACTTAGGGCTCTGGTGGTCAGCTCACGGTCTACATTAACAGGCTTAGCATTGAGGCAGCTTCTTATAATACATGAATTAGCCTCTTTGATGTCGGCATTTGTGGTTTGGACATCCACAGGTTGCCAGCTCTGCCAAGCACCGAAGAGCAACTAAGAGCACCGAAGGAGAGAGAGAGAGAGAGAGAGAGAGAGAGAGAGAGAGAGAGAGAGAGAGAGAGAGAGAGAGACAGACAGACAGACAGACAGACAGACAGACAGACAGACAGACAGACAGACAGACAGACAGACAGACAGACAGACAGACAGACAGACAGACAGACAGACAGAGAGAGAGAGAGAGAGACAGACAGAGAGACAGACAGACAGACAGACAGACAGACAGACAGACAGACAGACAGACAGAGAGAGAGAGAGAGAGAGAGAGAGAGAGAGAGAGAGAGAGAGAGAGAGAGAGAGAGAGAGAGAGAGAGAGAGAGAGAGAGAGAGAGAGAGAGAGAGAGAGAGAGAGAGAGAGAGAGAGAGAGAGAGAGAGAGAGAGAGACAGAGACAGAGAGAGAGAGAGAGAGACAGAGACAGACAGAAACAGAGAGACCGAGAGAGAGATGGTGCAGTATGCACACTTTCTCTAGCTTTGCCTTAGCCCACCCAGGTTTGGTCTTGAGTCTGCTGGTCAGTCCCGTGGTGTATTTCTTGGTGATAGCTGGCAGATCACATTTGTCACTGTGCCTTCTCGGGCTATCTACTTCCGACAGCTATCAGATTAGTATATGTAGAGCACCATGGAAGAGAGGTAGCTCTCGTATGGTACTTTGTGAGTGTTTATTGCTACTATGATTATCTAGCCATATGCTTTTGGCAATAGCGAAAAGTCGAACCTGTGATCTTTTTGATGCCGTGATGCCAGCCGCAGAGCTGTTGCAATCAGTGGCTGCCCCTCTGTCTCTGTCTTCGGTGACTTGTTATTGGACCTGGCAGATGCCAGCATTGACAGCTAGTAGGCCACCTTTCTAGTGGGCAACTGCCCAAGGCAGCTGGCTTCCTAGCTGACATAGACCAGCGATCGGAGCGAGAGGGCTAGAAGCTCGATCCACAAAAAACCCTCTGTGCAATTCAAGCCTGGTCTCACGGTGACACCTGGCCTCTCTTTGCCGACCTGCAGTGAAATTGCTCCTTCATCGCCTAATTTGCTGCCTTATCAGGATCGATTATAGTGACCTACTGTCCATGAGCTGTACAGGATTACCATTGGCAAGCTATAGTAACAGCGTGCCAAGGTAGGCTGAGCACAGATGTACGCGAAGCATATCCATTGGTTAGTGACAAAAACCTTTCACAAGAGCAACACTCATGTGTTCGTAAAGGACGAATCACGTGGATAAAGCTCACACATCGCAAAGAACCGGTTGATTTATTTTTCACTTTACATTTTTCATGTCTGGGGATGCCGTGATGTCGGTTGGCAGAGAGTTCCAGGCCGTATGTGCATAGAAACTGACCGCACCACCTCCAAATACGGTTGGCCCCAGGCACACATAGTCAGTCTGCAGTCAGATTCGGAGGAACTGATGTCACTGGGATGCCCTGCAAGTAAATAATTCAAATAGCTAAGCCGGAGCAAGAGGAGAAAATTTCCTTTAAGGCAATTACAGTACTGTTGATTCTATGAGCTGCTTGATGGGTAACTAATGGAGCTAGTATAGAGACAGGCAGTGGCTGCTTTCGACAGACAAGGCATGCCGAATGTAGACGACCGCAGTAAGCACTATATTACTCGGGCAGGGAGATCTGCAAGGAGAGACCTATTGAAATCTCAGTGCAAAGTCTCCAATGCAGGAACCAATTTAGCTGCGGATCCCTTGGCTAAGCATGTCAGCCGCGTTGTGATGTTAGATAACTTAAAGTGGGCAGAGCTGACTTCGGACAGGGGGTAGGCAGCTGCTGTGTTCATCCAGTGAAAGGACATCTTTGAAGGCCGTGTCCTGATTTTTCGTCTTTCCAATCGACTTCTAGTGACTCGACATTTTCACTTGTCCGTCAGGCTGGTCTTGTTGTCGTTCAATTTAAGAAAGTTAGCTGCCATCCAAGTGCTAATGTAGGCAGTGCAAGCTTCAAGTAAGTTGAGAGACTCGGAGATACTGGAGGGCTAGAAGTATCATAGAAGAGCCGGGTTTCATCTTTGTCTAATTGTAGCCAAGGTTGTGCGTGGCTGTGTGAAATCAGCTAGAGGGAGAGTGTAGATTCTGAAAAGAAGAAAGGGGAACCCAGACCAGGAATCCCAGGGCTAACTAGTACTTCAGAGGCTCTCTGCAAAACCTTTTGCTGCTGGCTCCTATGCATGAAACCTGTCGCCAAGATATGAATAAACCACTGAAATGCAATATAGCCAGTAGCATGAGCCTAGGCATGTGACAGTGGGCATTCAAGAAGAAAAACCTTGGCAATCATCATGCCATAACTATTGACAATGTCACCACGTGGACCAGTATGAAGTATGCACCTGTATCGTCGTCTGAAACTCCGAGAGGCCACACCGATTAAGTGGGTGTTACGGTGGAGAGTTTTGTGGGTCGCACTAAAAGCCTGAGGGGCTTTCTGTGTGCATAAATAGAGCATAGCAAGTGGTGCCTTTCTTTTGCCTCCTCATTCTTCCTTTATGGTCATCGAATAGTTGGCAGACAATAAATGTAGAATGATCGATTTATCGAACGTCTGATATACAGTTATGGGTATTCAAGACATCTAGATATCCCTTCAAGCGTATCACAAAGACTCAGGTAAGATAATTAAGAGCTGATCCACCTCATGGCATATGCAAATGCTTTTTTGCAACACTGACTCGCGTAGACCACTGAAAGAGGTTAACGGTGTGATCTGAGACGTTGGATATGAGATAAACAGCTCAAGCCTTAGCCTATTATGAAAGTCACAAGGTAAAAGCTGGCCGACCCAGAGAAATTTTACTTCTTTGCTTCACTCGTGTACAAGTGTTGTGAGAGCTACATTGTAGGGAACCGATTTAGGTAGCCCTGCAATGACCACGACTATGCTAGTGCAGGTCAACGGAACGACAGTCAGGTTGATCAACAGATACAGAGCAAGGTTCTTACGCTGACCCACAAGGTCCTCCTTCATACCTAGCTGAACTGCTGCACCAGTTTCGACCTCTTCGTGCCCTCTGATTCTGTATAGAAAATAAATTAGTTGTTAAGTGCCTACACTCTAAGACCGTTGGGCGAAACTCTTGCTGTGCAGGTCCTAGACTGTGAAACTCACTTCAACAATTCTTACGCAACGAAATCTACTTGCCTGTTGTTGACTGTGGCACATCCTCTCCAGCCCTCCTGAGTTGCTACTTCCATGCACTCACGAACTCGACCGCTCTCCCAACTCATATGCTTTTCACTTTCCCTTTGTTGTGTGAGATAAAGTCTTTTGGCAACCGAATATGTACTGAGAGCTGCTTAGGTTTTGATCTTTGCCCCCTATAGAACATAACTCCCCTGCATCTGATCAAAGATCAAGTGATCCTACTTAGTCTTGGTGGCTTTGTGGAGTTAGAGCCGGAGATGCAGTGCATTGCAGTACTTATCGGACTGATCGTGCTTACAAGTGTGGCCCACTTGGCCCCCTTTCTTGATGATTGCCAGGTCTCCAGCTGTTATGCTACATGCCTTGTCTCGGCAAATCAATGGTGACAGCTTTGCATTTTTTTAAACTTAATCAGAAGAAGCATCGTTATGCAGATGGATCGCTGTGGTTGCACTGCTCACTCATGGGCTTTGCAGTGTTGGCGGCGGCTGCAGTGAGTGGACTGCAGTCGATTCCGTCTCACTCTTTTCTCCTCATTGTAGGCTTGAAGCTGTTGCATGTGGCTGCCACCCGATAGCTCCCAACTGCCTCGTCTACCCGGAGATTTTCCCAAGTAAGTGTGAAACAACATCAATGAGCGTTATTCTCTTGCTGGCTTACAATAATAATGATAACAGCAGTAATAGGTTGTATGCATAATATCATAAAAGAACTAGACCTCTATCTAGGCGCCTTACAGCTCGCTGCAAGAGAATCAATGCAATGCTCGACGTTAAGTGGCATTACAGTATGAAACTTGGGCAGGCATGCACAAGCAAAGCGCTGTGCTTAGACCAGCATACAAATGCACCCAAGGCGACACTCAGGGCCACCGGTTAGTAGGACCCCTGGTTTGTAACGCATGCACAGAATCATGCGCTGGTAAGCAGCAGCGAAGCACAGAGGAACAACAAGTACTGAAGTGCAGTGCAAGCTGAGCAGAGCTCTGGTTTGGCCCAGGGGTAAGGGGGCTCACCTTTTACGGCCAGGGTCGTGGGCTAGAGCCCTGCGGCATGTGCAAAGAACCCGGATAGAGATTACAGTTCTCTTGGGATGCTATACAAATGAAGTACTTTTTTTTAGCAATTGTTTCGCTAAAAAGTAAAAGTTGCAAGGTCAATGCAGGTAGTGACACGTCAGAAGTGAGTTCCAGACTTTGGGTGCATACAAGGCGAAAGCTCATAAATTGTAGGTGCCGTCTTTGACAACTTAAGAGTTTCATTAAGTAGATTGCCTCTACCACTAGCCATCACATCCGATCCCTATCTAAGATTAGGGACTGTCTACCAAGGTGGCTTGCAAGAAATTTAACTTGCTCCATGGTTTCTGTCTCGACTAGATAGTTGCAATTCCATTTAGGCTGGACTACCAAAAAAAGCTACTAGGCCACTGCCATGTTGATAGATATGTCTACAAGGCTACTTAACAAATCCCAGAGGTTTGACTATATGTCACCATTGCTGAAGGAGCTTCGATGACTTCCGGTTGATCAAGGAATACAGAGTGAAGTTCTTAAGCTGACCCAAAGGGCTGTGACGGCTTGACTCCTTCATACCTAACTGCTGCACCAGTTTCTGCCTTGTGCCTTCAGGTCTTCTATGGACAATAGATTGGCTGTTTAGTTCCTTCACTTAAAGACCGTTGGTGACAGAATCTTTTGCTCTGCATGTCCTAGACTGTGGAACTCACTTCCACAATTCTTACCCGACTCTCCTGCTGCCGACTGTAGCACATCCTTTCCAGCCATCCTCAGCTCCTACTTCCATGCTGCTCACTACCTCAACTGTCCTCCTGACTCGGCAAATGCTTCTCACCTTTTCTTTTTGTTGCACGAGATGAAGTCTGTTGGCTACCGTATGTGTACCAAAAGCCGATTAGGCTTTGAGTTTGCTATAGAAAACTCCTGCATCACACTAACTTAGTCTTTGTGGCTTTGTGGAATCAGTAATAACAGTAGTAAAACATAGGAGTCAGTAAAAGTTGCTAGCAGTGACGATGCCATGTCGTATCTGCACTTGCTTCAGCCTATGACTGTCGATGAATTCGTTCGTCAGACTTTCAGGTGAATATACCTCGTCATGGAATGCCGCTTAGCGTGGCAATGACAGTCTTTTAAAGTTTTGAAAGTCCTGGTTTTTTATTTGAACGAAAATGAGGCGTAGAGATGCAATAAGCATCGTTGTTAATAGCAGGCTTTCACTTCTATGCAGATGACACCCAGTTGCACCTTTGGTTTCATCCCTCCCAGCCCTCCAGCACGTGGAATTTTCTCAACTCCCCTGCTGCATGTATTGATGACATCCGAACATGGATGACTGTAAACTTTCTTAAATTGAATGATGATAAAAACCAACTTACTGGTTATGGGCAAACCAAGTGTGCTTCAGGAATTGGAAAACTTAACTCAAAATCGTCTCTGGCAGCATCCCTCCCGTTGAATCGGCACGAAATTTAGGTGGCATGTTCCAGAATGACCTTTCATTAGACGACCGCATCAGCTCCACAGTCAAGTCTGCCTACTTTCAGCTATTTAACAATGGTAAAATTCAGGCTTGCTTAGACAGGGATACCACATCAAACCCATCTTGACTTCTGTAACTCACCAGTTGCTGGCCAAGCGGCATGCGCAATCTGGCGCTTACAGCTGGTACAAAACTCTGCAGCTAGGCTTGTCACGACAGTGAGCGTCGAATTGCCACATTTCACCACTTCTTGCCGACCTGTACTGGCTGCCAGTCAAGCAAGGCATAGACTTCAAGGTTTTGTCATTCACTTTTAGGTCGCTTTTTTCTATGTAGGTGTTATGCAGGAGAGTTTTGTATAGCAGATTCACAGCCTAAGCGGCTTTCAGTACTCGTTCGGTAGCCAACAGACTTCATCTCACGAAGCAAAGAGAAAGTGAGAAGCTTAGCAGAGTCAGGAGAGCAGTTGAGGTAGTGAGTAGCATGGAAGTAGCATCTCAGGACCGCTGGAAATGATGAGCCATAGTCGGCAGCAGGAGAGTAGTTGTCGGGTTGAGTTGTTGGGTAATAAAGTTAAGGGAGATTTGCTGGGTAATAATGGCAGCAAGGAGAAAGGTGGTAAGCTACTTAGGTTCATGGTGGATTCGTCTGTGGCAGCCTTAGTACATACGTCTTTTCAGGAGAATGCTTGTACAACACCCCTGCACAGCTTGGCAAGAAGCTGCGAAACTTCTGCAAGCACCCGGGGCTCGTCAGAAGTTCAGCAATTGATGTAAGAAGCAACGTCCCCCACTGCTTGCTAAATTCTGTCCTTCCCATCTCAAACTAGCAGCAGCATGCACCCTATATATCGGCCCGGCTTTGCGTTCGAGTAGGTTGGTGACCTCTGCCGTTGACCTCTAGGTCTGCTGAAGCTCATCTGCTGCAACGGCATCGGCTGCATGTGATGCCTGTGGATGGCTGCTGTCAGCACGTTTGCTTACGTGGCAACTCAACTTTGCAGATATCTGTGGATAAATATTTCTGGAGCAACCTGAAGAGTGACTACATTCGTCTCATGAGCTGCAGCAAACCTCTCGAGTGTACCAGGTGTGTCACGTCTCGAATGGGTGACGTGGCCTCATGCCGTGACTGAAAAGAACTAGTGCTGTGTGCCGTTGCACCTAAGATATTGAACTACCGGTTTCTCTTACCGGCTGCTTTTCAACGAGCTAGATTTCCTGATGGCAGAAGTTGCACGAGAGAAGAGCTGCCAGTAAGTCGTCGGAGGTCATCAGTCAGAGGTCATGAGTATACCTGTAAGCAGGTTAACACTAGTGATTGCAACTGAAGTAAATGAAGCTTGCCAATCGTGCTCAATGGGTTCTCTCTTGCCGGCAGCACTGTCATTCGCACATCTAGGGGTAAATTCCCTTTGCAGCAAATGTAAAGCGCTTAGAGAGAGATTGAGTTCTCTGAGGGCGCTTTATCAAGTGCATTATGTTTATTCTAAATGTCAAGAAAATAATCAGAGCATTGGCCCAACAATCGAGTAATCGTTTGTGGTTTCTTTCGTAAGACAAACATGTTAGAAATGAGATGTGAAGTTATGACGATTTCCACATAAAAGACAACATTAGCAAACGATTAGGCAAACCATGTCTAACCTGAAAGTAAACCAGAAGCAAAATATCTGCAAATAGAAAATCCGATCACTTTATCGTAGATGACCGTTGTTCCAACTTGTTGAACCTTGATACATCGAGGTACATTTTTGCAGCTTGTTGAATTACATGCTTGTGACATTAAAACTGCTCCATTTAGAGTTCAGCTATGAGCCTTATAAATGCCATAAGTAGACCAATAATTGACGGATAAACGTGAAATCTTAAATGTAAGTTCGGCTGTGCTTGTAAACCACTGAAAGAGCTCAGTTTTGATTTCGGTCGCATAAGTTTGTTTCTCTCTCTCTCTCTCTCTCTCTCTCTCTCTCTCTCAACACACACACACACACACACACACACACACACACACACACACACACACACTTATGCACACATGCACAATTCGTGTTTCGCCCGAAGAGAACTCAATCTTTATTAAGGCACTTCACATATGCCACGGCGCTCGAGCCCACGACTTCGGTCATTAAATACCTGACCTTGGTCGAAGCGAGCACCTTAAGCACTGAGCTAAACCAACATGGCGACATGTCCGTGATTGCAGATATTAAATGCAAGGAGGTTTGATGATTGCCAAAATTAGGGCCTGCTAAGAGTAAGCTATCGTAGACAAAATAGCTCTCACGTTTCTGAAATCCAGGACCGACTGACTGCAAGGCAGCCGTTGAGTTTGTCAATCGCACTGCAGCTGATTTTGACGGCTTGAATAACACGTACAGCTGGGTGTCGTCGGCCTAGAGCTGATGACAATGCCACAGGCCTGAATTACTTTCCCGCGAGGCTCTGTAGAAATGTAGAACAGCTGAGGGCCAAGGACGAGACCATCGTCGAACTCTGCTGGTGACTGGTCTTCCTTCCAGATGCTACTCCATCTCCAACGTCTTCCTTCCATATGATACTCGATCTCCAACGACTTAGGCGGGATATGCTCCGACCAGTAGGATGTCAGTCACCGAGTATCACTGTTGTCTCCCAAGGGCTACTCGTGACAAGAAGGGCTGGAATCAGCTTGATATTTGTGACAGGAGCGCGACTGAAACTTAAGTGCATTTGTCTTTCCTTCCATGCAAATGAAAGAAGCAGACGACACTTAAGGGGTTAGTCTACTAGTTGCTGTAAATACCGGGAGGGGCATCAAGTTTCAAAAATACAGCGAATAGCATATTTGAATAACTGCTGAATAGTGTTGTGCATACGGCTGTGCAAGCCCCGTTTTTGTTTGCAGTTATTAGTCGTTATGAATCCTGAAGATGTGCTTGCGTAGGCATAGCCCGGATTAAGCCGGCGAGGTGACCAGACGTTGACTCTGCTATGAGCGCCTTAAGGCTGAAGAGCGTGTCGAATGGCCAAGCCTTCCGACTCACCTCTTCAAGGTGGTTCAAGAGTGGTCAGTGCCGCGAGCCCCCGTTTAATTTGCTATTCGAAGAGCATGGTTAGTCAGACTTCCACGGATAGAAGTCGATCAATCTGTGGTAAATGCTGGAGGAAACCATGGGGGGATGTGCATGTTTGACGACGAGACGAAGTCAGTCAGGAGCTACTAAAAGAAGCAGTGAGTAGCATTAATACCATCTGGAAAGCGTGGCGTGGACCGATTCTGAATAAATGGGGTCGTAAATTCTCATTCATCTGCCTTCTAACTTGAAGGGCTAGAACAGCTTCAGCCGGATTTACCGGAGCTTAATGAATTAGATCTCTGCTGGTCGTACATGGACCGCACTACAAGGAGCTGAGTATGAATCTGAGCTGGGATTTCGCGATCGTATATCTTTTGACGGTCGGAGTAACTGCCAGCCAATCCTCACTCCAGCAGCAGGTGTCGCAGAAATGGCACGAGACTTAGCCCGATCGCAGGTGCAAATAGCGGGTGAGATTACCAGTTCCCTTTGCCTCGAACACGTGCCTGATTGCTCGTTTCCGGATTATGCCTCTTAGCCGCGAGTAGCTGCCACAGCTGGAAGGTGCAGCATTCACGCGCGGAGCACTCGAGGGAACAGCCAGTCCCCCCCCCCCGCCATTAGTTCCCAAAGAACCCCAAGTCCAGTAATCATAGCTAGGCCATCCAAGCTATGACCTGCATATGCAATCTAATATACCGGAGGGCACTCGTAAGCCTCAGTGCTGTATTGCAATTTTGATTTCCATAATTTTTAGAAAAAGAAACATTTTGGCAGAACGTACGAATTTGTTGCCGACTTTGCAAGGATGAAAAGGCCGACCCCGTCGACCCCTTTCACTCACGAAGCCTCACGGTTTGGCCCATGCTTAAGTTGCTTGCTTTTAACGCCTGACGTCGCGGGCTTGACCCAAGCTGCATATTTAAAGTGCCTCGATCGATGTGAAGCTCCTTCTGAGAGCTATACAAATGAGCTATTTAACTAATCGATTCAGCGAATGGCCAGCTTACAAAGAGCTCAGCAACTGTTTCAAAACCCGTCGGTATGGTGCCAATTTAGGGCAAATGTGAAATGAAATAAAGAGTAGCTGATTTAACAACCTTATTTATATAGCGCCAAACGAGCCCTCATGGCTTCTAATATGCTTGCAAAAGGAAGTGCAGAGTAACCCCAAGAAGGTCTTAAATAATAATAATGCATCTTTATAGCGCCCTCTTAGGACTAGATACTTCACATATGCCGAAAAGGAAAGTTGTCTATACGGTTGCTGCACTTGCACAGCATCAGCACGCATAAGTAAATGAAGAGTAATTCACACCTACCCATAAATTCTGTGAGAATGTCGAGTCAGGGGATGTCGTGACGTCTGTCTAAATTGAGTTCCGTGCTTTGGTTAATGAGTAGATGCATGCATAAGATCTCCTTAAGGCACGGTTGCTACAGGATTTGAGGTTATTTCGATGCACAGCTAAATGAGCTGGAGTCGGAAGAGCAGGTGGTACTTGGCCAAGTCTGAGAAGTAATTTGGATAGGTAGGCTGGAGCAGGAGCGTGAAGGTACCGAAAAGACCGCGACAAAACGTTGAAGTTGATACGTTGGTTTATGGGGAGCCAGAGCAGGTCGGTGAGTTGATGCAGCAACTGCGACGTCCACGAGAGACAAACCTAGCTGAAGAGTTTAGAACCAACTCTAATCGTCTTATTGCATAGGAGCGAAGACCTGAAATTTGTGAGTTACAGAGGTCAACACGGAATGCCACAAACCATGGGCCAACTTAGGTGTGGTATCCCTCTAAGCGTACCCGAATTTTTGCAGCATAGCAAAATAATTGAGATTTTGAAGTCTCGGAAGGCAGGGATGGATTGAAACGAAGGTACAGCTGCGTGTCATCTTTGTAGAAATATAAGCCTCAATCATGTTTTTCGATTACTTCGGCAAGAGGGAGAGCAAAATTGTGAAAAGAAGTCGACCAGGCACAGAGCCCATGGGCATCCCGCACTTTAGGGACTCCTCGGAGGAGCTCTGCTGCTGCTCGTTAACATCGAGGCCGCTAGAACTCGCTTGATCTCGAGCTCCTTACTACTGCGGCTGTGACTCAGTGCTGCAGTGCTGCAGAGCCCCAGTTACAATTGGCATTTTCTTTAGGCTTCGTGTGGTGGTGGTGGCCTTGCAGACTGTTCTCTTGAGGACGGTAGGCGGCTGTGAGACTAAAGGCGGCACTTAGCAGCTTAGCACACCTTGCCGTAGCCCAATGCAAAATGCGAATAGATAAATACTAGCTGATTTAACAGCCTCTTTTATGTAGCGACAGAAGAGTCTTTGCGGCTATCACCACCGCTTGCAGTGGCGATAAAGGATCACCCACCGCAGGGTTCGAACCCACGACATCGGGATCGAGGTCGTGAGAAGCAACCGCCTTACCTAATGCGTGCCATCACGGCTCACCGTGTCCCATCATCATCAAGTCCCGGAGGTTTGACCGCGTGTCTCCTTTGGTAAAAGAGCTAGGATTGCTGCCAGTGATAAACGGATGCAGAGCAAAGTTCTTACGCTGACCCACAAGGTCCTGAGCCACGGCTTGGCTCCTCTGTACCTAGCTAAACTGCTGCACCAGTTTCAGCCTCCTCATCGTGCCCTCAGGTCCTGTGTGGAAAAGAAATTAGCTGCCCCATTGCTCTGCTTAAAGACCGTTGGCTACAGAAGCTTTAGCTTTGCAGGTCCTAGACTGCGGAACTTGCTTGAACGATCCTTATGCAACGACAACTACTCTCTTGCTGTCGACTATAGCTCATCCTTTCCAGCGGAACTGCTCTCCTGACTCTGCTATGCTTCCCACTCGCGTACTGAAAGCCGCTAATGGTTCGAGTGGGCTATACAAAACTCTCCTGCGTAACACCCACACAGTCTTTGTGGAGTCACAGATGGAGATATATTACGTTACATTAGCACTGGGCTAGACACAGACGACGTCCGTGCATTTACTTAACCCTAGCCTTCAGACGGACTATTGCGTTTGATGGAGGGAATTTGGGGAGCTAGGGATGGAGCCCGGTAAGCTCCAGACTGCACGTCCTCGACATTGTGACGTAGAGTTCGCAACTAGACCAAGGCGTGACGTATTCTGCTTTCATCTCGAAAGAGATATGCAATGGCCAGCATTGATAATACTTCTGATCATACATTGGAATAGAATCATAAGACAACTAAAGCTCTTTCTAGGCAATATTTACATGCATTATATATACACACACACACACACACACAGACACACACACACACACACACACACACACACACACACACACACACACACACACACACACACACACACACACACACACACACACACACACACACACACACACACACACACACACACACACACACACACACACACACACAGAGACACAGACACACACACACACACACACACACACACACACACACACACACACACACACACACACACACACACTCACACACACACACACACACACACACACACAGAGAGACACAGACACACACACACACACACACACACACAGAGAGACACACACACACACACAGACACACACACACACAGACACAGACACACACACACACACACACACACACACACACACACACAGACACACACACACACACAGACACAGACACACACACACACACACACACACACACACACACACACACAGACACAGACACACACACACACACACACACACACACACACACACACACACACACACACACACACACACACACACACACACACACACAGAGACACAGACACACACACACACACACACACACACACACACACAGAGAGAGAGAGAGAGAGAGAGAGAGAGAGAGAGAGAGAGAGAGAGAGAGAGAGAGAGAGAGAGAGAGAGACACACACACACACACACACACACACACACACACACACACACACACACACACACACACACATATATATATATATATATATATATGTATATATATATATATTTATGTGTATATATATATATACATATATATATATATATGTGTGTGTGTGTGTGTGTGTGTGTGTGTATATGTAAGCTGGATAGGAAGCATGTCAATCGGATAGTTCTACTAGTAGATTGAAACTCTTTAAGCAACCGTTAGCACACACAGGGTATTTCATACGAACTCTGCAAATTCTAAGAGGAACAGGTGCATTTTTAAGCTTTTTTTTTAAATGTCATATCAGTGTTTATCGTGACATCAGTAAATAATGATTTCCAACTTTTTTGGTGAAGAAGAACCGAAGGTACGGCCTCCGGGGGATTCGAGATTGGCCAGAGGCGAAGCTAAACGACTAGAGTCAAAAGAGCAGACGATACCATGCGAAGCCTGACTAGAAGGTAATTCCCTTTTGGCTGGGCTACCAAAGAAAGCTATTATGCCACTACAGCGGACTATGAATATGGCTGCAAGGCTGGTCTTCAAGTCCCAGCGGTTTGAGCACTTGTCACCTCTGCTGAAAGAGCTAGGATGGTTGCCGGTTGAGCAAAGGATACAGAGCAAAGTTCTTACGCTGACCCACAAGGCCCGCCACGGCTTGGCTCCTTCGTACCTAGCTGAACTGCTGCATCAGTTTCAGCCTGTTCGCGCCCTCAGGTCCTGTGTGGACAATAGATTAGCTGTCCCATTCCTCCGCTTAAAGACCGTTGGCGATAGAACCTTTAGCTCTGCAGGTCCTAGACTGTAGGACTCGCTTCCACAATTCTTACACAACGACATCTACTCTGCAACTGCCGACTATGGCACATCTTTTTCAGCGGTCCTGAACTGCTACCTCCATGCTACTCACTACCTCAACTGCTCTCCTAACTCTGCTATGCTTCCAACTTTCTCTCTGTTTCGTGAGACGAAGTCTGTTGGCTACCGAATGCGTACCGAAAGCCGCTCAGGCTGTGAGTGCGCTATGCAAAACTCTCCTGCGTAACACCCACGTGGTCTTTATGACTTTGTTGAGTCACTGACGGAGATACATTACATTACATTGCATTTCGATTAGGTAGGCCGGAGAAGGAAAATGAAGGGACTTTAAGTCGAGTGACTCGAAGTCCTTGAGAACTCGATATGATGCTTGATGCTGTGCTGATTTGTGAGAAGTTTTCAAATGCGACTGTTGCGACTCTTGCGACAGACAAGCCGAGCCGCAGAGTTTCGGACTATCTGCAAGCATACTAATGCCCTGGTAGGAAGCTCTGCTAGCACTGAGTCGAGACAAGTCTAGTCCGGATGTCGTGACTGCATAGAGTCGCTTGGCTGAGATGCTCCGATGTGCTATTCAAGCAGCAACAAGAAACAGCAGGAGCAGACTTGACTGCGGAGCTGCCTTCGCTCCTCTAGAGAGGAGTGTGGTTTGGCATACTCAAACTACAAGGAGTCGCTCCCTTTAGAAGCGCAGCAGCTTCCACGTTGCAGACGTTGGGGACGACGGTAGGTATGCCGGATATGGTATGTAGGTATGCCGGTCGAGCCAATTTGAAGGGCTAGGCTTTCCAGTTTCCGTGTAGCGCTTGGCTCTCTCATAATTACCAAGCCGGCTTTATCGTTATTGAATTCAAGAAAGTTTTTGGCATCGAACGTGGGAGCGTTAGTAGTAGGCCTGCTAGAGAGCCGAGAAAAGTGAGTGTGAGGTGCTGGAAGGTAGAGATGGAGGTCAAAGAGGAGGAGGTCAAAGCTCAAGTACAGCTGCGTGTTAGCTGCCAGCACAGAAAAGAAAGCCTAGAATGTGTGTGAGGCGAATCTTATTACATGGGCAAGACGACGAGTTAAAATGGTGAAAAGAAAATAGCCAAATAATATCCCTTCTGGGACAGCATACTTCAAATGCTTACGAAACAAACTTTGGCCATTGACACATGCTCTCTGAAATATCGCGCAGGGATAGGACCTAAACGATTAAAAGCAAGAAGGCAGGTAGGTGCTCGGAAGAAGGATACAAGTGATCAAAGGTAACAAAAGCTGCTTGAGTACCAGCAGAACGAGCCGAGATAATCTACCCAGGTCAACATTCCTGAGAAGGTCGTTATGCAGTCGAAGTAGTGCTAACTTATGGAGTTGATTGCCCCAAATCTGACATGAAATAACTTGCTAGGATTGAAGTTTGGGCAAGAGGGTTCAAATTATCTAATGATACTCGTTCCAACGTCTTCGAGAAAAACGGCTAAAGGCTGTTTGATCTGTCGACCTTTGATTTACTTTGCAGGGAGTATGGTGGACTTTTCTCTCAAGGTCTCCTGCTCTTGTGTCGACTTTCATAAAATGGTTCCGTGGATAACACCAGTAAAAGAGCTTCTTACCCGCATAGCCTATATCATCATCTCTTCGATCTTTAATAGTGGATGAAATAAGCAAAGTCATAACTCGGCACATTCTAACGTCTCTCTGGAAGTTTTCCGAAGGGATTCAAATCGGCGATCGTTCAATCAGTATTTTAAAAGCCCGAGGTAAATTCTGAGGTCCTTGCAAACTATCGCACAGTCACCTTTCTTAATTTTAGTCCAAGATCCTCGAAAATTGTGTCTCTGGGAAGCTTGTGGAGCATATTGACAAGAATGATTTAGCAGAAAGATTGCAGTCGGGATGCAAGCAACACGATTCCACTGAAGCCCCTCGCCGACAAATGACCGTCGACATTTTGACGGTAGATGATGGTAACTCCTCTGGCTCCATCCGGCTCGAGTAATCCGGAGCATTTGACAATATCGATCGCAATATTGATCCTATTCGATCGATTGAGAAAAGTTCGGCTGATAAGGCTGATGAAGTGGTTTGAATCGTTTATTTCTAATCATCGCCGGTCCGTGTCTTGTGGCTGTCAAGTGTCATCCAGCTGACCGGACACTTCCGGAGTTCTGCAGAGATCTGTTCTTAGACCTTTACTTTTCATCATTTAATAAGAACTTGTCGTCGCAGTGATTCGGGCATATGGAATGAGGCATTAATGTTCTGCTGCGCGACGCCAAGCTAGCTGTCATTCGAGCCAGCGGAATCAGCAGCAGGGACTAATGAACTGAACGCTCGCCTTGCAGATGATCGGCACCGGACGTCGGCCAATATCTTTAATCTGAGCTAGGCGAAAAGCCGAACGCCTCCTCAGTTGGCTGCTCTTCATTCGCGCCGCTTCAGGATCCTCTGTTTCCCCTGGAAGTTACGACACGACCTGAGCAGAGGCGAAATGAGAAGCTAGGGGGCATGCACGTCGCGCTCCGAGCCTCTTGGTGTATGTGTGTGCGCGTATGTGTACGTGTGCGTGTTTGTGTGTGTGTGTGTTTATATGTGTGTGTCTGTTGTGTGTGTTTATTTATGTGTGTGCGTGTACATGTGTGTGTGTGTGTGTTTGTTTATGTGTGGGCGTGTGTATGTTTGTGTGTGTTGTGTGTGTGTGTGTGTGTGTGTGTGTGTATTTTCGCGTGTGTCTATTCGTGGGTTTGTTTGTGTGTGTGTTTGTGTGCGTATGTGTGTTTGTTTGAATGTTTATATGCGTGCTTGCGTGTGTGTGGCTAAAGGGTTCTCGATAAGCTGCGATTGCGAAATGGCTAGAGGAACTAGCAGTTGAGGAGTGCTTAGCCTGCTGAAGAGCGCTGCAGCCAGCAGGTCACTAAGGGAAGCGAATCGCGGCCAGCGAAAATCCCCACGGCTCTCAGCCTCATCATTCCTCGTCGCTTGTCCTCTCGCTACCTGGCATAGATGTGCAGCTAAAGTGAGAGTTCGTCTTCAATAAGCTGCCTAAAAGCCCTCGCCAAGTAATGCCATCACGGACTACTTTTGACGACCGATTATTAAAAAAATCGTCGACTCTACTTCGAGAACGGCCAATCAATAGTACTATATCCTGTCTACAGCCCAGCTAAAATAAGAACGGGGAGTCTCGGAGATCCAAGGTGCCGACCAATCAGTTATTTCATACAACTTGTAAGTATTTGGTAGAAAGTACGTCCGTTATTGGCTTGTAAAGCTTTGGAGTAAATGGAAAATCTGACCATTGCAACGTCGTTTTTCCCGTCGAATTCTCTCAACTCCCTTGCTGCGTGTATTGATGACATCCACTCATGGATGGCAGAAAACTTTCTTAAAATTAAATTATGATAAAACCGCTTATCTTTATGGGCAAACCAAGCGTGATTCATAAATTGGAAAACCTAGCGCTCAAAATCGGCTCTGCCAGCATATCTGCTGTTGAATCTACATGAAATCTAGATGTCATGTTCCAAAGTGACCTTTTATTAGACGAGCATATCAGGTCCACAGTCAAGTCTGCCTACTTTCAGTGACATAACATTGCTAAAATTCAGGCTTGTTTAGACAGGGATACTAAATCTATATTGGTCCATGCATCTGTGACATCCCGCCTTGACTTCTGTAACTCACTGCTTGCTGGTCTACCAGTCAGTGCACTCAGGCGCTTACGGCTGGTGCAAAACTCTGCAGCTAGGCTTGTCTGTCGTGAGCGTTGCAATTGCCACATCTCACCACTTCTTGCCGACCTGCACTGGCTCCCAGTCAAGCAATGCATCGACTTAAAAGTTTTTTCACACTTTTAGGTCCCTTCGTTCTTTGGCTCCAGCCTACCTACCAGATCTATTGGCCCACCTGGATAAGCGTCGTACCACTCACTTTTTGAAATCTAATTGTTTACCTATACCTCGTTCAAACCTGAAATCCTTTTGAGGTCGTGCCTTTAGTTTGTATGCTCCCAAAGTACCAAAGTCTGGAACTCACTCCCGACTTGCGTCACGACATCTCCTGACTTATCCACATGTAAAAAGAAACTAAACCAGCATCTATTTAGTGTCGCATCATTTTCATGATTTACCAAGTTCTCACCTCTGCTTTTGGGCAGCAGCCGCTGGTCGCCTGCTGCTCGGGGAAGGGTAGCGGCATGTGACGTCATCAACTCGCTCGCGTTCGTCGCGAGCATCCATTGACTAATACGGTACGCGCACGGGCTGTACAAGTAGAACAGAAGATTGTATAAAATAAATGAATAAATCCTAACTGATTAAACAGCCTCTTTTTGTATAGCGACAGAAGAGCCTTTACGGCTATCACCACCGCTTGCAGTGGCGATAAAGAATCGCCCACTGCAGTATTCGAACCCACGATCTCGGGACCGAGGTCGTGAAAGCAACCGCCTTACCTAGTGTGCCACCACGTCTGTCCGTAATGGTTTCACGGGTCTCCAGAGTGCGTCCGTTGATTTTTAGTCCTGTAGCGGCGAGGTTCTTTTACCTCCCGAAGAAGAAGTTCAAGAAGTTTTGAGCCCAGCAGCAGGCACACCTTCATTGGCAGGAACAACAGCTAGTTAGAAAGGCAAGCCGTTTTCTGGCTCGATCTGAACGAAGCTAGTTAATCATTCGATATTTAAATTACCTTTACGTAGAGGCTTTTACCCACGCTGAGTGCTTCGCCAATTTCTTCCACAAGTAAATTGCTGCGAGCCACCCCCAAGTGGTTGGTTGCATATTCCTAGGGTAAAAAGTAAAAGAGTAAAGATTACAAAGTACACCAGCCATCCTTCTCTTAAGGACGAGAGAAAGATGGACGGTGAATATGAATTGTATCGCAGCAAATCGCATGTGCATATATATATATATATATATATATATATATATATATATACATATGCATAGTAACTCTGGCGATCTGCGTCACGAACCGAACTGTGTATTATGGCAAAATAACATGTCCGTCGTTATGGTTGTGTCGTTTTAATAGAGTAAACGCAAATACCTTTCTGTATGAATGTGAAACGATCGCTGTGTACGATCAACCGGACTGTTGAATCTCCGTTCAAAAGGAGCTCGATTCTAGAGCAATTGATCACTCATGCATCTGAGCTGCCCGGATCCACACCACTAGAATTAGCCGTAACTAGAGCCGTGATGGCACACTAGGTAAGGCGGTTGCTTCCACGACCTCACGACTGAGGTTGACTGGGTTCAAATCCTTCGGCGGGCGATCCTTTATTGCCGCTGCAAGCGGCGGTGATAGCCTTAAAGGCTCTTCTGTCGCTATTCAAAGGGCTGTTGAATCAGCTAGTATTTTTTTAGAGGGCTAGATTTACAGGGATTATTTTTTGCATAATGTCACGAAGCACGCCTCTGTGAACGGATGGGTTCTGTTCTAATTCCTATGTGTGATCGAGGTTAAGCAGTGTTGGCGGATCAACTGCTTCAGCCCATCCTAGCCAGCCCCACACCTGAAGCTTTGCGACCCAACAGCTTGACGTAATGGTGCTTCGCAGGTGGTGCTTCGAAATTGGCAGTCGTGCTACATAAAAAGTGCCTTTAGCTTTTATGGCACTGAGTCCCACGCTTTGAGTTTTACATATATTTACAATCGTTCTATATTGTGAAATTACTGCTTCGCCTGCAAAAACCACATATATGTTTAGCCACTCAAAGCTTCAAAACTTCAAAGCAGCATTAGCGGGACCACTCATTAGAGTTATATCCACTTCCTTGGACCCGTGTTAGTCGAGTGATTGGGTCGCTCTCTGGTCACCGATCATAGCAGATGTACGTATTGCCTGCTATACGGTATCCAATCGTAAGTAATAAGGTGCTTGAATTCAGTCAGTCAACCTGGATTCCGCAGCACCCAATTGGAAATACAAAGACCTCGCTCACGGGGTTTGGCTTATAGATAAGGTGCTCGCTCTTTACGACCCAGAGTCTGGGTTAAAGTCCTGCTGCTGGCAATTCTTTATTGCCCGATGTAAGTGGGAGCGATAGCCACCGAGGCCTTCCTGCCGCCATGGTTTGGCCCAGGGGTGAGGTGCTCGCTTGTATCAACCAAGGCCACGGGCTAGAGCCCTGCACGGTAATAGTAATAGTAATAAATTTGCGTAGCGTCCTCAGTGAACTTAATCTCTCTCTCGGCACTTTTCAAATTCTGTGAAGAGATATATAATGCGCCTGGATAGAGATTAAGCTCATTTAGGGTGCTCTACAAACACGTTATATAATGTACATAAATGAGGGTGCTAAATCATCTGCACTTTACTTCCCTGATGCTCCAAGCCTGCATGCAGTTCGTGCAGTGGAACGGTGGCTTCTGCAGCTCTATCGGTGGAGCACTGGACCTGAGAGCCTACAGTTTCATATTCAAGATCCCTGTTGAAAAGAATGTTTTCTGAATTCAGTCCCTTGCAGACGGCCCTCGATAGTTTTACATTTCAAAATTGATACGAGCTCACCTGCTCGTACTTATCAGGTGATGTAGATGTGGCAAAAGCAAAATAAAAGCAGCAGGAGGTCGAGCTGAGTATGTGTATGTGCATGATGCATCTTGCATCATGCAAGAGCTCAAGCAACCCATTTACTGTATTTGCCTAATTGCTTTATACTGCATATCCTCAAGACCTCGAGTATATTCTCGAGACTCTCGCTGTGAGGAGGAGCATCTAGTAAACACGTGAGCACGCGCCATCATACAGCAGAACTTACTGCTTGACTCAATCGCTGGGTGGAAGCATCTGACCTGGGTACATCTGATACGACAGACGGCTTCAGAACGAGTTTTCTGGAGGCCATGGAGGGAACGACCGGGCTGAGCTGCAAACAAGAATGCGGATAAGCAAGTAAAGCAGCTGCGTTCCGGAGATAGAAAGTCTAATGACGCAGGTGAACCTCTACGTGACCGTCAACGGGCTAGTGGCACCATTTGAGAAGGGAATACCTGCTCAGCAGGACAACAGCAAATTCTTTTTTTTTTTTAAATAGATGACAAGTACTTCACGATTACTACTTTACACAGGGTTCGCTGTCTGCGTTTGGGGCCAGCAGGCCATCGGAAACCCATGATAAGCATGAATAATTGTACACCTGTCGACAATTGCTCCCCCACCCATTGAGTGATGAACTGGCAGAAGAGCTTTTAGACATTGAGGCTCACACGAAGCCGGCGTTGCGTGACGAGGGAGGAGTTTGTTGATCTAAAAAAGCAGCGACTTTGTAGTCGCTGCCTGTGAGTTGGGTGCCGATCCGCTCTGCTCCGCTTCTGCTTGCTACATTCACTAGCTGTGTTCGGCTTCGGGCGGGGGGGGGACTACGCTGTCTAGGACAAGCACACGAGATGAAATGGAAGTGGTTCGGCGCTGACTATGTGGTTCGACCCCTGCTGCTCTGCTACGTTGCAGTTTCGAGCGCGAGCAGCAGGCCCGGGCAGGCCCGGGCAGGCCCGAGCCGAGAGCACGAGGCGCTCTCTCCAGGAGCTTTCTATCGGAACATCGCTTTCACTTTGAACATCGAGCAGAATGTTTTGGCTGATTATCAAAGCCCGCAATCTCCCTAATGTTCGCGTAGACCTCGGAAAGGTCGTCCATCCACTCTGTCAGAGATCTTTGATCTGGAAGACTTGTTGAGAAGAGACTTGATGCTACCGAATCAACAACGACCACGAAGGAAGCATAATCAAAAACCAAAAAAGCACACTAGTCCCAGGAGTCTAACTGTTTAAGGAAAATTTAAAAACAGATTCCATCACCGGCCGCCTTTAATTGAAGAGCGTTGGGGCTGGCATGTTGGCTTAATCTTTGCAGGGAGCTACGAAGCAGCTGGAGTTGCCAGTCGTGGCAAAGACAACATTTGGTTAGAGAGGTGTGGAGAGTATATGAGAGATAGAGTGAGACGATGAGAGCTATTAACAAAGACGAAGAGATAGGGAGGGAGAGAGATAATAAGAGAGAGAGAGAGAGAGAGAGAGAGAGAGAGAGAGAGAGAGAGAGAGAGAGAGAGAGAGTGAGAGGAGAGAAAGGGAGATCAAGTTAAAGGTAGAGACGGAGATAGAGAGATAGAGAGAGAGAGAGAGAGAGAGAGAGAGAGAGAGAGAGAGAGAGAGCAAGAAACAGTAAGAAAGAGTGAGAGATAGCGTTAAAGGGAGAGACGAAGAGAGAGAGAGAGAGAGAGAGAGAGAGAGAGAGAGAGAGAGAGAGAGAGAGAGAGAGAGAGAGAGGGGGGGAGAGAGAGGAGAGTGAAAGTGAAGGAAAGAGACGGAGAGAGAGAGAGATGGAAAGATAGAGAAACGAAGAGAGAGTGAGAGAGATAGAGGAAGGGAGAGACGGGGATAGGAAGAGAGAAGCCATGAAGTTGGTAAAATGTTTAGCAAGCCACCGTGGTAGACAGTTCCTAATCTTCAACGCGGATCGAATGCGATGAATTTGCGGTGTAATTGCTGTTCGTAACGAAGCTTTCAAGCTTTGAGTAGTTATCAAAGACGGCGCATGTTCCGAGCGCACGATGCCCTTCAGCGTCGCCAATTAGAAAAATCTCCGAATGGTGAAGAGATTCAAGTGTCTTAAAAAAGTCTGCAGAGCTTACGTTTGCAAATAAGGCGGCAATCTATCCATAAATTCCTCAGTCATAGAATGTGGCTCAATATATGTCCGCCCTTGTTTGTAGCGGCGACTCCAAATTGCAGCAAACAGCAACAGCAGCCCATGCTTCGAGGGCGCAAGCCGCCGAGGGCATGCGAACTTGCATCGTATTTGTACATCGAGGGCGTTTCTTTTGCATAGCTATTACTTCATGGATGGACTTTCATGCCTGCCTTTTACTCGGAAGCTGCAAATGAGCTGCGGTCAAACTGTAATCTCGCGCCGCGGCTACGAAGGCTTCGCGTCCCGTCTCGCTGAGCGCAGCGCTGCTAGCGGTCGCGTCCACTGCGATCCGCACTCCGTCCATTTTCGGACTACTCGTCGTTCCGTCTCGCCGCCCGATTCATCTACCTTGACGGCAACTTTTCAAGTACGCGCATTGGCGAGTCCGCTCCGCGCTGCTTAGCTGCCGCTGCTGAGCGCGCCGGATGCGGCGGCGGCGGCGGCGCCGCATCCGGCGCGCCGGATGCCGAAGGCGATGCGAACGCCCGTCGAGCCGACTGCTTATCGCTGCAGATCGCCGATTCGACGACGCGCACAGCTGTCGCGCAACCTTCCAGCCGCTTTTCGTCGAACCGGCACTCGGAGACGAGCGGCGAAGGATCTGCCCGATGCCATGACCGCCGCCGCCGCCGCCGCCGCCGCCGCGCGGAAGACTCAACGACAAGCGAACTGCCCACGCTCGCTCGCTCGCTCGCTCGCTCTTCGATCCGCCACGCCTCCTGCTCTTGCTCTCGCTCTTGCTCTCGCTCCTCTTCTTCGCGTGTCCGACGCTGCCTGCGCCGCCCGGTTTGTCTCACGCCGCCGCCACTCGCCTCGAGCGAGCGCGAGCTGCGCGTCGCTGCGCGTCGCTGCGCGTCGCTGCGCGTCGCTAAGACTACGGCGGCAGTGCCCGGATGTCTCTCGCGTTCCTAATCTCCAGCCGACTTGCGTCGCGGCGGTCGCATTTCGCGGGCCAGAACCGCCGGCGGTAGCTGCTGCCGCCCTATCGTCGGCGAATTTCTCGGCCGCCTCTCTACCCCCGCGTATCCGCGTTTTCGCGCTGGCTGCTCAGCGTAGTGCGAAGCCGAGTGCGAAGCCGATGCGCGCGCTCAGAAACCCGGGTGGCAGTGCAGCTCTGCGCACGCCACTTCCGCTCGTAGCGCGCGGCTCGTTTTCGGAACCTGGTCAGCTGTCTGCCGCTGCGTGCCTGACCGGTTAAGGTCACACTTCGGTCTCAGCCGGCGATAGGACGGACGGACGGACGGACGGACGGACGGTTGACGAGGAGTACACCCGGCGGCGGTGGCGGTGGCTGCGGTTTTTTGGCCGCTAAGCTCGTGCACGCCATGCACGCTGACTTGCCAGGCAGCAGCAGCAGCAGCAGCAGCAGCAGCAGCAGCAGCAGCAGCAGCAGCAGCAGCAGCAGCAGCAGCAGCAGCAGCAGCAGCAGCAGCAGCAGCAGCAGCAGCAGCAGCAGCAGCAGCAGCAGCAGCAGCAGCAGCAGCAGCAGCAGCAGCAGCAGCAGCAGCAGTGGCGGCGACAGGCCCATCTTTTAAAGCTGGGGAGGCCAAGCTTGGTATAGCGTGCAGTGTGACTCTAGTCGGAGCGGCTCGAGGAGACGTGAACGGCGACGACGGCAGAAATGGCCGCAAACTGCTGCGCGCACAGAACGCCGCCACCGCCGCCACTCGGGGCTTTCTGTCTTGCAGAGTTTGACAGGACGCAGGAGAGACGCGATAGTGACTGCTGCGGCTGCGGCTGCTCTAATCTCGGGGACCGGGGAGTGGATTTAGCAAAGCACGCGTTGACGTCAGTAGCGTGAGCTTGCGCCCAACAGCCCGACGCGCTTCGGCCACAACCAAAGACGGATGGGGACGAGCTTGATAAACTGCTCAGCAGCTGCAGCAGCAGGTCAAGCGCCACCTGGGCGGCGGGCGCGCTGGATTAGTCAGCGCGCCCGCTTACTCTACTCGGCCGCGAGGACGAGCAGGGCCGAGTTCGGAGACTCGATCGCGGCGACGTCGCTTACCCAATGGTGACATACGCAGATAGCGCGATGCATCCGTTCCAGATCTATTGCCGCTAATCGTTAAGATAAGGATACCGCAGCCAAGTTGGTCCCATGGATTCGTGGCATCGCGTCTAGACTTGTGCAGCTCTCGTTTCTTTTAGGTCTCAGTGCTACGCGACGCTGCTAGTTTGGTGCGAGGTGCTCTGCAGTTACCGCTTTCCCTCGTAAATGTTCAGAATAATAAAAAGTATCAATCGACCAATTCCTCGAAGATTGATTCGTCTCGATTAATCTTGGCCCGCTAGGCCCGCAGAATCGAGCTCACGTGCCCGCGACATGCCCAGCGTGCATCGACTCATGAGGACCGAAGGGACGCCGCCCAGTCTACATGCGAGACTATGCATCGTCTACCTGCGAGACTATGTATCGTCTACGGATCCAGAGCAAAGTTCTTACGCTGACCCACAAGGCCCGCCACGGCTTGCCTCCTTCGTACCTAGCTGAACTTCTGCATCGGTTTCAGCCTGTTCACACCCTCAGGTCCTGTGTGGACAATAAATTAGCTGTCCCATCCCTCCGCTTAAAGACAGTTGGCGATAGAAGCTTTAGCTCTGCAGGTCCTAGACTGTGGAACTCGCTTTCAAACTTCTTAAACAACGACAACTACTCTCCTACTGCCGACTATGGCACATCATTTTCAGTGGTCCTGAGCTGCTACTTTCATGCTACTCACCACCTCAACTGCTCTCGTGACTCTGCTATGCTTCCCGCTTTCTCAATGTTGCGTGAGACGAAGTCTGTTGGCCACCGAATGCGTACCGAAAGCCACTTAGGCTGTGAGTGCGCTATACAAAACTCTCCTGCGTAACACCCACATGGTCTTTATGACTTTGTGGAGTTACAGACGGAGATACATTACATTACATTACATTACATTACTATGTATCGTCTACCTGTGGGACTATGTATCGTCTACCTACGAGACTATGTATCGTCTACCTGCGAGACTATGTATCGTCTACCTGCGAGACTATGTATCGTCTACCTGCCAGACTATGTATGTATCGTCTACCTGCCACACTGTATATCGTCTACGTGCCAGACTATGTAGTAACGTGAGACGTTCCCTCTGCCACATTCCATCGTGACAAGATAATTCGCTGGGTCCTCCCGACTTGCCTAACGATCGGCCTTTTTCGACAGTGAACAGCGGATCAACCCGAGCCTACTTTTTGCGCGCTTCGGTCAGCGTCTCGGCCGCTTCGGCCAGGTTTCATTTTATTTGAAACAAGCGGCATTCGTCTGAATCGTCTTCTGCGGTGTGCAACAGCTCACGCAAATTAAAAATGAATCACTGTGCAGGCGAGGAGTTTTCTCCTCCAATCGCGAAGTTTTTCTATAATCACTTTAGGCCCCGTTGCTACAATCTACATACAGGAATGGCACGGCCTCGAAGACCCGTTGGGATAAGAGTAGTGCATCACAACACTGGTTTAGGGAATCGTCTGCTGATTTATTCAAACCTGGGCAGGCCGGCATGTTGGCGAGCGCAGGTAGGAGGCAGTAAAATACGCAGCTCCCGGACAGGCCGCTGAGCTGCGTATCTTACTAAGATTAGGGCGAGATGGCGAGGTGCAAAGAAACAGATCTTCTCTGAGAATCTCACCCTTTAGTCTCAACCAGGGAAAATCCCGCTGATTTTACTTAACGGAGGCTGACAAACAGGCTACGATAAGAATCTACGATAAGAAACAGGCTGATAAGAATCGCTGTAACGTGGCCGTTGCAGCGTTTAAATCGCAGAAGCAGAGTTTTACGCCAGCTGAAAGCGTCCTATGGCAAAGTGCGGGAACGCACAAGTAGCAAATCGCCGAGCTCTAGTCAAGAACTCACGAATGCACGCACCAGCTTAGCTGCGGTGTCCTTATCTGAGAAAACTTGAATTTGAGTGAACCAAGAAGGCTTTTTTGCGTCGCCGATGTGGTCATGTAGCGAAAAGTCGTTTAAGTTGGCTTTCATATATTTTTCACGCAGCTTGGCTTTTATATACTTTTTTGTATGGCTGTATATACTTTCCAAAGTATTAGGAGTTCTAGATTTTCCAAATAACAGCAATCTCGTTTAATCGCCATTGAATTCAAGAAAATTATCTGCCGTTTGAGTGCGAATGTCAGCAATGCATACTAAAAGGGAGCCGGGAGAGTTTAAGATGCTGAAATGCGGGAAAAGATCAAAGCACAGGTGCAGTGTATCGTGCGCATAGAAACTATAGCCTGGATTGCACTTGGCGATTACATCGGCAAGATGCATAGCGTACACTTCGCTAAGAAGTGAATCTAAAACGGATACGCGGCGGGCTCCACACCTCAAAGGCTCATTCGATGGCCGTTTGCCGTTGACATCTTCTGAATTCTCCCGGAATAGATCAAAGTATAGGTACAGCTGGGTGTTATATGCTTGAAAAGTGATCTAGATCCTGTCGAATGAAGCTCGACATATTTGTCGAAATAGATTTGCGTTACATGGATAAAGTAGGGATGGGCATATGTTTCTGTCTGTCTTTTAGATTTCTAGTTTGGGAGTAACCAAGTTAAACTATAGCATTCCGGGTGGTGGCGGCTAACCTAGACAACCTTGGAGCAGGTCTCAAACGGGCTGATCTGTCTTATCCAGGACAAAACTGTACAATAACTATAGTCAATAGGATGTATTCTATTTTAATTACCAACTGTGTGTAGAAACCAGCATATCTAAAGGGTTATCCTTTCTAAAGGCTTTTTGTAAAATTAATTTTTTGTCTCATGGGAAGTCACGCCATTTTTTAATCTTAATCATCTGAAGTTTGAGGTTTTTTGTTTGGACTGCTTTCACGCAGAAAATCTTCGCAATCAATGCGTCTGGTCCCAAATGTAAGAAAAAATCTTTTCGCCATCTATGTCTCTCTCAGAAGCTGCTGCTGTGCAAGAAGCATTTGCCGAGGGAGAGGCCAAGTCAGTCGGGGAAACGGCTACCTCTTGGGCAACGAAACGAGAGCCAGCCCGTTTTTAGTCAGTTTGAAACTGCCCAGTTGATGCTTATGTCGATTGTAGGTGGACAGCTTTCCGATCCAAGACACTGGCTCCGTCGAGAGTAGCTCATAGCTACGATGTCACGGGGACGGTTACCTTTCCCTGAACGCTGTTGCCTGGCGATGCGACGCCTCAGAGGGCGTGGTTACGAGTGGCAGGTTCCTCGGCTCCTTCATCGTCCGCCTGTTCGAACAGGACGACGTGAGACTCGTTTACTGGCGATGCAAAGCCAAGTGACGCTGAAAATGATCAACTGCTGCTGGGCGATTGAGAGAGAATCCAAGAGAACCTGAGGCTGAGGCCAAGCTCACTCGTCCGGTCGGCGGTTGGACTCTCCTTCTCTGTCGACTTGCCGCCTCTCCGCTTTAATGCTCTCCCATCGACGCTCGCTCTCGCTCGCTCCACGTCCTTCCTGTCCTCGAGCGAGTAAAATACAGCAGCGCTCAGCCGCTAACGTTCTAGGAGCATCTATGTGCGTCACTTTCACGATAAGGACAAGAGAGAGAGAGAGAGAGAGAGAGAGAGAGAGAGAGAGAGAGAGAGAGAGAGAGAGAGAGAGAGAGAGAGAGAGAGAGAGAGAGAGAGAGAGAGAGAGAGAGAGAGAGAGAGAGAGAGAGAGAGACCCGTGCGAAAACGCCTCCTCGTTCCAAATAGCGCGCTGTACACTTCGCGGTTACTGAGTTACGCGAATGTCGCAATATTCGCCGAGCGGCTGGGTCACTTGGCTTCGGATATATTGCAGCGCGGCGCTGTGCAGTACAGATGCCAGCACTCTCCTAAAATAGTAGGGAAAAAAGTTCGCTTCGTCTTGATTGCACTCGGCTGTCAGCTCAACTTCTCATTCCCACAGCGGAATGCAGTCGAGTTCTCAGTAGTTGGGCCGCGAGTTCCGGAAGCTTAGTGTTTCCCTAATCTCCCCACACACCCCATTCCACCCGAATGCACCCGCTTCTATCTAGTGCCGCTGGACCGTTTAGGAGCTGCGCTAGGGGTGAGCACGAAATTGTCGGCAGCTGCAGCTGCTACTGCTCTGCACGGCGCGGATGGCCCCGGACCGGAAGTTGGGGTGGATGGGTTAGTTGGTGGGGGGGAGGGACCGTGCCCAACTCAGCCCAAATCGCTCGCCACTTCCAAGCGCGAAGGACCGGGATTGTAAGCAACACCTGCTATGAGTTAACTCACAGACGAAAAGTTCAGAATGAAGCCAGAGGAAACGGCAGCAGCCATCGTCACAGACGCAATTGTCTGCCGTAGGTGGGAGTAGCGAAAGTGCGTAATGCCTGGATCTGCAGTGATTGGTGGGCTGCAGCGTATCTGAAAATACCGGGCACTGTCCAGCTCTGAAGACCACAGTACAGCTCCGCACGGCACCCGAGCCAATTATTAATTTGTGAGGCTTTTGTCTAGTGCTTTAACTGTCTCGGATAAGGATAATATGAGTCAGTAGTCACACAAGAATCTTGAAAAAATTCTTATTGCCACGGGGCGTCCACAGGTTTTTGCTCGTTTTGTGTTCTCTAAACTACTCCGGAAAATGCCTGGAAAATCTGTGCTGATTATTTGTCATTAATGGAAGAATTTAGTTTTCTATTCTTTCCAAAATGAAGTCTATTGAAACTACGATTGTTCGTGGGGTGAGACCCAATAGGATAAAACCGTCGCTGTACTTTTATGAGGTAGTATCCACTGCATGTTACCATTTTAGTGAGACAACAAGTAGTCCGCTTGTGACAAAAATTTTAATAGTATTCATCTGGAAATAACATAAGCTCAAGTAAAATTTTGTTTTCATTGATCAAGGTAGGCTGACCTGACAAGCGCGAACAAATATCGCGATGATTTACGTAGCTGCAGCACAAAAACCTTAAAACCGGGGCATGGCATGCATAACGAAATTTCAGATGAAATCCCGTACCAATAGACCGGAGATTTTCGAGTGGCTACTTTAACTTCAATGCATTCGAAGATCTTTAAAGGAACCTTCACCTTAAACAGGCTCGCAATCTTAATAGCGGGCCACTTTTCCCCTGCTGCTGCTGCTGCATTCAAGTAAGTAACTAAACAAAGTTTACTCTGGATTCTTTTGAAGGCGAGTGCAAGCATTGCCTCTGATTAGTAAAGTGTTCCAAATTAACGCTGACTAATCGTACATCAGAAGTCAGCATGCATTCACACAAGGATAAGCATTTTAAATGCCTTTATAACCAGCTTACCGTCTCTTTAAAATTCATTCAACCTAAAATAAACTTTATGATATGCAATCAGGCGCCTGCATCTGGCGCAAAACTCTGCAGTCAGGCTTGTATGTCGTGAGCTCCGCAGTTTCATGTTGCACTACTTCTCGCCAAGCAGAACCGCCACCTTGTGTAGCAGCGTACCAATTTAAAGCCTAAAGTATCCCGCTTTTTTAGGCTCCTTTATTCTCTTGCTGCAGCCTGCGTATCAGAATTACTCTCCAATAAATCAGGCTCGACATCGTACCACCTGCTCTGCTGACTCAAGTAAGTCATTCAGCTATGCCTCTAACCAACTGCAAATCATTTTCAGACCGTGCGTTCTGTTAGCATGCTCCCAAAGCACGGAAATAATAATAATAATACATTTATATAGTGCCACCAGAGAACTGAATCTCTTTCTAGGCGCTTTAAAGATGCCGTATAGAAAGCATTACCACGGGATTGGTGGTAACATACGCAAGCAGCAGGCATAGTGTAAGCTGGTACATGCACACGAAGAACGAATCATAAAGACCACCAAATGCTGTTATAAACAGGTGCGTTTAAGCTTCTTTTAAATGTCGTCAAGGCAGGGGACATTGTGACGTGCGTCGGTACTGAGTTCCAGGCTTCGGGAGCATAGGAACTAAAGGCACGGTCTCCAACGGTTTTGAGGTTCAAACGAGGTATGGCTAAGCGATTCGTGTCAGAACAGCGGGTTGCACGATTCTTCGACTAGTGGGAGAGTAGTTCTGATACGTAGGTTGGAGCTGGAGAAGGAAGGAAACAAAAATAAGTGACAGAACAAGTGACGTCGATCAAGCTGCTTGATTGGAAGAAGTGGTGAAAGATGTGGCAACTGCGATGCTCACGACAAACTAGCCAAGTTGCAGGGTTTTGCAACGACTGTAAACTGAAATCACTCCCGACTGACGTCACGACATTCCTGACTTGGACATGTAAAGAATTAGCTACAATGCATCTGCTGCTTCTAACAGCGTTTGCAGGATCCTTGTGATTAGTCGTTCGTGTGTCACTTATGTGTGCTCATACTGTGCGTGTTGCTATTAAGCATTTTATGCATGTTGACAGTGTCCATGCTACCACTAACCGTATGGTCGCACTTCCCTTACAGCATGCATAAAGTGCCTTGGAAAAAGATTTGAATTCTGAGGGTGCTATACAAATGCATTATTGTTATAAATATGATTATATGAGCCATAGAGTGCTGATGATTTTGAATTAGAATAATGCATTAACTCAAGCTGGCTAGATTTTATCCACGCATATGAAACGCCGGAGACGTCTACAGGTACGCAAGGCGACAGGGAAACTGACCGGCCCCTTGAAGTCTATATGGGATAAAGTCTCGCGATTTTTAATCATTGATATACGCGGTGCATCCATAAGGATTGCTCTTGTGGCAGGGTACGATGTGGCAACCGATTAATAAGCTTTCGCTCGCTCGTGGCGCTTAGGGCAGCAATCACCAGCAATCACCACCCTTAACCACGTTAGCAGCTGCAAACTCTGCCAGCCAGAGCTATTGCTGGTAATGCTGTGGGAACTTGGTGCTAACACTCATACCTGTATCTATCACAGTCCTGTGTTAATTCTCTGCGCGTAGTCGTAATGACAACATAGATATGCACATTTTCGGAGTGACCCATGGAACTGAATCTCTTTATAGACACCTAGCATATACTGACAAGGATGCGAACCTATTAATGAGCGACATTACCTGTCACAATTTGTTTACCTCCTTTTTAAGGTCAATCTAGAGAGAGTGTCGTGAGGTCGTAGTGTCGTGATGTCAGTCGGAAGCGAGTACAGGCTTACAGGGGGTAGGACAAGACCACATGGTCACTACAATTTTGGAGTACTAGAGAGAGAGAGAGAGAGAGAGAGAGAGAGAGAGAGAGAGAGAGAGAGAGAGAGAGAGAGAGAGAGAGAGAGAGAGAGAGAGCAAGAGAAAGAGACAGCTGAGTGACTCCAGTCGCAGGAGCGAGTGCTACGAGGGATCAGAGAGGTAAGTGCTTCAGATCATGCTTCGAACCTGTGGTTATTTCGAGATTATGACACTGTTGTTGGATTATGGGCTGTTGCGATTTATGGCAGCGGTATATAAGTAACGGGCGGCAAAGGCCCGGGGAGTGAGATCGAGGACGCCGGGCGGGCAGTCGCGTAATGGCCCGCTGTGGAGTCCGTGTGAATAAACGTCTTTGAGCCCGCTTTGGTGTCCTGCGTGGTATCGCGCACCTGCCGCTTGGAGAATGTCAAACTACAGAATCCTTGATGGGTGCGGAGAAAAGCACCGACATGACTACTGCCAGAGTGGACAGAGAAAGTGGACAATGTATGGCGATCAAATCCTTGGATCAGACCACTGGGTGCATTAAAGGCTCATCGGATGGCGTTAGGCCGTTGACATCTGCCGCTCTGCCGATCTCTTACTGAGGCTGATCTCTTACTGCCGATCTCTTACTGAGGCTAGACGGCAGACTTTTTTCCCAAGAGGCCACTTGCCTATTCATGCTGGCTACATCATCTGGAACCATGAATGGGAGATAACTTTATGGATGGTACACAAACCGTGCCGACTCTCGCCAAGTCATAAAAGTAGACCGTACTTTGACTTGGTTAATCGGGTCGAATAGGCAAGAATGACGAATCATCAACGTGCCTCGTCGCACGAGACCGCATTGAACACAAAAAGTGACTAAAACGTTACCGGTCTCATCGTGGACGCGTGGACGCACTCACAAATTTAAATCCATTTTCGTTCATGAATATATGCCTTTTTAAGCTCATGGAACTGCCGAGCAGCTTTCAGGCGTCACTAGGGCCACAAGTGCGGCCGACCGGTTCACGCTGGGCTCGTTTACCGGAAATTTAGGCCCCACTGAACAACGCGTGTTAGATGGTACGTTCTGGGGCGAGTAAACCGTTCCCAAATTGAGAGTAAGAACAAAATTAGCAACACATCAGATGAAGACTTATTCGTTGGCTCATATTTTATCTGCAACCTTATAAGAATATATTATTATCTATGTCTATATATTAATATAGAAAAAATAGTGCAATGATCGATGGCTTGATCAAGCTGTTAGCATGCTAAAGCTGAGAGACTGCCACAGTGGCGGTAACTTACATGGTAGCTGTGATGTTACCTTGAAGTTTGAGCTTGAGCGTACGATGGGAAACTAGACCGTACTAGAGCCAGCCAAGACAGTTGGCTTATATATACGAGACTGAAGACAGACAGGTATATCGTAGCAATAAGAATAATACATTTGTATTGTGTAATAGGAAAACTTAATCTGTTTCTAGGCACTCTACGTATGGATAAAGTTCGCATCACTAAACGGTTAGTGGTAGCATTCACTCAGTGTCAACACGCACAGG
Source organism: Cristatella mucedo (assembly GCA_009760855.2). Lineage (NCBI taxonomy): Eukaryota > Metazoa > Bryozoa > Phylactolaemata > Cristatellidae > Cristatella > Cristatella mucedo. Next base: position 3,162,449 of record WPIO01000011.1, on the reverse strand, counting down.
AATATGGCTACTAGTAGAATGCAGTGTAAACATGCGTAGCAATATGGCTATTGGTAGCATGCACAGTGTCAGCAACCATAACCACACAATGGAAGAATCACGAGAACCCAGCAAATACTGGGATGAATATGTGCGTTTTTAACTTCTTTTTAAATATTGTCAAGTCAGGGGATATCCTGACGCCAGTTGGGAGCTATAGGCTCTAGGAGCATACAGACTGAAGGCACGGTCTCTAAAGGATTGGATTTTGGTTTGACGTATAGCTAAATAATTTCAGTCAAAAAAACCAGGTGGTACGACGCCTAGCCAAATTGGAGAGTAGTTCTGATCGGCAGGCTGAAGCCAGAGAAGAAACGGACCTAAAATTGAGAGCCAGAACCTTGAAGTCAATAACTCTGCTTTATTGGGTTCCGGTGAAGATCGATGAGAAGTAGTGTGATGTTACAACCGCTAAGTTCACGACAGATAAGCCTAGCAGCAGAATTTACACCAGCTGTAAGTGCCTGCTTGCTCAGACTGGTGGATCAGCACGTAGTGGGTTGCAGAAGTCGAGATGGAATGTCACAAAAGCATGGACAAACTTAGACTTGGTATCCTTGTGCAAGAGGGCCCGTATGTTTGCAATGTTGTGCAGCTGAAAATAGGCAGACTTGACTGCGGAGTTAAAGTAGTCCTCTAGCCAGTGGTCACTTTGGATCAGGACACATAGATTTCGAACAGATTATAAAGGAGGTATGCCAGCAGAGCCGATTTTGGGCACGAAGCTTTCCAATTTCTACATTACACAGAAATTGCCCGTGACTAGTAAGTTGGTTTTTATGTCAGTTCAATTTGAGAAACTTTCCTGCCATCCAAGTTCTGATTTCAGCAATATATGCCAGCAAGAGAGTAGAGAGAGTTTGGCCTACTGGAGGCTGGGGATCAAAGCATAAGTGCAGCTGTGTGTAATCGGCATACATTTGAAAGCCTAGATTATACATGATGTTTACATCGGCAAGAGAGGAAGAGTATACATAAAGATGATAAGCAGACCAAACACAGAGTCCTGGGATACCCGTAATTTAGTAGTTCCTCAGATGATTGTTGACTGCTGACATCAAACCTCTAGAGTCTCCTACTGAGACAAGACCTAAAAGCCACTGCAGCGCAGTGCTAGATGCCCAGGCGAGTCGAGAGACGCTCGAGAAGGACTGAGATCGATAATATCAAACGCTGCCGAAAGACCAATGCTTAAAAAAATATAATTTACTTTTATAGCGCCCTTCGAGAAGCTAATATATATGTAGGCGCTTCCCATATGGTAGAAGCACAATCTCGGTCATAAAATGCATTCACTTGGACATTGGTTCAGGGCTAGCACCTTGCCACTGGGCCAACCAGTGCGTTATTCTCTCTTCAGGCGCTTATCAAATCAAACGGGGTTCGAGCCCACAACCTATGTCATCAGATGTTATCACTTTGACCTCGATCATTAAAGACGAGCACTGTAAACACTGGGCCAGTCTAGCGTACTTCAAGCAAAACAAGCAGAGCTTCTTTAACCAAGTCAGCACTCATAAAAAGGTAGATATGCACTACAATTAGTGCTGACTCTGTGGAGTGATTAGCTCTAAAACCAGACTGAAAATTTCTGCCAGGTTTTAAGTTTCATTGTAAGAGTTTAGCAGGCATGCCCCAACTAGTTCCAGCGTCTTTAATAAAAACGGCTGTAGGAAAACTCGGCGAAAGTTGCTCAAGCTCTCTTGATCTAGTCTTGCATTCTTAATCAGTGGCCTAAAAGCAGCCTTTTAAAAAAAAGTGCAGCGACAGGACCTAAGGCCAGGAACGTGTTCAAAATGTTAGTCAGTAGATCTTTGCAGCGCACAAGTAGGACAGTGAGAATAGAATCTAGCGGGCTACCAGTACGCTTTGATTGAGAAGCAAATTTCAGGATGAGTTCAGTCGTAGCTGGCTTAAACGCAGATATTGAGGTATTGCAAAGAATTGAGGGAGCCGAGTCTAGTGGGGATGCTACACTGAGAGAGAGAGAGAGAGAGAGAGAGAGAGAGAGAGAGAGAGAGAGAGAGAGAGAGAGAGAGAGAGAGAGAGAGAGAGAGAGAGAGGAGTCCAGTGACGATGCTATTGCCTCGGGGTTGGGCTCTCCGATCTTGTCTATCTTGCTGACAAAGAAGCTGAAGAAGCGATCCGTAACATGACCCCAAGGGTCACTTGGTAAGAAGTCAGCCTGAGAGCGTCTAGAAAGACGAATAGTAGACGGTCACTATTTTTTGAATGTGCATCTGCTATTTGACAAGGTTTCTGTTGAAGCTAGACTTGAACTTTGCTAGGATCAATTGATATGATCCATGGTAGTCCTCTTATGCGTCTCGATGGACTGTCAGTCCTGATCTTCTGTACGCTTTCTCGAGCTTGCGCTTAGTAGACTTAGCTAGTTTAATGTCTGCAGTAAACCGTAGGCCATCTGGATGAGGGCACAAAATGTGCTTAGTCACAGGTTCAAACTCGTCGAAAACTGTGGCTAGTGTGGCGTTGCAGCAATCTACCAGTGAGGGTAGGGCGGCAAGAGGATTTAGCAGAAGAGACGGCGAATATATTTTCGGGCGGACAGCATCAATGTCGGGGGCTCCAAAGTTTTGCGATTCACAGATGATTCTAGATGCTAAGGAGGACACAAACTGCATATTGAATTATTTCTGCTTACGGTCAGAAGTGCAGAATGTGGTGATAAAAGGAGACAATAGCGTGCAATCGTGAGAGAATATTTTAGATCGAGTATGTGTCCTTTGTGAACGAGGTCATGTCAGGTATGCACAAGAGACAATGAGTCAGCCAGTGCACGAAATTCGGCTCTTAAAGCGTGAGTTAAGTCATCGAAATGAATGTTAAAATTGCCCAGAACGAGGAATGGACGACTTCTTGCACACATAGTGAAAATGGGGTCAGTAAAATCTTAAATTAATGACGATGTTGTACGGGGGGGCGATCTAGCACTTCAATGATTGGAAACTTGCTATCAGAGGGACTAAGAAAATCCAGAAAACATCAAAAGATCTCTTCAAGCGAACTGCGGACGGTTTGAAATTGAGGGAAGAATGTGCGGAAATTGTGGCTACTCCACCATTTCTGATTGAACTAGGCGTGTGAAAAAAGAAAAGCTTGTATGCTTGGCTTCGATGGGATCTCTTGGTGTCTTGAGGTGAGAATGGGGACGATTTGTGAGAGAGAAACGAAAGCAGAATGGCTAGTCTTCTGTAAACAGTAACTTTTACCTTATCTGGCATCGAATATTGTGATCATGGACGAGGTGTTTCAGGCTGACTACGCACGTCAAAAAAACGCTAGCTGTCTTGATTATAATTGGGCAAGCGGATGCTTGAGTTTTATGTGTCACTTATTGTGGAACTCATTCACAACTCCTTTCGAGGCCATCTTCTTCACCTTTCTTCTGCATTCAGATGTTGTAGTTTCCTTTGTTGTCGACCAGGCTCTTCCATTCCAACGGTCTCTAGCTGCTTCTAGTTCTTTGCTATTTCTTTCCTTATTTGTTCTCCGATCTCAGCCACATTTCTCGCTCTTTTTTCATTGTTGGTCAAACGAGATGCTGAAGGCAGTTGGATACTACTGACTACTTACCGAAAGGCTATCAATTTTTCGAAATTGCAATTGAACGCTCTCCGCGAGTTTATCAACTTTGTCAAAGGAACGGAACCAACTTTGTGTTTGTGGCATTGCAGAGTATCAGATAACGCACTAACATACGCACTCACGCACGCACGCACTCGCACACACGCACGCGCACACGCACACACACACGCACACACACACGCGCACACACGCACACGCACACACACACACACACACACACACACACACACACATATAGACTCGTACACCCCTCTCTTAGATATTATCGCAAGGATGGTTAGTGACTTACCATGGCCATTATAGTTGGTAGCACAAGTGCACGGTCGGTTTTTTATGACTATCCTAAGTACAAGCGGAATTTGAGTCAGCGTGATGCCTGGGAGCAGTGGCCGAGCCGCTGTAGGCAGGAGGGCTACTGCCTACTCCTGCCTACAGCGGGGCACTGACCTGGGCAGCCGCCCTTTATTCCTATGGCCCCTCCTCCCCCCCCCCGACGACGAAACACCAACGACGAAATTATGTCTTAATTTCGCTCGATAAGCAACTGCAGAGGTGGCGTGGAATAAGCACTATGGTTTGGCGCCAAAAATATTTCCTACAAGTGAATAGCTCAGGTTAGACAGAACTCCGTTTTTGGCCGCGTGTGACACATGGTTTTTAGTTTTTGCATCGGTGTAAGATGTATGACTTAGTGACCCAAGTTTGAAAAGCTGTCTTGTGCGTGAATGCAAGTGGCTCACCAATCGATCTACTCAAGTCGAGTAGGAGTCGAGAATTCAGGCTGCTGGCTGCTGGAGAGTGTCACATTGGTCGTAAACTGACGATGGCACGTGCACCTGATATTGATTCCAATCCAAACTTTTCGATGGTATTTGATACTAACCGAATTCAGTATGATCAGCTCACGCTCACGCAGATGTCTTAGCAAGGCATACTGCCAGAAGCAACTTCGCTTGCGTACGCATTCACTCGTGGCCGTACAAATGCAACCACGTTAATCTCATTGCCGCATTTTCACCGCTGTAAGCTTTCGCTAGCGCATAAGCCGACAAGCTTGTGCGACTCTAGCTCACCTGCCCATCTGCGGGAGCATTTTCAACTCAAACGCTAGTATGGTGTCGGCTCACAGCTGCGCCAAGACACTCTCGGCTCGCATGCCTATCACAGCGGTCCCACTTTTCCATCCCATGCCCGCGAAGCTCACAATCGCTCCATATAGTTTTACACCCGCCGAAAGTCGTAGCGGGCTACCGTATCTGTGTGCGTATCAGCTTTGAAAAGGCGTGCACGCACAGCCCTTTCTAATATAAGCCGGCGCGCGGTGAGCGTAGAATGGCAGCCGCTGGACCGGAACTAGCTCGCCTACTCACACTTCCTAGAAACGAGGCTGCCGGTTGCACTTAAAGTCATTCGCTGGCCCTTGCTTTCGCTGAAGGCCAGACGTTCGAGGGCTGTCGATCAAAGTGAAAAATGCAGAATCGCTGTATAAACCCCGAACGGAGTGAATTTTGTTTGCCAGCAGAAGTCGACCGGTGGTCTCCTGCGGGTGCCTGGATGTACAGGGTCGCGAAAGCGTTCCGGGAAAAGAAGGCAGCGATGCGAGACAGCCGCGCGCGGCGCCGTTGCCGTATTCACAGAACTGTGAGAGTCGAGGCATTCCTTCGTGGGCCGTCGGTCAACACGCTTACCGCCCGGCACCGGGATAACGATTCGTAATGCTACTCGTTGTGGTAATTTTGCTGATTGACGGCCCGATTGCCGACCGCCGGCCTAGCAGATGACGCTAATCTGCATCTTCGCTCTAGCAGAGGTGGCGGGGCGGCGGGGGGGAGGGGGAGGGAGGGCGGGGGCTCGGATACTATACGATACTACTCGGATGCTACTTGAGCTTTGTCGTCTGCTTGATCTATAAGGAGCTTCCTCTCGCGAACTTGGTAAGGGGCGGCCAGGCTATCATTTCCGCTCATCACGCGAAGCCAACGGAATTGGCAAATTCAATACTGTCGGTCGACAACGCGATCCAACTCCTTGATCGTTTTGCCATTGACCCTAATATAGTTGGACCTATAGCTCAATCGGTAGTGCACTAGGTGGTTAAGCGGCAGAATAGCGTTCACACTCACTACACTGCTTCACTTGCAGTAGCCAACACAGATTTGTCTTCTCGGGACTCGAATTCCATGACCAGGGTTACGAATATCGAACGCCTTGTCACCGCAAAGGAAGCAGAGGCAAATTTTGCAGTTGCTCATTCAACGGCCCCATTTACGAATCACCTAAGCAATTTTAATGGCTTTCGCTGGCATGCAGTTGACAGTAAAAAATTGCCTGCTGCAGGACTCAAACCCGCAACAAGATTACGGATTCTCTGCCACGGTGGCTGGTACAAAATTAACTAGCTTCCTGGTATTGCCAAGGCTGGATTATTGGAATTTCATTTTGGCTGGACTTAATGATAAGAATAATAATAATAATGTTAATGCACTTGATAAAGCGCCCTCAGAGAACTCAATCTCTTTCTAGGCGCTTTACATTTGCTGCACAGGGAAACGCGATTGAACGGTGAGTAATATCATACTTGGTTAAGAGCATAAATAATATGGTTAGGGGTGACATGCACAGGGTCAACAAGCAAGTGTGGTTAGTGGCAGCATGCACAGTGTCAGCACGCATAAGCACATGAAGGACGATTCACAGGGATCCACTAAATGCTGTCCTATAACGGTGTGTTTTTAAGTTCTTTTTAAATGTGGTCAAATCAGGGGATGTTGTGACGCAAGTCGGGAGTGAGTTCCAGGCTTTGGGAGTATACGAACTAAATGCACGGTCTCCAAAGGATTTGAGGCTTGTACGAGGTATTGGTAAGCTGTTGGATTCCGAAAATCGGGTGGTACGATTATTAGCCTTGGGGGAGTATATCTGAGAGATAGGCTGGAGCCAAAGAATGAAGTGACCTAAAAGTGAGCGACAAAACCTTGAAGACGATCCGTTGCTTGACTGGTAGCCAGTGCAGATCGGCGAGAAGTGGTGTGATGCGGCAACTTCAACGCTCACGACAGACAAGCCTAGCTGCAGAGTTTTGCACCAGCTGTAATCGCCTGATTGCACATGCCGGTAGGCCAACAAGCAGTGAGTTACAGAAGTCAAGACGGGATGTCACAAATGCTTGTACCAACTTAGACGTAGTATCCTTATCTAAACAAGCCCGAATGTGAGCAATGTTATGTAGCTGAAAGTAGGCAGACTTGATTGTGGAGCTGATGTGGTCGTCTAACGAGAGGTCATTTTGGAACATGACACCTAGATTTCGAGCTGATTCAACAGGAGATATGCTAGCAGAGCCGATTTTGAGCGTCAGCCTTTCTAATTTCTGAATCACACTGGGTCTGCCCATAACTAGTAAGTTAGTTTTATCATCGTTTAGTTTTAGAAAATTTGCTGCCATCCATGTGCGGATGTCATCAAACATGCAGGAAGTGAGTTAAAAGAATTCAAGGTGCTCGAAGGCTGGAAGGGATCGAAGCAAAGGTACACCTGAGTGTCATCCGTTACGAAAAAATGCCATTAGCTCACTACAGCTGGTGATAAATATGGCTACATGGCTAATCAACCAATTCCAGTGGTTCATCCGTTCGTCTGGCTCCTTTTGTGAACGAACTGCTTCCGGGTGATCAACGGATACAGAGTAAAGTTCTTACGCTGACCTAAAAGGCGTGCAGTAGCTTAGTTTCAGTATACCTCCCTGAGCTGCCGTACTATTTTCAGTCTCCTCGTGCCCTCAGGTTCTCCATAGACCTTAAAATATCTGTTCCTTTCCTACGCTTAAAGACGGTTGGCGATGGAAGCTTTTGCTCGGCAGGTCCTAGATTGTGAAACTCACGTCCATAGTTCTTACGCAAAGATAACTACTCTCCAGCTGCCGACTATGGCACATCCTTTCCAGCCACTCTGAGCTGCTACGTCTTTGCTACTCACTACCTCAACCGCCATCCCGACTTATGCATCGTACTTCCTCTTAGTTGCGTAGATGAAGTCTGCTGGTTACCGCATGAGTAGCGCATGCGTACGCAAGACTATTAGACTTTCAGAGAGCAATCGAAAGCTCTCATGCGTCACAGTCACTTAGTCTTTTCGGAGTTATAGACGGAGATGCATTACATTACTCGAGCAAGCCAGAGGCTATGTGAATATGCCCAGCTCTGTTTAATTGAGTCTGGACCAACAGCAAATTCGTAGAGCCCTCGTGATTTCCGGCGTTTGCGGAAAAGGCCTAAAGAGGGCCGAGCTGGTTTGGTCCAGTGGTCAAGGTGCTCGCCCCGACTGAGGTCTGGCTGAGATCGTGGGCTCGAGCCGCGAGGCATACGTGAAGCGCCTAAATATAGATACAGTTCTTTTGTGGCGCTATACAAATGAATTATGTATAATTATATAAAGGTCCCTCCGCTGTTTCCAGACGAAGTTTCCAGAGCGAGAATAGAAGTTTTAGCCCTTTTTCACGCGCACTTTAGGTTTTCCATATTTTCCAGTCTGAACTGAATATTTTAAGCTTAGTCGTTGAAAATTGCCCCTCATCAAGACGCGCTTTTTAATGAGGGGTCATTTTGAGTCCGGCATCGACTGAAGCGTTCAGTATAGATTGATCAAGAAAGCCTGTAGCCCTTCCTTACAATATGAGGAAAGTTTGATGACCCTTTTCTGTTTTACGGCTCTACCAGAGCCCTTGAGCATATGGCATTAAAATGATAAAAAACATGTAAAAATACAAATGTTTTTAAGTTATATATTAATTTAAATGATTTTTCAGTATAAGAATAAAACGGTGTCAGCTTCTCGGCCTCAGCTCTTTAGCCAGCTACTGACAATTTCAGTCACTCTGAGAAGTTTGTTACTAACAAGACTTTTATAGTTTTTCCCATGCAGCATCGTGCATAGAGAGAGAGAGAGAGATAGAGAGAGGGATAGAGAAGTGCATAGAGATGGATTCAGTTCTCTGAGGGCGCTATACAAATGTATCATTATTATTGTTTGCGTTTGGCTTTATGATAAAGAACTTACTTCAACCAGTGTCAGGCAGTTTTTACAAACAAGACGGTAGCTATTTCTAAGTTAGTCCTCGTGTAGAAACTGATCTTCGTTATAGACCTAGTGGGTGCGGCATCGTGAAGCCCTGGCAGCGACTAATTATTAAACATAATTGAGCAAATCGGCAGGCTTTGAGTTGGAGAGAATTGATGCTTGCCGGCGAACTCGCTTCTTAGCTAGTATGGCACGGCAACATCAGTTTGTTTGGCCACCGCCGAGCAGTTTTTGCAGTCACCGAATGACGCCGCGTCTGATGAAGGCGATCGTAAAAATCGATTTCACTTCTTTGACTGCGGAGTTGGCTATGAAGTAGGCTATAGCGTACTGGCCCGAGTGGGAAACGCGGGCTTAGGTGCAAACGGCTGCGAGCTGTCGCGCTGCGAGCCCAAATACACGATTTTTGAAGCCCCCTCGGTGTTTCGGAGACTTGTGTACTGTCGGAGCGTCAAACTAAGCAAACTTAAAGTGCCTAGAAGGAGATGAAGTTATCCGAGGGTGCTCTTAAAATATAGTCTAATGGTAATAATAATGATAATTATTGTTATTATTATTATTGTTGTTGTGTAGATTCATATAGAGCCTCGCCTGCCAGTCTTATTGAAACACGACCAGCCGTCGGAAGACATTTTGCAGCGGCTCCACGTCTTTCAGCATCGCGAGCATCGTTCGGCTGAGGGGCGCGAAAGTCAACACTGGCCAGGTGCGCGGAGTGCTTAGCTTTACGTACGCGTCTCCCTGGAAGCTGCACCTGCACGCCGGCATGTTGGGACTGCCCGAACGGACTCGCCTCAACCCACGTCAGTGACAGCGGGTGCAGCCGTAATGGTTCTTTGCAGGATGATACATTGTTCGCTCAGTGCCTACGTGATCGCCGGCAGCGCAGCTGCGTCGCTCCTTGCCTGCCCTCAAAAGACGCCGTTCGTCCGACGAAATAGCAAAGAGCCTTTACGGCAAGCGATGCCGCATTGCTAGGGCCCTTATTTCGCTTCTCAATTGGCGGACCTCTGCTGTCTGCACGAAGGAATGCGAAAGAAAGCCTAGGCAGAGTTTTTCCGAGAGTCTTCCCAAACCCGCACGTGACCCTGTGCCTCGCGTGGGAATTAGGTAATCGCTGCAGGTTGAGAAACCGACGCGCACAGCCACCATTCACGGCTAACGCTAAAACGCAAAGGTGGCTCGAAGCAGACGCGCGTTCGTTGAAGACTCCGCGTGGTTCGCGAGCTCTCTGAAGCCGCGAGGGGGTTGGCTCGAGACTGCACGCAGTGGCATCGATGTGCGGCGGTCGCGCACTTGAAAGCAGCAATCTCGCGACTTGGCGCACCCAGCAATCGAACGCGGGATCACTTGTCACCCTTGTCAGCAAATCCAGCATGGCCGCGAGAGTTCCCAGCACCAAGAGGCCTACGTGGACAATCGTTCCACCTTCAATTCAAGCAGGTGATATTGTCGGTATATATTGAGGCATTATTGGTAATGATAATGTAGCAGTTACATCGCGCCTCAAGAGTGCCACATCTCGCTCAGAGCACTTTACATGCGCGGACTTTACGTAGGGACCGCGGCTCCGCACTGCTCCTACGCTGGCACCGCTCGGAGCAGCTCGGATGCCGCGCGCTCGCGTGTCGTCACGGGGCTTCCACGACGACACGCGAGCCCGTGGCTTCATGTCGAAGGGGTCGGGGAGCCCGCGAAGCGCCGCGCAGCCCAAGCGCTTTGCAGATGTAGTCTCCGCCCGCCCACCCACCCGCCCACCCGCCCTCGCTGTAGGGACTCTCCAATTCACCCTCCGACCGACAGCCTTCGCTTCGGGGGCAATCCGAAACAGTCGAAGGTGCGCGCGCCTGGCCACAAAGTGACCTGGTGACGCGCGCGCCTAGGTGCCGCGATGCCGGTGATCAGTCGCCCGGGCGACGCGGAACGGATCGGAAGTAGAGCCGCTGCCGCCGCCTCCTTCTCGCTCAGCCTACGTGTGTCGCGTCGCCTCATTCATTCCTCGTCTTCATTCATTCCTCGTCGCGTCGCCTCATCATCATTCCTTCATTCATTCCTCGTCGCGTCGCCTCATCATCATCCTCTCATCCATTTCGCGGTGCGCGGCTCAGCCGCTCCGCGCGGTCCAGCTAGCGCTCTTGTTCGCGGGTGGCGCGTGGCGTCTCGTCGAGCTCGGCCGCGCTCGGAGCGGTCCGTCGCTGGGACTCGTCGCTTCGTCGCACTCGAGGACGTGCTGCGACGGCGCGCGCGCGCCGGAAGCGTTGCCGGCGCGCGCCGTTGCGCACGAGCCGCACGCTCCGCTGCCATGTTGCCGACGCCTCAGGGAAGGCGCCGAGGGAAGGAGAGGGAAAGGCGAAGGTGAAGGTGAAGGAGCAAGGAAGCGGGACGGTTGCAGACGGGCGGAAGAGTGGGCGACGCCGGCGACACGGCGCGCCTCCAAAGAGCGCGCTCCTCCAGAGCGCCGCCGCTTATCCGCTAGTCCTGCGTCCCCAAGAGTGCGGCCACAAGCTGCAATTGCTGGATACGCTTACGGCTTGAATTTAACATCGAACGCGTGCGCCGCCCCACCACCGCCGCCACGAGAGGGCGCGCGCGTAGCCAGCCGTGCACGCATGGCGGACGGACGCTAGCCGGCTTTAGCGCGCGCGCGGAGAGAAATTGAGAGAGAGAGAGAGAGACACACACACACACAGACGCACACATACGCCCGCGCACACACACAGACAAAGCCTGAGGGCACGATCGCATAATCGGTCGTCCGAGGTCGTCGTACAAATGTTCGTCGGGCGGGGGAAGCAGCTCGCATGGCGGCGGCGGCGGCGGCGGCGGCGGCGGCGGCGGCGGCGGCGAAGCAGCACGTCGTCGCGCGGCTCGCCGCCGCGAGCCATTAAATCTTGCTCCGAGGGAGGGCAGCTCTGTCCTGCTACTGACGTCTTTTGCGTGACGTCTCTCTGTCGTCTGTATGCTCCCAAAGCCTGGAACTCCCTCCCGACCTGCGTCAGAACATCCCCTGACCTGACCACATTTAAAAGGAACTTAAAAACACACCTATTTAGGACAGCATTTAGTGGGTCCCTGTGATTCGTCCTTCACGTGCTTATGAGTGCTGACACTGTGCATGCTGCCACTAACGACATTTGCATGCTGACCCTGTGCATGTCACACCTAACCATGTTATTCATTTTGTTTGTTTATCAAGCATGATATTACTCACCATTCAATTGCATTTCCCTTTGCAGCAAATGTAAAGCGCCCCTAGAAAGAGATTAAGTTCTCTGATGGCGCTTTATCAAGTACATTATTATTATTATTATTATTATTATTATTGTCGTCGCCTTTATCTTCGGCTCGCCACTATGATGCAGTCGTCGTGACGGCTCGCCGCGGCTGGCGCGGCGGCCGCGCCAGCTCGAAGCTCCGGCGCTTCCACGTGCATCGCCCCTGACTGCGCCGCCGCCGCCGAGACTGCGCCGCTGCCATCGCCGTCAATCGGCGTTGTTCTTGGCAGCCGTCGTCTCCGTCGCAACCGGCCGCCGTCTGCACTCGCGCCGCGCGCTCAGACGGCCGCCGGACAGACGGCCGCGCGCTCAGACTTCGCGCTCGGCGCAAAGGCTCGCCGCCTCGCGAGGGCGAAATAGCCGCCGCGGCCGTTGCTCTGCTGTTGTCGCGCTTAGGCGCCGCGGGCGTTGCGGCGATCTCGACGCGAAGGAGCGGCGCGACGGAAGGAGCAGCTGCGCCCCTGGCGTAGCCTAACCTCCCCGCCGGTGCGCGCCCGCAGGGCGGAGGTTGCGGCGGCGCGAGCGCTTCGCACTCGGTCAGCCAGCTCGGCAGCTCGAGCTTCATCGAGGCGGGGCGCTCGCCGCGGCGAGCAGCAGCGTTCGTCCCGTCGCGAGCCGAGCGCTGCTGCCGCTGCCGCTCCGGCTCTCCGCCAGCTGGCGCTCTAGGCTCCCGCGCCTGCGCTCGCTTCCGCGCGTGACTCGTTCGCAGCGTGGCTGCCATCTTGCGCCGGCCGCGCTTCCTTTGCGGCGAGGCGCAAGTGCTCGGTGAAAATGGCAGCGCTTTGCGCTCGTCGATGTCATTAGTCGATGCATTTCGACGCGTGGCGACTTGCCAGCTCGCCCCACTGAGTTTGAGCCTCCGTTTGACGAGAGCGGCGGGCGTGCGGGCGGTTGGTAATGGGGCAATCGCTGCGCTGGAGGACGAGCTAGTCGCGGCGATCCGTCGAAATGGCGCCTTGCTGCTGTCCGGAGATGCTTGACTCGTCGGCCTCTCAGCGTTAGAGTCCGAGACGAAGCGGACGCCGCATCCTAAAAGCAACTTTGCAGCAGGCGGCCGGTCGCCGTCGCTGCTGCTAAGTTGCTGATCGTTCGCCCGCCTGCCGCGGCCGACGCTGGCAGACGCCCGGACGCCTACTGTGCGTCCAGAGCAGATCGAGACGTCGGCGTCTGCGCGCGCGCTGCCGCCCATCGCTTAGAGACGCATCTTAGAGACCATCTTAGAGACCCATCGCTTAGAGACAGCTCAGAATTGGCCCAAGCACGGCCGCATTAGCCGGCCATCCAGAGCTAACGACGAGCGCGCCACGCGCGGTCAGCAGCGGGGCACCGTCGCCGCCCGTCAGACCGGCCGCAAGTCGACTCGGCCGCGCACCACTAATAGGGCGTAATCCGGCCGGGCACCGCCCTTCTTCGCGCCTTCGCGACCACTTGCGGGCTCGACGGCCGCGCGTGACGCCGCTGCGTCCACGTGACGCTGGCACGCCCACGTGACGCCGACTGCCGCCTGCCCGAAAAGTCGCAGCTGCCGCTGGCGTTTAAATAAGTGAACTAGTAATTTTTTTGATTAAAAAAACATGCTAGTCGCCATTTCACATTTCATTCGCAATCTGCGGCTCAATTTCAACTGTGAGAGTACAAAGCGTAACAAGCGTAAAGGCGAACATATAGAAACTATCTCCAGCGTTTTTGCCACTGCACTCATCGTAGCCACACCCACGTAGTAGCACAGCTAGAATAACGCAAAGGGTAAAACAAAAGCTTGACATCGGCGACGTGTCCTTATGGAACGGACACACTCACTCACCGCACTCACTCATACACTCTATCGCGTATGCTCTCCAGAACTCGACCCGCTCACTCGCTCACTCACTCATTCACTCACACATTTGCATTCAAATTATGTAAGTTGACGATTTAAATTTAAGATAAGAATATTGAGCTTATAAGGTCTCAGATTCTGATATTACGAGCAGCTCACAGCAGCCTGTGGACTCGATTCGCTGATTCATAGTAGTTCCGTCACGGAAGACAAGCTGTTTCATCTTGCCACTTGACGGAAGTGTGCAATCCTGCCACGTGCCGCAAGTGCGCCACCTTCCGGCGTGACTGACTTTCTCACTTTAATCAGTAGATATATACTGTAAATATTGCTAAACAGATAGTGAAATGAACATACCTGCGGCCCTACGAGACTACAAGGCAACAGATGCCTCGAGTGTGAACGAGATTAGACGTACTCACTGGAGCACAATCTCTGCTCCCTCGGCCTCCGTTGAGCGGATCTTCATTCCTACAGAGAAGGTGCAAGCAGATGAAACGACAATAGAGGGACGCTTCCAGATGGCGTGGAAGTTAGAGTGAGACCTCTTGGCGTGTACGAACAATTATGGAGATAATCTTTCATAGATCTATATCGCAGCTGACAGGCTGCTTTAACTGTCCATTGATACGGTATTGCAAGCCTTTAGCCTGCAGATTAGATGCGCATAAGCACACGAAGGACGAATCACAGGAACTCACTAAATGCTGTCATAAATATGTGCGTTTTTACGTTCTTTTTAAATGTGGTCAAGTCAGGGAATGTTGTGACACCAGTCGGGAATGAGTTCCAGGCTTTGAGAGCATACGAACTAAATGCACGGTCTCCAAAGAATTTGAGGTTTGTACGAGGTATTGGTAAACAGTTAGATTCCAAAAAGCGGGTGGTACAATGCTTTGCCAGGTTGGGGAGTAGATATGATAGATAGAATAGAGCCAAACAATGAATGAACTTAAAAGTGAGCGACAAAACCTTGAAGTCAATCCGTTGCTTGACTGAGAGCCAGTGCAGGTCGGCGAGAAGTGGTGTGATGTGGCAACTGCGACGCTCATGATATACAAGCCTAGCTACAGAGTTTTGTACCAGCTGTAAGTGCCTGACTGCACATGCTGGTAGACCAGCAAGCAGTGAGCAACAGAAGTCAAGACGAGATGTCACAGATGCACGGACCAACTTAGGCGTGGTATCCTTATCTAAACAAGCCCGAATTTTGGCAATGCTATGTAGCTGAAAGTAGGCAGACTTGACTGTGGAGCTGATGTGGTCATCTAGCAAAGGGTCACTTTGGAGCTGGACGCTTAGATTTCATGCAGATTCAACAGGAGATATGCTGGCAGAGCCGATTTTGAGCGCTAGACTTTCAAATTTATGAATCGCACTTGGTTTATCCATAACTAGTAAGATAGCCTTATCCTAATTTAATTTAAGAAAATTTGCTACCATCCGTGTGCGGATGTCATCAATACATGCAGCAAGTGAGTTGAGAGAATTCAAGGTGTTAGAAGACTGGGAGGGATCAAAGCAAAGGTTCAAATAAGTATCATCCGCATAGAAGTGAAAGCCTAGATTGTGTTTGGTAATCACATAGGCAAGAGGGAGAGTATAAACCGTGAAAGAAACCGGTCCAAGCACGGAACCCAGAGGTACCCCATATTTCAGAGGTGCCTCAGATGATCTTTGTCCATTCTTGTCAATACTCTGGAGTCTTCCACTGAGATTGGACCTGCACCATTGCAGAGCAGTGTCAGTGATGCCCGGGCGAGATGAGAGGCGCTCACGAAGAACTTGGTGTTTAATAGAATCAAAAGCTGCCGAAAGATCGAGCTTAAACAATCAGAGATTCTCTACCCATGTCAGCATTCCTAAGAAGGTCGTTGTACACCCTAAGTAATGCCGATTCTGTGGAGTGATCGGCTCTAAAGCCAGACTAGAAATTTGTATTACTTAGCGATATATATTTACATAATTAATTATATATAATACTTATTGATCGCAATCACTATCCCTGTGCATCAGGCGTCTGTAGTACTTTGACAAAGTGTATGCTGTCTACACTCATTTCGCACTGCAAAGGTTTGCATCCTTAGAGCTGTGAAGCCTTTAATAAATTTTGGATGACGTGCTTTGTCGTAAGCAGTAGCTCTGTTTCTACTAGACATTGACCATTGCCATATTACTTGAAGACCCTAGGTGATACGTAGTAGCCTCTCAGTTTGTGGTCGTACGTTGGCAAGGGCGTTCCGTCCTGCAGGCAAGTCTGTTGCTGTGAATGCAACAGGACCGTCCCCGGTACTTGTCTGCCTAAGCTTTTGCAGCAAATGTAAAGCACCTAGAAAGAGCTTGAGTTCTCGAACGGCACTTTATCAAGTGTGCTATTATTATTATTATAATTATTAAGCCGTTAGCTGAAAGGGCTGCTAAAATGTTACCCATATCGCCGCAGCAGCAGGTAGTATGGGAATTTCAAATGCAAGCATGGCATCGATATCGAAAGAAGGCTACAAAGAGCCTGGTCCAATATTGACCGTGCTTTGCTAAAAGTACCCACGATCTAGAGGTACAACCGCCTACCGATGTTTATCTCAGGAAAAGGAAAACCAAAGCAAACATGCCAACCACGGCGTTTCCTTCATCGTCAGCGAACCTATGATATCTGCCGCATGCCTTTAATTATGGGCGTTCTTGGCAAAGATGTTAACGTAGAAAACATGGACTTGGTAATCGTTCGTGTTGTGGCAAGCTATTGCCTGTGCTGTTCGAACCTTACTGTCCGTGCAGCCAGGGGCAACGCATCTCCTGACCAAGCAGTATATTCCAGGTCGCACGTTTTACTGTGCACGCAAGCGAAAAACGTGCGAGCACAAGCTACGAGCAGTCAGTTCGTGATGGCACATTTTCATTTCGCCTACGGCCATGCTAAGGAAAAGTAATGTAACTCAATTTTAGTATTACTGTTACGGCCAGCAGCTGTGGCCGATCTGAAGAGGCAAAGCTATATCCAGATCTTTTTCATACATCAACGAGTGCGAAACAGGTCATGAGCTGATTGGCATTCAGACAGAGGAGCACCTCGTCGGAAACGACACTGTATTTGATCATATCTACACAATGCATGCATGTTTGCATTACTGTTTCAGCACGACGCTCAAAAGGTTAGCGGCTAAGTGCTTCCTAACGGATCGATTCCTGCAACTCATCCGATGACAACGGTTGCACCAGCACTGAGATATTATTATACAGACATATTATCCGTCGTGTTGCAGCAACTCAGCAGGGCAGCTCGAATTCTTTCCGAAGATTGACGTACTAATTCTTAGCCAAGCTGGCATCTGTACAAAGTCTAATGGACATAGCAAGGAGAGTGATCAAAGCCTGGTATCCTCCTTAACATACCCGTTCGGCCACCATCAGCTTATACTGCACCGAAAGCGAGAGGGCTTACTTAGGTAAACACGCACCGCGAGCAGCCGCTCTTCGGCGTGGGATCCTTATCCCAAAGCATGACCTTAATCCATTCCTCGTTTCACCAGACGTTGCCCTGGACGGTAAGGCAACCTTTGGCAACGCCTGCAGATCCGCAAAGCAGCGTCCGGCCTGCTGTTTCAATAATATAGGCACGCTCGCTGAGCCTAGCCGAGCGTGTAGCTCCTGAAAACATGGTTTGTTGATACTGGGCCACAGGCATGTCATTCGTCATTCGGCCCAATCCCCCAACTCAGCCGTAACTTGTAGAATAAACTGTTTAGTAGACTGTACCCACGAGCAATGCCCTACACCACCCGTGTCTGAGATTGGGCTTTCAGTAAATTGCTGACCTAAAATGAAGCTTAAGAAATATCGCCTACACCATCCCAAAATCTGGCTTGGCCATCTCCATTGCCAATAGCCATAGGTTTGACGATATCTTTGGAAGGAAGCTCCAGCCTTGCATGCCAAGAACGCGACTTTGCGAACGAAGTCACGCGGACAGCCGAAAGTGCTCGGGTAAGCAAGAGAGAGCTTTCATGTTCTTGTTAGCGTGGGCACCGGCGCAAGTTCTTCGGCGTGAGTGGATTGATGCATACAGCGTACCGGCTGTGTCTGGGATAACCGTAGCTCGTACGTGAATGGGCTCCTATTCTGCTGCAATAATTTGCTGGTGCTTTATGACCTGCTCTCGCTGCCCATTGAGCTAGTGCGGGCAAGCTGAGCTCGGTGCTCTGAGACGTGGTCGACGCTTTATGCTCTGCTTGAGGACCGATGCGGCGCCGATCGATAATCTAGTTTCGCAGCTTGGGAGCTTGAGCCAATGGTGTGCACTCGAAATGGGCCGCTGTAACTGTGACGTACTGCAAGCAGAGCCGAACAATAAGGCTCTCGACCTCGAAGACTGCGAGTGCAATGTCGAAGCTACACGATGAAGCAACGCATGCCCGCTGCCGAATAAACAGGAGGTGCCAGACTAGCTAAGTTACGACACAGTAGTCAGATTGACCGTGACACGGCGCGGGCGTACCAAGAGCTGAAGGGGTAGGGTGAGTCTGCCAAAATGCAACCAATCAACACAGACACGGGGCTAGTGGAGACTACGACGGTCGCAGTTCATTGTTGATGTGGAATCTACCATTTTACAGCGATTTACGGATACCCCATTGGCCGTCATCGATGGAGTTCAAAACCACACAAAGACAACTTGTACTGTCACGTATCATCGTCAGTGATTCCAAAAAGTCACAAATTCTAAGTGGGTGCTTCGCGGGAGAGTTTTCTGTCGCGCACTCAAAGCTTAAGCGGCTTTCAGTCACTAACAGACTTAGCCAGGAGGGCAGCTCAGGTAGAGAGTAGCAGGGAAGTACCAGGTCAGGACGGCTGAGAGGACGTGCCACAGTTGGCAGTAGGACTTGGTAGTGATCAGGGCCAAAGGGAAGCAGCACAACTAGCTGTTGATCGTGGCACGTCGAAAGGTGGCTGACCAACCTTCGCCTAAGGAAGAGCAAGAAAGCTGCATGGCTGTACCGGAAGATCTCTAGCACTGGAGACCCAGATCTTCTTATCAACCGGCATGAATTCCTAGCTGGTACCAACAACGTAACCACAACGCACCCAGCCTCCCAAATCTGTAACTTAATTTCAACAGGTGAGGTTGAATGAGCTGCATAAGAACGCGTGGCGGATTTGGAGGAAAGTCTAAAAGAGAAGCATTCAGAAAGGCGAGCGCTCTTACGCAGTTAGAAGAGCTGTTAGCTCATTAGGTTACACAGCATGCCCCAGTGTTAGCAGCAGGTTGTTCGGCGTGTCGCGTAGGTGCAGTTCTAAAGTATGCCTTTCAAGATGGAGCAGAATAATCAAGGGCATCATGTGCCTCGTGAGTATTGCACGTGGCTAAGGGGGCACATGTGCTGATTGATACAACAATACTTAGTTTAGCAGCCCATAAAGAGATCTTAATGTTTATCTAGGCGTGTTAAATTTGCTGCAGGGCTTGATCCCAAAACCCCGGTCGATGAAGGCAAGCACAACCCACAGGCCCAGAGGCATGAGGCAGGGTTTTTTGGAAAGAACAGTTTCTTCAATATTTGACCGTACGCTTTTTTTAAGCTCTCATTTCACAAGCCACGCTTGCTTATATCTTGCCGTATTCGCTGAGTAGTGATGCTGTTCCATACTAATAACTTCAACTCAAATATTATGATTGGACCTTGATTTTGGCCCTCTACAAAAAAATATGATAACAAGATGTGTTTGGAGCATCAAAGAGAACGAAATCTCATTATAGGCACTTCATATAATCCACCTAGGAAGCGTGCCGATCGTTTCGGGTAGTGTGCTCAATCTTTGCATGCATTAGCAAGCACAAGAAAAGAGTCCACGTGGGTCCGGAAAGGGAACTTTCGAGGAACTTTCGAGAATTGAGCAGCTGCGGCTTATAGAAAGGCACGACATGATCGAATAGTGCAGTCTATAATAGTGAATATCTAGAATATAGAATCTAGAATAGTGCAGTGAGAGTGGCTAAAACAGCAGCGACAGCCTCATCGGGCGTCCGGCATTTAGACCGACGGACATGCCGGAGCTATGCATGCAAGCCAGACGCAGGGCTGCAAGGCGGCAAGCATTTAAACGTCCATAAGCGGGTAATTTATTACGCATTGCTGTCGCTAAGCATAGAGGAAATGCTTAGCTGAAATAGGTCGTAGACGTATCGGTTACGACGTTACCGACGCTCGTCGCAGCTTGTTGGTGTGTGAACTTCCTGAAGCGGCGACGAGAGTGCGTGACGTGGCGCAGAACATTCGCGGTGAGCATTCTCGGGTGGCCCATTCGCAAATATTGGCAACGTCGTCGGTTGACTCTGCCGATGCGTCAGCCGACTGGCAACGCAACGATCGTTCCGCCACCCCACCCCGACGCTATTCGGCGGACTTATCGTGCGGACCCCGTCGCAAGCTCCTCTGAACAGGATTAGCATTGTAGACAGCAAAGCCTGACCATGGATTTATCTTTGAACGAGATGGGATCGAAGTAGCAAAGGTATATGAGACATATGCGACATGTGCATATGCGACAGCATCATATAGGGAGCATAGCCTAAGCGACTGCCACTTCAGCTTGCAGCATGCAACGTATTATTATTATTAACGTACAAGTGTCTGCTGTGAGACTCGTCTTTTGGAAAGAAATTTGAGCCATTTGCAGTGCAAGAAATAATATTAGTAACGATACATTTGTTAGAGCGCTCTCAGATAATTCGATCTTTTCTAGGCTCTTTATATTTACTGCAAGGGAACGTTGATCGAATAATAATAATAATAATAATAATAATGCACTTGATAAAGCGCCCTCAGAGAACTCAATCTCTTTCTAGGCGCTTCACATTTGCTGCAAAAGGAAGCGCGATTGAATGGTGAGTAATATCATGCTTGATAAACAACATGAATAACATGGTTAGGGGTGACATGCACAGGGTCAGCATGCAAGTGTAGTTAGTGGCAGCATGCACAGTGTCAGCACGCATAAGCACATGAAGGACGAATAATAGGGACCCACTAAATGCTGCCCTAAATAGGTGAGTTTTTAAGTTCTTTTTAAACGTGGTTAAGTCAGGGGATGTTCTGACGCATGTCGAGAGGGAGTTCCAGGCTTTGGGAGTATACGAACTAAATGCATGGTCTCCAAAGGATTTGAGGTTTATACGAGGTATTGGTAAACAGTTAGATTCCGAAAAGCGGGTGGTACGTTGCTTGGCCTGGTGGGGGAGTAAATCTGAGAGGTAGACTGGAGCCAAAGAATGAAGTGACCTAAAAGTGAGCGACAAAACCTTGAAGTCAATCCGTTGCTTGACTGGGAGCCAGTGCAGGTCGGCGAGAAGTGGTGTGATGTGGCAACTGTGACGCTCACGACAGACGAGCCTAGCTGCGGAGTTTTGTACCATCTGTAATCCCCTGATTGCACATGCCGGTAGGCCAGCAAGCAGTGAGTTGCAGAAGTCAAGACGGGATGTCACAAATGCGTAGACCAACATAGACGTGGTATCCACATCTAAACGAGCCGGAGTTTTAGCAATGTTATGTAGCTGAAAGTAGGCAGACTTGACTGTGGAGCTGATGTGGTCGTCTAACGAAAGGTCACTTTGGAACATGACACCTAGATTTTGAGCTGATTCAACAGGAGATTTGCTGGCAGAGCCAATTGTGAGTGTCAGCCTTTCCAATTTCTGAATCACACTGGGCCTGCCCACGACTAGTCGGTTAGTTTCATCATCGTTTAGTTTTAGAAAATTTGCTGTTATCCATGTGCGGATTTTATCAATAAATGCAGGATGTGAGCTGAAAAAATTCGAGGTGCTCGAAGACTGGGTGGGATCAAAGCAAAGGTAAAACTGAGTGTCATCCGCATGGAAGTGAAAGCCTAGATCGTGCTTGGTAATCACATCAGCAAGAGGGAGAGTATAAACCGTGAAAAGAACCGGACCTAGCACGGAGCCCTGAGTTACCCCATATTTCAGAGGTATCTCGGACGATCTTTGTCCATTCACGTCAATACTCTGGAGTCGCCCATTGAGAATGGTTAGTGGTTACATATACGTAAACACAACATTAGTGGTTGCTCAATAAAAAAGCAGCATTAAACATGGTTAGAGGTGACATGCACAGGGTCCGCATGCAAATATGGTTAGTGTCGGCACAGTGTCAGCACGCATCAGCACACAACGGACTAATCGCACGGGCCCACTAAATGCTGTGACCGATAGATACGTTGTTAGCTTCTTTTTAATTATCGTCAAGTCAGGAGATGTCTTGACGCCAGTCGGAAGTGAATTTCAAGCTTTGGGAGCACACAAACTAAAGGCACGGTCTCACCAGGATTTGAGTCTCGTGTTTCAGGCTCGTACTATGTATTGTCAAACAATTAGATTCCGAAAGCGGGTGGTACGCTGCTTATCCTCGTGGGGAGTAGATAATTCATTTATAAATAGCGCACCAAGAGAACTTAATCTCTATTCAAGCGCTTCACATTTGCCTCGGGGCTCGAGCCCACAACCTCAGTCAGACATTGGTCGGGGCGAGCACCTTAACCGCTAGACCACACCAGCTACATCTGATAGGTAGGCTGGAGCCAAAGAATGAAGAGACCTAAAAGTGAGTGGCAAAACAACAAAGTCAATGGTTAATGCGTTGCTTGACTGGTAGCCAGTACATACCGGCGAGAAGTGGTGTGATGTAGCAACTGCGACGCTCACGACATACAAGCCTAGCTGTGGAATCCTGTGCCAGCTGTAAATGCCTGATTTCATAGGACGCTAGACCAGCAAGCAGTGAGTTGCAGATGTCGAGACGGGATGCCACACATTCATGGACCAATATAGATGTTGTATCCCTGTCTAAGCAAGCCCGAGTTTTAGAAATGTTATTTAGCTGAACGTAGGCCGACTTGACTGTGGAGTTGATTTTGTCGTCTAATGAAAGGTCACTTAGGAACAGTAGAACAGATGCAGCAAGGGAGTTGTGTGTGTAATTCGGCGTGCTGGAGGGCTAGGAGGAATCAAAGTAAAGGTGCAACTGAGTTTCATATGCATAGAAGTGAAACCCTAGGTTATGCGTGGCAGTCTCATCGGCAAAAGAGAGAGAACTAACCATGAAAAGAGCGGGACCAAGCACAGAGCCCTGAGCTACCCCATACTCGAGTGATTCATCGGGTGGTCGTTTTCCGTTCACATCTATAATCTGGAATCTCCCACTGAGATAGGACTGACGAAATGAATTGGGGTCACACAAGGAATGTCTTCTGCTGGAAATTAGGGTGATTATTCCTACACTAGGCTGAACGAGGATCATCCAGCGCTTTTTATTATTCTAATGCCCATGTTTGGTATATACGGTGTTCATAAGAGGTGTTAGGGAGCAGCTATGTCTGGTCGCCTGGCCAAGATAAAACGATTGAGAAAATGACTAAGGCGAGTACAGTCAGCAAGTCATATAAGTATTGCCTACCGAAGGCTGCCATAAACTTGTGGTAACTAACCAGCAGAACTTGATTGAGCATTCAAATCGATTTCGCCTGTCCACATTGAGGGCTGATCTTTGCCATCCTGGTGGACGCATTTTCAAAGAGGCTCAGATTGACGCCATTGTTCCCAGTCCAAGCGGTTCATGAGAGACGCTCTTGTTGTTCGCTAATCGCTGTACCAGGGTCTGTTGTCTCCGACAATCGCACAGCCTTCATTTTGGTTGCGTTCCAAAATTTTTCGCACAACACAACGAAATAAGACACATACGAATGGCTTTTTATCATCAGTCATCAAAAAGGCTAACCCAACGCTGTGTTCTGACGAACAAGCAGCCACTAGGGAATTTATAGTGTGAAAAGGTCTTTTGCAGCAATTGTAATGCGCAGTCTACTGAGGGTACTTTGTCAAATGTACTATTATTATTATTAAGCAGGCCTGACAGGTTAGCACGCTTCGAACTGCATCTATATGTACCAACCGCTGCCGCCAGGCTAAGCATGGCGAAGCTACTCTGCAGAGGGAATTTAGATACAGCTCGGATGTAATTAGCCCAGCTGCTTCGCAGACTGCCGTACATCTGTCCGACGCGGACGGTTCAGAGACAGAAATTTACCAGGCTAACAGTTCAGGTACTTTCGGAGAACCGGCCAGAATTAGATCCCTCGCGTCCGGCGCTCGGGCGTTCGAGAGAAAAACCTGTGGTCAGGCCTCAAGGGTTCTCTGCGGCAGATAAGAGCGAAATAGGCCGCACTACGTGTACGGGATCAGAACCGAAGATGGCGGCGGTCCAGATCATCGGCGCCTCTTTGATCGACTGAGAGATCAGTCTATTGATTGATCGATTTACCTACTCGTCCGGCTCAATCTCTGAGGCCACCAATCCGACCGGAGCGGGGATCGCACGACCATCGGGATTGCAGACACGGTCAAGTCCTCAAACTGAGACGAATCTCAGTCATAGGGAACACTGGAAGCTATCCCATAGGCAAACCGTCGTCTTCACAACCGGAGGGGTGACCTTGCACAGTACCGAGCAAACAGCCGATCCAGACAGCCCCCCAGGCTGCCGAGCAATTTCGCCTAGGCTTTGACGGCAAAAATAATGGAATGTAATGTAATGTGTCTCCTTCTGCAACACCACAAAGTCACAAAGACTATCTGGGTGATACGCAGGAGAGTTTTGTGTAGCGCACTAACAGCCTGAGCGGCTTTCGGTACGCATTCGGTACCCAACAGACTTCGTCTCACGCAACAAAGAGAAAGTGGGAAGCATAGCAGAGTCAGGAGAGCAGTTGAGGTAGTGAGTAGCATGGAGGTAGCAGCTCAGGACCGCTGAAAAGGATGAGCAATTGCCGGAAGTAGTAGAGTAGTTTTCGTTGCGTAAGAATTGTGGAAGCGAGTTCCACAGTCTAGGACCTGCAGAGCTAAAGCTTCTCTCGCCAGTGGTCTTTAAGAGGAGGAATGGAACAGCTAATTTATTGTCCACACAGGACCTGAGGGCGCGAAGAGACTGAAACTGGTGCAGAAGTTCAGCTGGGTACGAAGGAGCCAAGCCGTGGCGGGCCTTGTGGGTCAGCGTAAGGACTTTGCTCTTAATCCGTTGCTCAACCGGCATCCATCCTAGCTCTTTCAGCAAAGGAGACATGCTCAAACCTCTGAGACTTGAAGACTAGCCTTGCAGCTATATTCGTAGTCAGCTGCAGTGGCCTAGTTGCTTTCTTTGTTAGCCCAGCCAAAAGGGAATTACAATAATCAAGCCGAGACAGAACTAAAGAGCTAGTTAAATTTTTTACAAGCCACTGTGGAAGTCAGCTTCTAATCTTTGATAGGGAACGGACGTGATGGCTAGCTGTAGAAGCAGTTTTCAGAATGAAGCTTTGAAAATTGAGGCAGCTGTCAAACACAACACTTAAATTTCGAGCACCTGGTGATGGCCGCACAATAGCATCACCTATTAAAAGAGCAAAGCCTTTTAATCCAGCCACACGCTTAGGGCGTCCTATGAGCAGCAGTTTTCCCAGAGGTTTAGTATAAATGGAGAACAGCAAGGGACTGAGTACAGACCCTTGAGGGACTCCACAGGTGACTGGTTTCGCAGGTGAGACCTGACCCCCACACGACATTGATTGAACACGAACAGATAATTACGATTTAAACCACGTTAGTGCTTCGTATGCCAGACCGATCGTTGTTCTCAATCGTTCAAGCAGAACATCGTGATCAATGGTGTCGAAGGCAGCCGATCTAATAGAGCTAGGGCAGTGACACTCTCGTCATCATTGCCACGAAGAATGTCATTGTTAACGCGGAACAAGGTTAATATATATATATATATATATATATATATATATATATATATATATATATATATATATATATATATATATATATATATACGGGCTCACTCCCGATTTGTACGATTGCGGTTGCCCTCCAGGAGGGCGTCGGTCGGGCATTCGCGACACCTAACTTCTCGCGGGACAGCCCATCGCCTGTCCTCTGCCAGCCCGATGTTGGAATTAAAGAAGGCGTCGCCGCTGTAGTGGGCGTCCATCCAGATTACTCCTCGACGTTTGCGCAGTCGAAAGTAACGCGGCGGAACGACTCGCGCGAGAAGCAAGCGCGAGATCGTGCGAGATCGCGCGAGATCGCTCAGGCGGGCGGCGGCAGCCTCGGCCTCGGCGAGAAAGCGGCGCTAGCGAGACGGCGCGAGTCGTTCAGCACGTTCAGCGCACCCCGCGCGCTCGCTCGCGGCGGAGCGATCGCCGCGGCCGTGCGAGGACTCGACTCGATTCGGCGCGCTCCTGCGCACTCCGCCTCTTCCGCCGCCGCCGCCGCGGCGCCAAATCGCCGACGCGAATCGGCAGGCGGAGCGACCGCCGGGCGCGCGCGGGTGCCTCCTGCTCGCTGGTCGCTCGCAGCCGCCGCATCGTGCATCGTAAAGACCAAGAGGTCGATGAACGAAGGAAAAAGAGCGGACGCCGAAAGCGAGCCGGATGTGCGCCGACGGCCACCGTCGACAGTTGGAGAGACCTTATGCGCAGCGGCCACAGAAGGCCGAGCAGCATCGCAGTTGGACGTGCGGCGGCGGCAGCCAGAATTCGCCGCTGCCGCGCGAGTGGAGGAGCTGCGAGGAGAGGCAAAGGAAAGGCGAGGGCGAGGCGGCAGCAGCAGCAGCAGCGGCGGCGGCGGCGTCGGCGGCGTCGGCGGCGGAATGTGACGAAAGCAGAGCCCACTGCTGCCGCACGTTCGGCCGCGGACGCCGTTCAGGGGGCCGCGCTTGCCAAGCACGCGGGACGCCGCTGGCGGCTAGCGTGGTGACAAAATAAAAAAGCTGCTGTCGTGAAGTCGCCGCTGTAATAAGCGCTGCTGCGTCTGCGGGAGCGAGCTGCTGTCGGCGATGCAGCGCGCGGCGGCGGCGGCGGCAGGCGCTCGCGCGGTCGGGCGAGCGCCTGCCGCGCCCCGCTCTTGATTGCGTCGAGTCGCAGGGGTCAGCGCGTGCGCTGACCGCGGCGACGAGGCGCCGATCGCGGTCCGTTGGCGAAAGCCGTCGAAGCGCGAGCGACGAGCACTCTTTAGCGACAGTCTTGACCGCCGCCTGGCAGTACAGGTCGAATAACCTCGGTCGGCAAACTCGTGCTCGTCAAACGTCGTCGCGAGGTTTGGCGAGCCCGGCGCGAGCGCGATCCCGATCCCGCCGGGCTCGCTACGGCGAGCATTCCCTGTCGCCGCGCGTCCTCGTCGAGTCGCAAAGCGGCTGCGGTGGATGCGGCGGCGGTCGCCGCTTTGCGGCAGTGGGTGAGTCTCGCGAGGTCTCGAGTCACGCGAGTCTCGCGAGATCGAGGCAGGGTGGCTGCGGACGGGCACGGCAAGAGCGCCGCGGCGGCGGCGGAGGCGTCGGAGCGAGCGCGTCGCCCACGACGCGTACGAACGTCGAGCGGAGTGCGGCAGCAGCCGCCGCCGCCGCCGTGCGTCGCCGTCGCCTACGCGAACGGCACGAGCGACGCCTCCGAGCGACGCTCGAAGGCGCCGTCGCGGCGCAACGCTTCGTCGAGTCGCGCGCGTCGCCGCTAGGTGCACGCGCAGCTCGTCACCGTGCTGAGGCCGTGTCGGTCGAGGCGCACCGTGCCGCTGCTGTCGACGTAGAGCACTTCGACCGGCGCGCTCGAGCTGGGCACGCAGCACGACGGATTGTCCTCGACGCCGCGGTGCCGCAGCATGGTGGACAGCACGGCGCTGGCGGCCGACTGGTTGGCCGACCGCGCCGAGTCCCCGTACCTCTGCGAGCCGCCGCCGCCGCCACCGCAGCTGCCCCAGCAGTAATTGGCCAGGAAGCGGCGCGGCTTGAGCACCCAGTACCAGCGCGGGCCGAGCTGGTTGAAGTCCACGGTCAGCTCGCGCAGGCAGCAGCCGCCGCCGTCGCAGTCGCTCCGCGCGCGCGCCGCCGCCGCCTCCCTCGGCGGCGCCAGCTTGCGGCCGACGACCACCATGTAGACGAGGCTGTCTTGCTGCTGCTGCTGCTGCTGCGGTGGCTGATTCGCGTCGCGCGGCTGCCCGGCGACGCCGACGCCGCCGCCGCCGCCGCCGCCGCCGCCGCCGCCGCCGCCGCCGCCGCCGCCGCCGCCGCCGCCGCCGCCGCCGCCAGGGCAGCCGGAGCACAGCAGGCGAAGCTCGACGCGCCCGTCTCTGGCCAGCGGACCGCCGACGGCCGGCACGGGCAGAACGACGCGGTACCAGCCGTGCGCCGCGCGCACCACACTGCTGGGCACGCGCTCCGTCTTGACGTCGACGCCGCCGTCGACGCCGCCACGATGTACGACGTCGACTCTGAGGCCGTGCAGCGGCCTCGGCGCCTCCTGGCGGTGATGGTGAGGCGACGACGCGTTGAGCCTCGCCTGGAGCTCGCTAGCTGGCGGCACGAAAACGTTCAGGCGGACCGCCGCGACGCGGAACGGCCGGTCCTCGGGACTCAGGGTGAACGCGAGCGTCCTTCCGTCCGGTCCTGCAAGGAGCCACCGTAGAAGTAGCAGTAGGAGAAAGTAGCAGAAAGTAGCCAGCCGCTCCGGTGCCAGTGCCCGCCTGGCGGCACGCGCCCGTCTAGGCTTTTGCAATCTCGCGCGCGCGCTCGCGCGCCTCCGGGCTTCGAGCTCGGCGGCTTCGAGCGCTCGCAGCCCGGCCCGCGTCGAGTGCGGGCAGCCCGATCGGGCGGAGGCGTTACGTAAAGCGGCGAAATTCCCAGAACCGCTCGCTAATCGCCGTGGCGCGCGCGGCCGGCACCTCCGGCTCCTCCAGCACCTCTGTGAGCACTCGCAGGTCTCGAGACAGGCTAAAGTTGCGGCCGCGGCCACGTGACCGCAAACGACGAGCCGCCGCTGCCGCCGCGGTCGACGAAAGTGGCAGCGAGTGCGTCGCCGTCTTCCACGCTCGGCGACGCGAGACCCGCCCCTCCCCCAAAGCGGCGGACCGACCTAGGACTGCGAGAAAAGACTGCGCCTGCGGCTAAAGCATTCGGGCGAGCGGAGAGACGAACCTTTCTCTCCTTTGATGTACAGCGTCGTGTCCTGCTCCCAATCGCCGCCGCCGCCGTCATCTCGCTGTAGCGACGCGCCCGTCCTGGTAGGGGCGGCCGACGCGCCCTCGTCTATTTTCACCATGCGCCTGATGTCTTCCAGACTGCCAACAGAGGGCGCGGCGGGAGGCTCCTTCAGATGCAGCGCTTTGAGCAAGTTGAGGGCCACCTTCGCCATCTGCACACGCTCCATGTCCACGGTACCGCCGCCGCCGCCGGTGGCGCCGCGCGTCGGCTGATCTGAGGCGTCGGCGACGCAGCATCGGCCGCCGGCGCCGACGATCGCGGCAGCGAACAGTACGACGAACAGAGCTGGCCGCTGTCTCGGTGCCGACGGCGACGCGGCCGACGACGAGTCGTCGCTGCGAGCGATCGCCATCTCCGAGCTGCTTCGCTCGTCCGAGCGCTTACGATTGGCGGAGTGCGGCGGAGCGGAGCTACGGCCGAAGCGATCGCTGGGCCGCCGCCGCTAGAGCAAAGATGCTGCACGGCCCGCTCTGCACGGAGCGAGCTGCGAGAGTGACGGGTGGCGACCGAATTAGCCTAGGGCAGCGCGTCGGTCCGCCGTTTACCAGGCATCGGGTGACTAATGAAGGCGCACCACCTGGCGATTAGCCGCATCGCCCGACTCGCTGTGTGACGATTGGTCGAGCGCATCTTGACTCGACTGCGACCGACGAATCGCAGGGCCGCCCGCCCCCCGCCCCCCGGCGGTCTTTGAACGAGAGCGCGCGCCGGCGTGCGCATCGGACACATCGGCCTCGTTGGGTCGCCGGCCACCTGATCGCGAGTTCGAGACGCCGTCGGGTCGTGCTCTCGGCCGCCGTACGCAGCGAACGCTCAGCGTGCGGCCGCCTGCTACCGGCCAGGTCGCAGTAAGCTCGCCACACGCACTGGCGACGGTTTTAGCAGCGGACGCGGAGGTCAACGAACGACGGAAGCTGCGACCCTGGGCAGTCGAACGTAATTCAAAGCTTATCTGGGTTGTTTTTGGAGCGAGCTATCAATCCACAAACCTCTGGAAAGGGGCTGTGCAATTTTGTAAGCAGCGATGACGTCAAGAAGCATCAGCGCCGCCTCTAATCTTTAGCTTGGAAGCTGCTGCCGCCGCCGCCGCTCAGGGCTCTAGGGAGCGGCCTATCGTCGATAAGCACCTAGCGTTCGCACCGAGCCGCGCCGTCCCTCCGATGCACGGTGGCCACGTGGACACGCGGGCCGCGTCCCTGCTAGTGCGCCTGCGCGCCGGATGCAGCATCGACCGGATGCCGGATGCGGTGCGATGCCGCTCGACGAAAACGAGTCTGCCTGAATAGCATGCTTGCCGCCGCCGCCGCCGTCGGCGATGCAACATTCGGGTGGCGACGGCAACGGCAGCGGCGATTTGAGTCGCAATGGCGTACGAGTCAACGCATTGCAACGGGCAAACGGCTTCGAGCGCGGCTTCGAGAGAGGAGCGGAAAGCTCCGGGAGAAGGAGAGGAGCGGAAAGCTCCGGGAGAAGGAGAGGAGTGGAAAGCTCCGGGAGAAGGAGAGAAGCGGAAAGCTCCGGGAGAATGAGAGAAGCGGAAAGCTCCGGGAAGAAGGATCTGATGGAGCGGGATCTAATGCTTGACGCCTTTGAGGAGCAGATGTGGGGAAAATCTAAAGCGTCAATATTCCTTCCGACCGACGCCTCATGGAGTAAATGGTTGTAACTGAGAACTAGCAAGCGATTGAGCGAGAGTGAGATAAATAGAAACATAGCTACATCGATGTATGGGTGGACGAACGGACGGACATAGACCGATAGCATGATTAGTAGGTAGATAGGCACAGATAAATAGATAAATAAGAGGCTAAATGGAGAGATAGACGGATAGCTAAATATACAGATAGATGAACAGAAAGAGAAAGAGAATGCATCAAGCTTGACAGAGTGGACAGAGTGGGCAAGACTGAGCGAGAGACATAATCTAGCGGTGGATGAAGGAGAGAAGCGAGCGAGCGAGCGGGAGAGAGAGCCAGACAGACAGATAGAAGGGAGATACGCGGGCAGTGAGTTCATAGGAGGGAACAAGAGAGCTTATGAGCAGGAACAAGAGGTGAAAGAGGGAGTGAGGGAGAGAGCGCAAGAGGGCGAAGGCTAATTTCTAATACTGTATACGTGTGTGTGCTCGCGCGTGCATTTGTGTGTGTGAGCGAGATAATCAGTGAAAAAGAGGGTTACCTACGCCTCACCCCAATAGTCAGTAACGACGAAATCATGTCCTATTTCCACTGAATGAGCAACTAACGAGTTTGTTTATATAAATACTATAATTATGTGCTGTAATTTTTTTTTATTACTTGGGGGTCTTACCCTGCGGAAGAATCTTGCAGAAATTGCCCCACCCAGATGAAAATCTTTGCCCCAACTCCGGATATATGCTTAAGCGCGTTGATTTATAGGTACGTACACAGAGAGAGAGAGAGAGAGAGAGAGAGAGAGAGAGAGAGAGAGAGAGAGAGTTTTTTTTTCTTTTTTTTTTCTTTTTCCCCCCCCTTAGGAGAGAGAGAGACGGAGCGAGAGAGACAGAGAGAGAGAGGGAGCTTCCCTTTTTTCCCCCCTTTTCCTTCTCCCCCCTTTTTTTTTTGAGAGAGACAGATGAGAGAGAGAGAGAGAGAGAGAGAGAGAGAGAGAGAGAGAGAGAGAGAGAGAGAGAGAGAGAGAGAGAGAGAGAGAGAGAGAGAGAGAGAGAGAGAGAGAGAGAGAGAGAGAGAGAGAGAGAGAGACAGAGAGACAGAGAGAGACAGAGAGACAGAGAGACAGAGACAGAGACAGAGAGAGATAGAGAGAGACAAAGAGAGGGAGAGACAGAAAGAGACAGAGACAGAGAGAGAGAGAGAGAGAGAGTGAGAGAGAGAGAGAGAGAGCAGCGACTTACATCGCCCCCCATAACTACGCCTACCGAACGTCACCAACGACGAAATTATGTCTTAATTCCGCTCGATCGAATTCCGCACGTCTCCTAAACCTTGTATGAGGACCGGACGTGATGACTAGTTGTGGAAATGGTCCTCTGAATGAAAATTGAAAACGTCATGCAGACATAAAAGAGGGCATCTTAATTGTGAGTATGCAGCGCCGGCGGTCGCACCACAGCACCACTAATTGTACAGGCCGAGTGTGTTGGTCCTGCAGTGCACTTAGGAGAGTCGACATCCAAGATATTCATTCATCATTCAAGGTATTGCCGGCATTCAGGATCGAATGTCTGCAAGGTTGGCAGCTTCTGCTTATCAGTCGCTGCAGCCGCATTCAATGGTTTTAAGGACAAGCATGGCTGGGCATAGTCAGAAAAGGCAGAAGTGACCGGGATCCCTTTCACCTTTCATTTAGAGTCGACAGTTGCGGTGCTGTCGCCACTGCGACTCTAAAAAGAAATTGGATAATTGTGAGCAATTTGTTTTTGAGGCCTCCGCGAAAAGTGATCTTAAGACGCGAAAGCCTGTTAACTTTCCGCGGTGAAAGGGATCCCGTAGTGGCCTCCAAATCGATACAATCCAATACAATACAATACAATACAATGCCCGCGAAGGCCATTCACATCCACATGTGGGTCTCTGTTGAAGCTCCCCAGGCTACATGCAGGCGTGCCGATGCGGCACCTCTGTTACACACACACACACACACACACACACACACACACACACACACACACACACACACACACACACACACACACACACACACACACACACACATATATATATGTATATATGTATATATGTATATGTGTGTGTGTGTGTTTTCATAAATATTTATCGCCTCTTTCTGCATGATGAAAATGACTGGAACCCATTGTTATACTTTGCAGGCGCCGGATATAGACTACGTCTATATCTAACACTCTCCAGCTAGGGCCATTATCCTTAACGTGGTACCAATCGACTGCAGCAAACTCCTCCTCCATCCGATCCCCATCTCGGCAAGAAGTCCCAGCACAATTCGGTACGGGCTCACTTCTCCATTGCCGCCTTAATCGCTGCACGATCTCGTATCTGCGGCTCGTAATGAAGGATCCTGTAGCAAGAGAGGTTGAGCAGCAGCTCGTTACAACTTTGACACCTAATCATAATAATTATAATAATCCTAATAATATTAACTCATTTGCATAGCGCTCTCGCCAGAAAAATTTATATCTTTCTAGGCACTTTACATATGCTGTTAAAGAAGCATGATCAAATGATTAGGTAGAATAATGGTGGTAAAACATCATACAGCTCCGTAAGTGAACTAAAGCTCTTTCTAGTAACTTTATACGCTGAAAAAAAGTCTGTCGATTGCTTAGGGATAACGCCGACAGTGTCAGCACTCTTAGGCACAAAAAAGACAATTCACGCACTCACAGTAAAGGTTTGAAAAACGAGCGGTTTGTGCAGCTTTTTAAATGTCGCCGAGGCAGGGGGCCTCGTGATGTCTGTAGAGGGCAAGTTCCAGGCTTTGGGAATATGCTAACTGAGGGCGTGATTTCCAAAGGATATGAGGTTGGTTAAAGTCGCAAAAAAACAGAGGCTGGTTAGAGTCGCATAAAAAGAGTTTGCAGATCTATCTGATTAGAACGAAAGCCTGATTAGGAAGTACACTTGACTCCACTTACAAGAATACGCCCGGGCTGGTAAGTAGGCATTCTTACATGCACAGTATTCATATATGTGAAGTGAGACTATTATTGCTTACAAATTACCAGACTTTATTTATTTTCAATTTAAAAAAAGTAAAAAAATCAAGGCACACATATTAATTCTCTGGGAATTTAAAGAAGTGGGTAACTTTTCACTGGATGCGATTTCGGGGATGCATTTTTCTCGATCTTAGCTGAAATGGCATGGTAATTGCTGTATTCTGTAAGATTTTTTTCTCCATGTAATAATGAGCAGTTTCTGGTCCATGTAATGTAATGTATCTCCGTCAGTAACTCCACAAAGTCATAAAGACCATGTGGGTGTTACGCAGGAGAGTTTTGTATAGCGCACTCACAGCCTAAGCGGCTTTTGGTACGCATTCGGTAGCCAACAGACTTCGTCTCACGCAACAAAGAGAAAGTGGGAAGCCTAACCGAGTCAAGAGGCCAGTTGAGGTAGCGAGTAGCATAGAAGTAGCAGTTCAGGACCGCTGAAAAAGATGTGCCCTAGTCGGCAGTTGGAGAGTAGTTGTCGTTGCGTAAGAATTGTGGAAGCGAGTTCCACAGTCTAGGAACTGCAGAGCTAAAGGTTCTATCGCCAACTGTCTTTAAGCGGAGGAATGGGACAGCTAATTTATTGTCCACACAGGACCTGAGGGCGCGAACAGGCTGAAACTGATGCAGCAGTTCAGCTAGGTACGAAGGAGCCAAGCCGTGGCGGGCCTTGTGGGTCAGCATAAGAACTTTGCTCTGTATCCTTTGCTCAACCGGCAACCATCCTAGCTCTTTCAGCAGAGGTGACACGTGCTCAAACCGCTGGGACTTGAAGACCAGCCTTGCAGCCATATTCACAGTCCGCTGTAGTGGCATAATAGCTTTCTTTGGTAGCCCAGCCAAAAGGGAATTACAATAATCAAGCCGAGACAGAACTAAAGAGCTAGTTAAATTTTTTACAAGCCACTGTGGGAGACAGCTTCTAATCTTGGATAGGGATCGGATGTGATGGCTAGCTGTAGAGGCAGTCTTCTGAATGAAGCTTTTGAAATTGAGGCAGCTGTCGAACACGACACCTAGATTACGAGCACGTGGTGAAGGTCGCACAATAGCATCACCTATTAGAACAGCAAAGCCTTTTAATCCAGCCACACGCTTAGGGTGTCCTATGAGCAGCAGTTCGGTTTTATCATCATTTAATTTCAGGAAGTTTTCCGACATCCAGGATCGAATATCAGCAAGGCAAGCATTCAATTTTTCAGTTGCTGCAGCATATTCCGACGGTTTGAATGACAAATACAACTTAGCATAGTCAGCATAAAAGTGATATCCTATTCAATGGGCCTTAATGACTTTTCCCAGAGGTTGTGTATAAATGGATAACAGCAAGGGACCAAGTACAGACCCTTGAGGGACTCCACAGGTGACCCTTCTCATGTCTGAGACCTGACCCCCACACGACACGGATTGAACACGGTCAGACAAGTATGATTTAAACCACGCCAGTGCTTCGTCTGCCAGACCGATCGTTGTTCTCAATCGTTCAAGCAGAACTTCGTGATCAATGGTGTCGAAGGCAGCAGACAGATCTAGCAGAGCTAAAGCAGTGACATTTCCGTCGTCGTTGCCACGTAGAATGTCATTGTTAACACAGAGGAGAGCAGTTTCAGTAGAGTGCTGCCTCTTGAAACCTGATTGAAATTTTTCTGACATTCCACTGTTTTCAATATGTTCAACTAGCTGCTTAGCAACAATTTTTTCAAGAATCTTTAATAAAAACGGAAGAAGGGAAACGGGACGATAGTTTGCTAGGACCTCTGTGTCTAATCCAGGCTTTTTAAGAATAGGTCTAACGATTGCCGATTTGAAGGACTTGGGGACGACCCCTTTTCCCAAAGAAGCATTAAAAATCTTGGTTATGGCAGGGTTAAGTTGGTCTGCAAGTGAAGACCACAGAGATGAATGTATAGGGTCTTCAGGAGACGAGCTCTTTTTGCTAGACCTTATTAAGGCAGCCACATCACAGGCAGAAACGTCAGAGAACCTTTTAAGAAAGGTCACAGGTTGAGGAACGGCGATTGCTTTGGTCGGAGGGGGCTTAATGGAGGCACGAATGTGCACAATTTTTTCAGTAAAGAAGGCTGAAAACTTTTCGGCTGAGCCCTTAATATCTGGGGAGTCAGACCTCACAGCATTGGCCAGTAAATGGTTTACTGTCTTATAAATCTGTTTAGTTTCCGACTGGCAGGAATTCAGTTTTCTAATGAAAAAAGAAGCCCTGGCTTTTTTAAGCTTTCGAGTGTAAACTCGAAGGAAGTCTTTAAAATTGACTAGGTCTGCCTCAGACCCCGATTCCTTGAAACGACGTTCCAGCCTGCGCTTAACACGGCGCATCTTAAGGAGTTTTTTTGTAAATTGAAAGCAATCTCGACGACTTTGAACACGGATAGAGCGAATGGGAGCATGCTTGTCAAGAGCACTCCTGAGTGTCATGTTCATCGCATCAGTGAGGGTATCCAGGCTGCCGGTCGAGTCTGAATGCAGATCAAGAAGGCCTGCATCACAAACAGATTTCAAAAACTTGTCCATGTCAATGCTTTGTAAGTTACGTCGTTTGGCAAATTTGACATTGCCCTGCACGTACGAGGGAGCAGGAACAGTAAACGAGACCGAACAATGATCTGAGAGGGTCAGTGGGCACAGCACAAAGTCAGTGGGGAGGACATCCTTAGTGATCACGAGATCTAGAATGTGGTCACCGACGTGGGTGCTATGATTAACGTGTTGGGCCAAACCAAGATTCTCCAGACAGTCAAGAAATGAGCGGACCTGGCTGTTGCTAGGGTTGTCAACGTGAATATTGAAGTCTCCTACAATCAGTAGGGGCCTGTCACACACAAATATTTTAGCGAGGAACTCTGAAAACTCCTCTATAAACAAGTTTAGACAGCCAGAAGGAGGCCGGTATATCACAACGGTGAGAGGCATTGTCTTTGATGAAGACCCGATAGCAACCGATTCAAACGATGACCCATGCGAGAAACTGCACATTTTATAGCCAAACGATTCGCGAATAACAATTGCAACCCCGCCACCAAGCTTGTCAGAACGCATGGACTGATAGAATGAGAACCCGGGTGGGGTGGTCTCGGAAATACCGCTACTGGAACAAGGCGTCATCCAGGTTTCGGTAAGCAGAAATGCATCTAACTTCTCCTGGACCACCTGATCGCGGATAAGTAACCCCTTGGTTTTTAGCGAGCGGACATTTAGTAGGCGGAATTTAAGAGGCTGTCCAACAACTGGGCGACGGCGATGAAGTGGCTCGTATTCTCTACCGTTTGCGTCCGGCCCGGCTGACGCTGGCTCTTCGAATTTGAATTGATTCTTTGTGTGTTACTCTGCCTACTTGAGGCAACTGCATTTCGTCAAGCTCTTCTGTATCGTTGTCATCATGTCCCTATTTTGATGCTTGCGCAGTACTTGCTCGCAAATGTTAGCATCGGTTAACGTGCCAAGCCAACAGTGAATTCGGTATCACAGTCTACAAAAGCCTCAAAATCTTCTTGAGTGACTGCTTCTCCTAGCTCTGTTGCCACTTCTGGAATCGGCAGACTATCATCTTAGTGTAGTCCGAACCAACAGTTGGGAATCAAGCTTTACTAAATCAGTTTCGGATCGCAGTTAGCGACACCAGCAAACATGTCTGCTTCATTCACCGCGTGCAAGGCAATTAGCGAATAAACTGACTTTGAGAACTCAATAATTGAGCATCCTTCTTCGATGGCCTGAAGCATCTGCCACATCACTTGCGTTCTGATGTGGGTTCTCACGGTGTGAATGATTCCTTGGATCCGGCTGCTGTAAAAAAGATGATGTGTTCGGTAGCATAGACTCCAGTTTGATATGCTTGAGCTGCCCTTCTACTTTATGACAAGCCGCGTTATCGGCAACCAGAAAGATTTTTCGATTGCACAGCACCCGATCAAATGTAAGAAGAATATCAGCCCAAATTTGACCTATCATCCAAGGCGTTACTGGGCCGTGATAACCCAGGAGGAAGGTGTTCGCTCTTCACGGCCGAGGTCGTGGGTTCAAATCCTAAAGTTGGCGATTCTTTATGGCCAACTGCAAGCGGTGATGACAGCCGTTTAGGTTCTTCTGTCGCTGTAAAATGACGCTGTCACAGCAGCTAGTATTTTCTTTGCTGCTGCTGAAATTCGATAAAGGCGGTCGAGCAGTTCGACAGAAATGTGAATTTTCAAATTTCTTCATTGTGTATGCTTTATTTTCGGGGACACTAGCGTTGCAGAGAAAATAAGTGCAGTCATTCGTTCTTGCAGCGCATTTTCCCCAGTTGGTTGAGTACTAGTGACAGCTAATGGGCCAGAGGTTGCCGCTTTGAACAATAGACCTGTTTCGTCGGCATTAAAGATATCGGATGCACCATACTCTTCAATCAAGGTGGGGTGATCCAAAAAACTACCCAGGACAAAACAGCCCCGACAAAAGAATCCTCATACAAAACAGCCAAGACAAAGCAGTCCCCTCAATACAGCTCAATAAAGTATATACTTTCAGATTATCTACAACGTATAATACATAAAATAAATAGTACCCTATGGATACGTAATAAGTGAATAACTAATAAATATTAAAATTGAATTGGTAAAAAGCTTTTTTCTGGAGTAAAAC
Source organism: Cristatella mucedo (assembly GCA_009760855.2). Classification (NCBI taxonomy): domain Eukaryota; kingdom Metazoa; phylum Bryozoa; class Phylactolaemata; family Cristatellidae; genus Cristatella; species Cristatella mucedo. Next base: position 3,124,247 of record WPIO01000011.1, on the reverse strand, counting down.
GCTATATATTCGAGTAGAATAACTTAAATGTAGTGTAAGATCTATACAGTTTGATATCATTTAAACTGAACGTAAACTCGTCGCAAAAAAGTTTTTCGTAAGTTGAGAATGGTTTAGGATACGTTCTACTATGATACGTTCTGACGCTGTCAGATATATTTTCTTCCCCACTGTTCGTGACGTTGTCGAATCTATTGAGCGCTCGTGGATTTTGAAAGTTTTCTTGGATACATTTGATTTTCAGTTTTTTGCCTGTGACCGTGACTGAGTTCACACGTCCGAGTTTTAGGTCGGGGCTGACTTCATTTGTTATTTTTCAAAATAAAACTATTGTTGATACATTTTTACTTTTTAACATATTAAATAAAGCATATTTTAAAGATTGGTTTTTCTTTATGCTCATGGAATATGTTTCATTTTATAAGTATATGTTCAAAGGATCAAAGCGAAGGTTCAACTGAAGGATCAAAGCGAAGGTTCAACTGAGTATCATCCGCATAGAAGTGAAAGCCTAGATTGTGATTAGTAATCGCATCAGCAAGAGAGAGAGAGAGAGAGAGAGAGAGAGAGAGAGAGAGAGAGAGAGAGAGAGAGAGAGAGAGAGAGAGAGAGACAGAGAGAGAGACAGAGAGAGAGAGAGACAGAGACAGAGAGAGAGACAGAGAGAGAGAGAGAGAGAGAGAGAGAGAGAGACACAGAGAGAGACAGAGAGAGAGAGAGAGAGAGAGAGAGAGACAGAGAGAGACAGAGAGAGACAGAGAGAGACAGAGAGACAGAGACAGAGACAGAGACAGAGACAGAGACAGAGACAGAGACAGAGAGAGAGAGAGAGAGAGAGAGAGAGAGAGAGAGAGAGAGAGAGAGAGAGAGAGAGAGAGTATAAACCGTGAAAAGAACCGGTCCTACCACGGAACCCTGACGTACCCCATATTTCAGAGGTGCCTCGGATAATCTCTGTCCATTCGGGTCAATACTCTGGAGTCTCTTACTGACATTGGACCTGCACTATTGCAGAGCAGAATCAGTGATGCCCGGGCGAGATGAGAGGCGCTCAAGAAGAACTTAGTGATCGATAGTACCAAAAGCTGCTGAAAGATCAGGCTTAAACAATCAGAGATTCTCTACCCATGTCTGCATTCCTAAGTAGGTTGTTGTACACATTAAGCAATGCTTATTCTGTGGAGTGATTTGCTCCAAATCAAGAGTAAAAATTTGTAAAACTTAGCGATATATATTTACATAATGAAGTATATATTATACTTAGTGATCGCCCTCGCTATCCCTGCACATCAGGCGTCTGTAGTACTTTGACAAAGTGTATGCTGTCTACACCCATTTCGCACTGCAAAGGTTTGCATCCTTAGAGCTGTGAAGCCTTTTATTAATTTTGGATGACGTGCTTTGTCGCCAGCAGTAGCTCTGCTTTGACTGGACATTGACCAATGCCATATTTCTTGAAGACCCTAGGTGATACGTAGTAGCCTCTCAGTTTGTGGTCGTAAGTTGGCAAGGGCGTTCCGTCCTGCAGGCAAGTCTGTTGCTGTGAATGCAACAGGACCGCCCCCGGTACTTGTCTGCCTAAGCTTTTGCAGCAAATGTAAAGCGCCTAGAAAGAGCTTGAGTTATCGAACGGTGCTTTATCAAGTGTGCTGTTATTATTATTATTAAGCCGTTAGCTGAAAGGGCTGCTAAAATGTTACCCATATGAGCATGAAGACTTCGCCGCAGCAGCAGGTAGTATGGGAATTTCAAATGCAAGCATGGCGTCGATATCGAAAGAAGGCTACAAAGAGCCTGGTCCAATATTGACCGTGCTTTGCTAAAAGTACCCACGATCTAGAGGTACAACCGCCTACCGATGTTTATCTCAGGAAAAGGAAAACCAAAGCAAACATGCCAACCACGGCGTTTCCTTCATCGTCAGCGAACCTATGATATCTGCCGCATGCCTTTAATTATGGGCGTTCTTGGCAAAGATGTTAACGTAGAAAACATGGACTTGGTAATCGTTCGTGTTGTGGCAAGCTATTGCCTGTGCTGTTCGAACCTTACTGTCCGTGCAGCCAGGGGCAACGCATCTCCTGACCAAGCAGTATATTCCAGGTCGCACGTTTTACTGTGCACGCAAGCGAAAAACGTGCGAGCACAAGCTACGAGCAGTCAGTTCGTGATGGCACATTTTCATTTCGCCTACGGCCATGCTAAGGAAAAGTAATGTAACTCAATTTTAGTATTACTGTTACGGCCAGCAGCTGTGGCCGATCTGAAGAGGCAAAGCTATATCCAGATCTTTTTCATACATCAACGAGTGCGAAACAGGTCATGAGCTGATTGGCATTCAGACAGAGGAGCACCTCGTCGGAAACGACACTGTATTTGATCATATCTACACAATGCATGCATTTTTGCATTACTGTTTCAGCACGACGCTCAAAAGGTTAGCGGCTAAGTGCTTCCTAACGGATCGATTCCTGCAACTCATCCGATGACAACGGTTGCACCAGCACTGAGATATTATTATACAGACATATTATCCGTCGTGTTGCAGCAACTCAGCAGGGCAGCTCGAATTCTTTCCGAAGATTGACGTACTAATTCTTAGCCAAGCTGGCATCTGTACAAAGTCTACTGGACATAGCAAGGAGAGTGATCAAAGCCTGGTATCCTCCTTAACATACCCGTTCGGCCACCATCAGCTTATACTGCACCGAAAGCGAGAGGGCTTACTTAGGTAAACACGCACCGCGACCAGCCGCTCTTCGGCGTGGGTTCCTTATCCCAAAGCATGACCTTAATCCATTCCTCGTTTCACCAGACGTTGCCCTGGACGGTAAGGCAACCTCTGACAACGCCTGCAGATCCGCAAAGCAGCGTCCGGCCTGCTGTTTCAATAATATAGGCACGCTCGCTGAGCCTAGCCGAGCGTGTAGCTCCTGAAAACATGGTTTGTTGATACTGGGCCACAGGCATGTCATTCGTCATTCGGCCCAATCCCCCAACTCAGCCGTAACTTGTAGAATAAACTGTTTAGTAGACTGTACCCACGAGCAATGCCCTACACCACCCGTGTCTGAGATTGGGCTTTCAGTAAATTGCTGACCTAAAATGAAGCTTAAGAAATATCGCCTACACCATCCCAAAATCTGGCTTGGCCATCTCCATTGCCAATAGCCATAGGTTTGACGATATCTTTGGAAGGAAGCTCCAGCCTTGCATGCCAAGAACGCGACTTTTGCGAACGAAGTCACGCGGACCCGAAAGTGCTCGGGTAAGCAAGAGAGAGCTTTCATGTTCTTGTTAGCGTGGGCACCGGCGCAAGTTCTTCGGCGTGAGTGGATTGATGCATACAGCGTACCGGCTGTGTCTGGGATAACCGTAGCTCGTACGTGAATGGGCTCCTATTCTGCTGCAATAATTTGCTGGTGCTTTATGACCTGCTCTCGCTGCCCATTGAGCTAGTGCGGGCAAGCTGAGCTCGGTGCTCTGAGACGTGGTCGACGCTTTATGCTCTGCTTGAGGACCGATGCGGCGCCGATCGATAATCTAGTTTCGCAGCTTGGGAGCTTGAGCCAATGGTGTGCACTCGAAATGGGCCGCTGTAACTGTGACGTACTGCAAGCAGAGCCGAACAATAAGGCTCTCGACCTCGAAGACTGCGAGTGCAATGTCGAAGCTACACGATGAAGCAACGCATGCCCGCTGCCGAATAAACAGGAGGTGCCAGACTAGCTAAGTTACGACACAGTAGTCAGATTGACCGTGACACGGCGCGGGCGTACCAAGAGCTGAAGGGGTAGGGTGAGTCTGCCAAAATGCAACCAATCAACACAGACACGGGGCTAGTGGAGACTACGACGGTCGCAGTTCATTGTTGATGTGGAATCTACCATTTTACAGCGATTTACGGATACCCCATTGGCCGTCATCGATGGAGTTCAAAACCACACAAAGACAACTTGTACTGTCACGTATCATCGTCAGTGATTCCAAAAAGTCACAAATTCTAAGTGGGTGCTTCGCGGGAGAGTTTTCTGTCACGCACTCAAAGCTTAAGCGGCTTTCAGTCAGTAACGGACTTCATCTCACGCAGCAAAGAGAAAGTTAGAAGCGTAGCTGAGCCAGGAGGGCAGCTCAGGTAGAGAGTAGCAGGGAAGTACCAGGTCAGGATGGCTGAGAGGACGCGCCGAAGTTGGCAGCAGGACGTGGTAGTGATCAGGGCCAAAGGGAAGCAGCACAACTAGCTGTTGATCGTGGCACTTTGAAAGGTGGCTGACCAACCTTCGCCTAAAGAAGAGCAAGAAAGCTGCATGGCTGTACCGGAAGATCCAGCACTGGAGACCCAGATCTTCTTATCAACCGGCATGAATTCCTAGCTGGTACCAACAACGTAACCACAAAGCACCCAGCCTCCCAAATCTGTAACTTAATTTCAACAGGTGAGGTTGAATGAGCTGCATAAGAACGCGTGGCGGATTTGGAGGAAAGTCTAAAAGAGAAGCATTCAGAAAGGCGAGCGCTCTTACGCAGTTAGAAGAGCTGTTAGCTCATTAGGTTACACAGCATGCCCCAGTGTTAGCAGCAGGTTGTTCGGCGTGTTGCGCAGGCGCAGTTCTAAAGTTTGCCTTTCAAGATGGAGCAGCATAATCAAGGGCATCGTGTGCCTCGTGAGTATTGCACGTGGCCAAGGGGGGCACGTGTGCTGATTGATAAACAATACTTAGTTTAGCAGCACATAAAGAGATCTTAATGTTATCTAGGCGTGCTAAATTTGCTGCAGGGCTTGATTTAATGTATTGTACTGTAATGTATGTCCGTCTATAACTCCACAAAGTCATTAAGACCATGTGGATGTTAAGCCGGAGAGTTTTGTATAGCGCACTCACAGCCTAAGCGGCTTTCGGTACGCATTCGGTAGCCAACAGTCTTCGTCTCAAGCAACAAAGAGAAAGTAGGAAGTATAGCCGAGTAAGGAGAGCAGTTGAGGTAGTGAGTAGCATAGAAGTAGCAGCTCAGGACCGCAGAAAATGATGTGCCATAGTTGGCAGTTGGAGAGTAGTTGTCGTTGCGTAACGAGTGTGGACGAGAGTTCCACAGTCTAGGACCTGCAGAGCTAAAGCTACTGTCGCCAACGGTCTTTAAGAGGAGGAATGGAACAGCTAATTTATTTTCCACACAGGACCTGAGGGCGCGAACCGGCTGAAACTGGTGCAGCAGTTCAGCTAGGTACGAAGGAGCCAAGCCGTGGCGGGCCTTGTGGGTCAGCGTAAGAACTTTGCTCTGTATCCGTTGATCAACCGGCATCCATCCTAGCTCTTTTAGATAAGCAGACACATGCTCAAACCTTTGGGACTTTGAAACTAGCCTTGCAGCCATATTCGTACTCAGCTGCAGCGGCCTAGTTGCTTTCTTTGGTGGCCCAGCCCAAAGGAAATTACAATAATCAAGCCGAGACAGAACTAAGGAGCTAGGTAAATCTTTTACAAGCGACCGTGTAAAACAGCTCCTAATCTTTTATACGGAACGGACGTGATGGCTAGCTGTAGAAGCAGTCTTCTGAATGAAGCTTTCGAAATTGAGGCAGCTGTCGAAAACGACACCTACATTTCGAGCGCGTGGTGATGGTCGCACAATAGCATCACCTATTAGAACAGCAAAGCCTTTTAATCCAGACATACGCTTTGGGTGTCCTATGAGCAGCAGTTCGGTTTTGTCGTCATTTAATTTCAAGAAAATTTCTGACATCCAGGATCGAATGTCGGCAAGGCAAGCATTCAGTTTCTCGGTTGCTGCAGCAGATTCCGACGGTTTGAATGACAAATACAGCTGAGTATTTTCAGCATAGAAGTGATATCCTATTCCATGGTCACTTTTCTCAGCTGTTGAGTATAAATGGAGAACAGCAAGGGACCGAGTACAGACTCTTGAGGGACTCCACTGGTGACTGGTCTCGTGGGTGAGACCTGACCCCCACACGACATTGATTGAGCTTGAACAGACAAGTACGATTTAAACCACGCTAGTGCTTCGTCTGCCAGACCGATCGTTGTTCTCAATAGTTCAAGCAGAACATCGTGATCAATGGTGTAGAAGGCAGCAGACAGATCTAGAAGAGCAAGGGCAGTGACATTCCCGTCGTCGTTGCCACGTAGAATGTCATTGTAAACACGACACAAGGGATAATATATATATATATATATATATATAATATATATATATATATATATATATATATATATATATATAATATATATATATATATATATATATAGGCTTAGGCTTAGGCTGTGAGTTCGCTATACAAAACTCTCCCGCGTAACACTCATATAGCGCCTGGATAGAGATTAAGTTCCCTTGGGGCGTTATGCAAATTGAGGAAATTAATTATATATGAAACTACAAAGCTGCTAACAATTTAGCTCGCAAACAAATAGCGACGTTTACAGCAGCTCTTTCAATAAAATGAACGTGCCTCGTGCATGTAGCAAGAGAGGGAGACAATTTTGCCGCATCTCCTATTCACACACCAGTCACACGTTCGATATCAATCCATACAGGGCCTTTGCCTTGTGATGCCCAAAAAAAGGTAGACACACCACGTACTGATCCATTTGATGTTTTACGACAATTCAATTTAAAAAAGACAACGGTTTATTTGTGCTATTACGTACACAGATACATTTTACACATGCATATTTTCATTTCATCATTTCATTCATATTATCAAAACCCAAAAATTCTTGGCAATAAATATATCTGCAATATTTAAAAAAATAAGTAAATTTCAGATTTATCACCGTCCTGCTTACGAAAACAAGGTTTATAATGAGTAATGGCTATTTTCTATGTTTTGCGGCACAATTATTTGCAAAATAGCACTTGCTACACTGGAAAAAATATAAATTAAAAGTTTGTTACATGGCGTTATTGACTCCACCCGAAAATGGTTCTTTTTCTTCTGTAGTCAAGTATCAATGAAAACCGATACTGAAGCAGCCATTGTCACTCGCTAGTCACTCAAATTCAACCCTTTGGCAGTCCTCTCAAGGTATTTCTTCGTATGTCTGGCACTTGATCTCTCCAACAGCAAGCTACCAATGGCGCTAGAAATATAGCAAACCCTTAGCTACAAATACTTCGTTTACTCGAGATTTTTTATATTTAATTTCAAATTTACCTTCCATAAATTGTCGCTTTCTCATTCTAGGTAATTTATATATTTTCTTTCGATAACCCAAGTGACCCCTCTACCAAATTGTGTAAAGTGACGGGTACATTTTCTCATTTGCCTCGTTTGCACGACTTAAGTCAAAACAAAGATCATGCTATCGATCAAGTTTATATAACAATGTTGATGCTGTCAGGTCAAATCACATGCATCTGACAACATGAGGGTCTCATTCTCTATGCAGTATTTTTTCCCGTCAAAACCAAAAACCATCCGGAAATCACAAAACCTAAAACTCTTTACTTTGATATTGCCCTCAAATAATCTTTGTTGGCCCTTCCAATCATTCTCCATTCAACCTGCACTCAGCTTGGAATACTGCAACGCGACTCTGGCTAATTTTCTGGCTAAAGTTTTCTCTTTCGATATTCAAACTCAACTGCAAAGCATTCCTCGCAGTAAGGCGGCCTCAGTTCTGCTGTAAATTAGTTTGGATTATGAGAGGTGTTTTAAAGATGCCATGCATACTAAAAGGGTATGCACAGCATGCGAAACTATTTATTGACAGCCCAAAAACAATCACATATGCTGCTGGTATATATGCGTTTGGTGTGACGTCGCACCACCACGATTCTTAATAACCTCCCTTGTCAGGCCAGACCTAGTGGTCACCAGTATCTGCATTGACTCTTTTTCCGAAGCGCATTCCACTGAACCAGAGTCTTTCTGAAAAGGTTGGCTATTGGTGTAGGCCAAACGCTACGCCTCAGCCGCCTGTCGATATAACTCAAAATTTTTTCTATGGGGTTACAATTAGACGATTGGCTTTGTCACCGCACATGCACTAAATAAGAGTTCTTCAAGGGACTCACTAAGCGTAAGCTTGAAAAAAAAACATAAAAATTCTGTGGACTGACTGTTCATCGACACGAGCCCACGAGGACTAATTATTGCTGGTCTACCAACCCATCATGTCTGAGGTCAAGTCAGGTTTCTTCAAAAATATATTTGAATCAATGGTGTAAAATCCAAAAACACTTAAGCCGACAATCAATCGTCTCCTTAACCACGCCAAGGTCGGTAGCGTACCTAGCGATCTTTGCTTATGTCTATTTTCAAGCTTAGTTGTCAGTTAGCTAGATCAGATTTCTTAGGGACTCACTGTAATGGCAACTCCTAAAGATGCGCCGGGTTAAGCGCAGGCTTGCTTGAACGTCGTTTCAAGAAATCGGGGTCTGATGCAGATCTAATCAATTTCAAAGACTTCCTTCGAGTTTACACCAGGAATCTTATAAAAGCCAGGGCTTCTTTCTTCACTAGAAAGCTGAACTCCTGCCAGTCGGACCCTAAAGAGATTTATAAGACGGTAAACCATTTACTGGCCCACGCTGTGAGGTCTGACTCCCCAGATATTTACGGCTCAGCTAAAACGTTGTCAGCCTTCTTTACTAAAAAAATTGTGCACATTCGTTCCTCCATAAAACCTCCTCCGACTAAAGCAATTTCGGAATCGCAACCCGTGACCTTCCTTAAAAGGTTGTCAGAGGTTTCTGCATGCGATGTGGCTACCTTAATAAGGTCTAGCAAACAGAGCTCGTCTCTTGAAGACCCTACACCATCATCTCTATGGTCTTCACTGGCAGACCAACTTAGCCCTGCTATAACCGAGATTATTGTTAATGCTTCTTTGGGAAAGGGGATCGTCCCCAAGTTCTTCAAATAGGCAATCGTCAGACCCACACTTAAAAGCCAGGATTAGATACAGAGATCCTTGCAAGCCATCGCCCAGTCTCCTTTCTTCCTTTCTTGTCAAAGATTCTTGAAAAAATTATAGCTAAGCAGCTGGTTGAACATATTGAAAAGAATGAAATGTCAAAAAGTTTAATCGGGGATCAAGAGGCAGAAGTCCACTGAAACTGCTCTCCTCCGTGTTAACAATGACCTTCTACGTGGCAACGATGATGGGAAAGTCACTGCCCTAGCTCTGCTAGATCTGTCTGCTGCCTTCGACACTATCGATCACGTTGTTCTACTTGAACGATTGAGAACAACAATCGGTCTGGCAGACGAAGCACTGGCGTGGTTTAAATCGTACTTATCAGATCGTGTTCAATCCGTGTCTTGTGGGGGTCTGGTCTCACACACGAGACGGGTCACCTGTGGAGTCCCTCAAGGATCTGTACTCGGTCCCTTCCTGTTCTCCATCTTTACTCAACCTCTGGGAACTGTGATTAAGGCCCGTGGAATAGGATATTATTATTATGCTGACGATACTCAGCTGTGTTTATCATTCATGCCGTCGCCAATCTGCTGCAGCAACTGATGAACTGAATGTCTGTCTTGCCGACATTCGATTCTGGATGTCGGGAAACTTTTTGAAACTAAACGATGATAAAACCAAACTGCTGCTCATAGGACACCCTAAGCGTGTGGATTGATTAAAAGACTTTGCTCTTCTAATAGGTGATGTTGTTGTGCGACAATCACCACGTGCTCGAAATGTAGGTGTCGTTTTCGACAGCTGCCTCAATTTTAAAAGCTTCATTCAGAAGATTGCTTCTACAGCTAGCCATCACGTCCGATCCCGATCAAAGATTAGGAGTTTTTTTCCACAGTGGCTTCCAAACAATTTAACTAGCTCCTTAGTTCTGTCTCGGCTTGATTATTGTAATTCCCTTTTGCCTGGGCTAACAAAGAAAGCAACTAGGCCACTGCAGCTGACTATGAATATGGCTGCAGGACTAGTCTTCAAGTCCCAAAGGTTTGAGCATGTGTCTGCTTATCTAAAAGAGCTAGGATGGATGCCGGTTGATCAACGGATACAGAGCAAAGTTCTTACGCTGACCCACAAGGCCCGCCACGGCTTGGCTCCTTCGTACCTAGCTGAACTGCTGCACCAGTTTCAGCCTGTTCGCGCCCTCAGGTCCTGTGTGGACTATACATTAGCTGTTCCATTCCTCTGCTTATGACCGTTGGCGAGAGAAGCTTTAGCTCTGCAGGTCCTAGACTGTGGAACTCGCTTCCACAATTCTTACGCAACGACAACTGCTCTCCTGCTGCCGACTATGGCTCATCCTTTTCAGGGGTCCTGAGCTGCTACTTCCATACTAGTCACTACCTCAACTGGTCTCCTGACTCGGCTATGCTTCCCACTTTCTCTTTGTTGCGTGAGACGAAGACTGTTGGCTAATAATAATAATAATAATAATTCACTTGATAAAGCGCCCTCAGAGAATTTAATCTCTCTCTAGGCGCTTTACATTTGCTGTAAAGTGAAATGCAATTGAATGGTAAGTAAAATCATGCTTGAAAAACAAATGAAATGAATAATATGGTTAGGGGTGACATGCACAGGGTCAGCATGCAAATGTGGTTAGTGGCAGCATGCTGTGTCAGCACGCATAAGCACATCAAGGACGAATCACAGGGACCCACTAAATGCTGTCCTAAATATGTGTTTTTAGGTTCCTTTTAAATGGCTACCGATTGCGTATCGAAAGCCGCTAAGGCTGTGAGTTCGCTATACAAAACTCTCCTGCATAACATTCACATAGTCTTCATGGCTTTACGTAGTTACAGACGGAGATGCATATATACATACATCTGAATTAATATCCTTGCCGGATAAACTCAATGCAACGTGCAATGGTTGCTAGTCCTTGCGTACACATGCGTGAAGTGCTTTCTTAGCAGAACATGTAAAGTGTCTAAAAAGAGATTCTCAGAGAACGCTATACGAACGCATGATTATTATTATCACTATTATTCGAGCATAATCCTCTCTCCATTGGTAACTGGCTACGCGGTACAGGAACACCATTCAGGCACATTCACCAAAAATTCGCCAAACACACTTGTTAATTACAGAATTTAGTGGGTCCTTGCAATTCATCTACTGTATGGGTAAGCGTGCTGACACTGCCTGCTGCTACTAACCATATCTACATGTTGACCCTGTGCGTGTCACATCTAACAATGTTATGCTCGATGAAATCGCGCATTTTGCCACTAATCAGTTGGTCATGCTTTCTTTGTAGCATCTGTAAAGTGATATTTGTAAAGTGTATCGTGGAACTTTGGAGTTACAGACGGATATACATTACATTACATTACAAATCGCCTAGAAAAGATCCAGTTATTTAAAGGCGCTATACAAATGTAATAACATTATTGCTATTACGTGACCAACACGAGTACAGCCAGAGACTCTAGGCACAGCTAGCATGTCGAACATGCCTGCACCAGTGCAGGCATGTACGACGGCATTTGTTGAGAACGGCAGCGATCGAGAGCGCCCTCTATACCTCACTAGCAAGTCCTCCGTGACGTTGACATCGGAGGAGCCGCATTCCATTCCCAGAGGCCCCAGAGGCCGAGCCGCAAGCTGCAAGTCATTTGGAAGCCCAACGCACAACCGACCAACCATCGTTGCTAACGTTTATTAGTTAAAAATCGCTAAAAATCTTGAGCACTGTCTTATTCTAGCCGATTTAGCATGCACACATTCCACTAACCCAACTGTAAAATAAAATCCCAACATAGCTATCGATGAGAACAGTCGAAACTTGGCTTCGCCACATCTTCTGGCTCGAAAACACGAATTGCAAAGAGGAATATTTTCAATCAGCCTTCTCAGATCTTTCTCAGTTCCAGCTTCTCAATTCCAGCTTTCTTTTCTTTATCCTTCCTCCTCCCTCCTACCCCTCCCCCCCCGCGAGACCCGCCATGGCATCGAGTTGAGCTGTAATGAAGCGTCTCCTGACACATTGGCTGACATCCTGACTTCAAGGCTCCCAGCACTTGTTCACTTGTCTAGAGACCTTTAGTTTCAGCGCTGTCTTAACAGATTAATAAAAATGTCTCAAAACTCTAGAACGATTAGTGCACGCACCTCACGGACAAGCAAAGCGCCGTTTCGCAAACAATTGCAACTGCAACTCATCTATGGCCTTGCTCATCTGAAACTCACTGCATGCTGGCCTACCGGCATGAGCAATCAGGAGCTTACAGCTGGCGCAAAACTCTGCAGCTTGGCTTGTCTATCATGAACGTCGCAGTTGCCACATCACACCACTTCTCGCCGACCTGCACTGGCTACCAGTCAAGCAACGGATCGACTTCAAGGTTTTGTCGCTTACTTTTAGGTCCCTTCATTCTTTGGCTCCAGCCTACCTATCAAATCTACTTCCCACCAGGCCAAGCATCGTACAACCCATTTTTCGGAATCTAACTGTTTACCTCGTACAAACCTCAAATCCTTTGGAGATCGTGCATTTTGTTCGTATGCTCCCAAAGCCTATAACTCACTCCCGACTTACGTCACGACATCCCCTGACTTGATCACATTTAAAAAGAACCTAAAAACACACCTATTTATGATAGCATTTATTGGGTCCCTGCGATTCGTCCTTTACGTGCTTATGCGTGCTGACACTGGGCATGCTGCCAGTAACCACATTTGCATGTTGACCTTGTGCATTTAACCCCTAACCATGTTATTCATGTTGTTTATCAAGCATGATATTACTCACCATTCAATTGCATTTCCCTTTGCAGCAAATATGAAGTGCCTAGAAAGGGATTGAGTTCTCTGAGGGCGCTTTATCAAGTGCATTATCATTATTATTATTATTATCTGTGACCTTGTTTCAGCAATCTATCTCGTCTGCCTCATATTCGCTTAGAAAGTATGGGAAATGATGAAATATGTATCTAGTAGATTGCATAGCTGAGCGTCCACCCACTGGCAGACTTTTGAAACTTGGTGAGTAGTTAAGTTATTGCCAATCAATGTTAACAGGAGGACCAAAGTATTTGCTTTTATGACACCTTGATTAAGCAACGGTAGCGAAGTCGTAGCAGCACAAAGTTGGTTTACATGTAGCAGCACAAAGGTTTCGGCCAATGCACTGCACCAAGTTCAGATCTCAATTGAGTCATTGCTGGAGGTCCTGATTAAAACTTCTCAAACTCGGCAAAACCACGATTACAAGTCATGGAAGCACAGAATGTGCGAGACAGGCAGCAATCCTCGCAATCAGAATAAAGCATCAGCAAACAAACAATGCAGAGTCATATCAGTGCACTGCAAATCGCCGAAACGCGGATCCTCATTGGGCGCGTAACGACAATCGGAAATAGCCACGTTACCCATAATGCAGACACATTAACCCACAGGATCGCTGGTAAACCGAGAAGAATGCTACGCATCGCACCAGCAGTCTATTGCATGAGCGTTTTGTACAGTGGCAGTCTCATAGCAAGTTACAGCCGTCTTGCTCCACGACGGAATAGCCGGCGCAGTAAGAGCAATCGCTTTGTTCAGACTGCTTCAGGTAAGGCTACGGTATTCAGCACCTGAACACTACCCCCAGCCAGATTCGCGCTCTAGCGTAAAATCGTGAACTCTGGCTTCCTAAGCTGCATAACTAGTTTTCCGGTTTCACCCCAAGGAGCTTCAACCACGGCCTGCACTCACGTGCCGCAGTGATCGCCACATGCAGCAGTGATTACCTTACCGCTGTTGACATTTTCTAGCTTAAGCTGAGTACGAGCATTCCTGTTTGGCAGTTTCGATGATCGCGGCAATTGCTTTTTGCACTAGGCGTAGATGTTCAAAACATAACTCAGTTATGCACGATGTAGTTCCGATGAAGTCCGACTTTTTTGAACCACTCGCCATACATTAGGCACTAGCATTAGGCACTAGACATTAGGCGCTAAGTAATAGGCATTAGGCATTAGGCATTAGGCATTAAGCAATAGGCATTAGGCATTAGGCATTAAGCACTAGGCACTAGGCACTATGCGTTAAGCACCAGGCATTAAGCATTAGGCATTAGGCATTAGGCATTAGGCATTAGGCATTAAACATTAGGCATTTGGCAATAGGCACTAAGTACTAGGCATTAGGCATTAAGCACTGGGCACTAGGCACTGGGCACTAGGGAACTACGCCAGCGATGGGCGAATTTCTTTGACATCAAGCCAAAATTGTATTAACTTTTTTGACGTAGGCAAGTAACTTTTTAGGCTTAAACCTTATCAATTTACTGTTATCTAACTCTGCAGTAGGACCAACATCTTCGTCCAAACTTTTTTGTACTGCACATAGAAAATACAACTTACTTTCCAATACAAGAGGACGCATGCAGTTTCATAAATTCACAAACGCCAGCGTTTGTATAGCACGCAAGTATAACGAAGGAAGACTCGATGCCACGGAGAATGCTGCATTTGATCGCAAATTCACTCTCTCTCTCATGTTAAGAGAAATGAGACAGAAAGTTTCGCGAACCTTTCAGGAGACATCGGAGGAAGTTTTGCCAGTGGGTCTTCGCGCAGCGGTAAAGAGCTCGTACTACATGACCCAGCTGGCTGGCTTACTTCCAATAGTTGGCGAGCCTTGATTGGCCACTGCAAGCTGATTGGTAGCCGTCAAAGCTCATCTGTCGCTATGCAAAAGAAGCTGTTAAATCAGCTAGTATTTTTCAGCTCGCCAAATGAACATTCACAACTGGCAACTAATAAAGGTATAGTGAGAATAACTTGCAAGGCAACTCTCAAACTAGGAAACACATCTTCTCCATAACTGACTATAAAAGACACGAGTTCCAGTGGTGTCTCTATTGCCGAGTCGTGACGTGCGGCAAGAATCATTTTGCAGTCACATATTTCGTTGTACAGCTCTGTTCCACCTACGTCTGAACCATAGAAACCTCCAATATCTAGACATTACTGGTGGAGTTTGGTCCGGTCAGGTGTCTTCAAAAGCGTCTTAACTTCAAACAAGAAACCAAACTTGATATCAAGATCTGTGAACCGGGGAAACCCAGAGATAATTTATTGACGGGGATATTGTATGCTGTCCTTCAAGATTCTTGAAATCCCTTCTGCCGCAAGACCAACATCCTGATAGAGTTCTCCAGCCGTCAGTGTCATGCGGCGAATTCTTCGTTCAACTGCAACTCCCCATAATTCACATCTCCATTTTGCTTCTAGAAATGATTTATTGCACAGGTCTTCTCCAAGTCTTGATAACTCAATCTCATGAGTGTGGAGGTCACAAGAGGCGTCTTTGCAGTTCATCTTTGGATCACGCTGTCTTCTCTGAACGCGGTCAGTCTTCCTTATACGCTGTACCAAAATGGCAGCATAGCTTAAAATTTAAAGTTCATAATACAATGTAATAGTGTGCTACCTTTACTTCTTGCTTAAAGTGTTTCCCTTGTGTCGTCGGAAGTCTGCTCCAAAAGACCTACAATGCTGGTCAGTCCATCATTGCTGGCTTACACAGCACCCACTCTTGCAATTCACCATGTGGTTGCAGAGTCGCGTTTAAGAGTGATGGCTAAGACTTTCTCCAGTTCTTTCCACCTCAGAGTTGTTCTTGAGAAGATTAGGTAGGTGTTTGTTTGGTGTTCTATTATTCCAAAACAGTTAATGAGAACGAAATTTTAACTTGCAGCACGAACTCCTGCCAGGTTCAAGCTGTGGCTATCAAAGTTTACAAAATTTTCCTTCTCATTTTTGGACAGCATTTTCTGTTAGATACCTGACAAGTGGCCAGACATGACTGCTGCGTTGACGTAGCCAGTTGAGCAAGCCTAGCTTGTGCGGTCTAATAGCGTGTCTATGCTCAGCCACGGCACGCTGGCTCGCCTGTGACGCGAAGCAGCCCGCCTTAGGCATGGCCGAATGGGGCGAGCGGATGGGGAGGGCAGTTGAAACGCGGACGGTGGGGTAAACGGCCGTGTGCTTATTGCGCTGCGAGCGCCAGCCGAATAATAGCGGTTGAAGCCTCCTCGGTGTTTCCGTATCGTCGCACGTACGCCACCAGAGCGTAAAGCTAAAGTTTGGTCTAGGTCTGTATGTTATGCTTAACTAGATCAGCCAGCAATAGTCAAGTCCATCGAAACAAGGACTTACTGGAAATCAAGAATGGTATTCGCACATGAATAAGTTGTTTTTTTTAAATAGACACGATTCATTTTGCTTTTGATGCCCCCTTGGCCTTGGCGCCCGGGGCATCTGTCCCCAGTGCCTACCTCTTGCTACGCCTCTGAGAAGGCTGTCTGGAAGGAAAACATAATTTTACGGACGATTAAATTGGTATTCACGGCACGCGCTTGATGTGTGCCGCGTCTCCGGTGAGGTCGAAATAGAGCTTTTCTCTGCCTGAAACCTGGAATAGCAAGGCGAGACTCCAACACTTCCGCTTCGTACAAGTGGCGAAGCAGCTTTCTTCTGGCATGAAGCTGTAAATTGAGCCTTTCTATCTGGTGGTCGATAACATCTTTCTAGGTTCAGAGTCAAATTCTGAAGTGCAAGTCTTCACGATGAGCAATTTTTGGCCAAATTCCTTAAGGAAGCTCACCTTTTTGCCAGGCTGGGTTGGTCCACCGGTTAATGTGCTCGTCCCGACTAAGGTCTGGCTGAGGTCGTGCCCTCGAGCCCTGAGGCATATGTGAAGCGCCTGAATAGAGATTTAGTTCTCTTGGGGCGCTAAACAAATGAATTATATTTTTTTTCACGCACAAGACCGTAAATCTCTTTACTGGATGGCTTGAATGCTTCCAGAGCCGTCGAATTTTGCTGTTGAGCGAGTCATCTTCGCCACGGTAGATCATTTCGAAAGTAAACCACATCTTGCTGGAATCTACAGCGACAGAATCTTCGGCTGCGAATTCTCGCTTCGCGATCTCCGCCGCTGTCAGCACTTTCACCTGCAAGCTCGGAGTTTATTTGACAGCCAAAGTGTGTTGATCGATAATTCAGCGACTCATCAGCGGATTCAGCCTTCCGATATGCTAGCAAAGCCTCGTGACTTAGCCGGCTCGTGGACCGAGCCCGTTTGAAGCTCTGTCAGTGAAAAACGCAGACGGTCTATGCATGTCTCAGTGCGACTTATTTCCTTCGCAAACATTCGCCGGCGCTTGGCAAAGAGATCCGCTGCTCACGCCCGTCGAGCGCCCTCTGTTGCGCCTATAGATGTCGCTCGTGTCGGTGCTCTCTGATCATCCATTGATCGCCCTCGATTGATTGACCGAGCGCGCGCATCGGCGCTAGCGGAATAGTGGAATTTGTGCGAGCTCTGCTCGCGCGAGATTCAACCTTTCCCGGAGAATCCGTCCAATAGGACATGCGCACCGACCCAGACCTGCTCGTTGCGTTGCTATGACGCGGCTGAGTGGTATCCGGTGCTCGGCAAAGCGGTAAAAAATGGCCTCATTCAGAAGGCTCTGAGAAAACGTCTCGATTGAATTCGGCTGAGCGGCGTTTTGCGAGCTTCGCCGTCCGGCTCTAGTCGTCTAACCATCCAGCGGCAAGCGGCGGCCGTTCGTTTGTGCTGCCTTGTGCTGTCAATTGCTGCCTTTGTGCTGCCTTGTGCGCTGCCAATCCGAGTGTCCTTTTGAGTTGCTTCTCTTCTGTTCGCTGAGACGCCTTCAGACATGCGAAGCGCACGGCCTTCACATCAGGCAAGATTGCCGAGGAAACCAAAAGAAGTAGCGATACTTCGAGGCATCTTTAAAAGAAAAAAGAATAAAAGAAAGCTCGTCGTCGCGCGCGCGACCGGCGCTATGGCTGACGTCGCTGCACAGCAGTACAAGAAGCAGGCAGGTCGACTGCGCAGGCAACGGGCAGACGCGGCATGTACGTTTCCGTTTGAAAATTTTAATAATAACACCAATATATTTGCTTAAAAAAATTGCCACCGTTTTTTCTACGGAGAAACTGGAAATGAGAGGCCGCGTAATCTAATGAAAATAGGTAGACGAGTGATCTTGTCATGAGCAGCCATCTTTTCAGTCTCAGTCCGTTTCACTGAGAAAAGTAAAGAGAAGAGTCAATGGGCGTGATTCTTCCTTCGACAAGAAACCCGAGGGTTGTCCGATAGTGAGTGCTCTCTCGCGACTGCGGAACTGGCCGACGCTGGCTCTCGTCTCTACGTACGTCACGCCTCCAGGGCGCGGGCGCCTTGGAGGCGTTGCGCGCCGTAGGCGTCACCTCCGAACGCACGCGTCGCGACCAGCGGTGACGGCGGGAAAGGCCGCCTAAGATGGCCGGAGCCAGCAGGACGACTGCTTCTTGCTGCATGTAGCGCGTGCGTGCGAAAGCGAATGGCGCGGAAAAAGGTATTAGAGATGATTTGACGGCGTCATTTGCGTGGCGGCAGAGGAGCCCTAACGGCTGTCATCGCCGCTTGCAGTTAGCAATACAGGATTGTCCACTGCAGGACTCGAACCAACAACCTAGGTCGTTGAGAGCGACCACCTGACCTTCTGGGCTATCACGGCCCATCAGGCAAGAGGAGGTAGTCGTCTGCTTCCGTTCCTCGCGAGACGCGCGGCAGCTGCACGCTGTGTCTCGAGCAAACGCTCTCGCGCCCCGAGCCGCCGCGAGAGCGCGCGTACGCACAGAAGCCGAGAACCGTCAAACGGTTTGAAGCCGTGGAGTCGATTAGCCTTGAGCAACGAGCCAGCCACGCTATCGCCGTCGACCAATGACCGCCGCCGGCGACGCCGCATAGGGCTGTTGAGCGCATCGGCCGGTCACTCGGTCGGACATATTTTCCCTGATGGTTTAAAAAGACGTTGACATTTTAAGCGATGTTTTTTGGAAAATACTGGCCATTTGTGAGACCATCATATTACTTCTCGTTTTATACTTGTCAAGTTTTGGCGAGCAGTCGCGCACACCAAAAGACGGCTCAGGCAGACGCCGTACATTGTAGTACTCGGGCCGTAGCGGTAGCCACGCCAGCTCGTGAGCGATTACAACAGCGGGTCCTCTATTCTCTTATCGGCGCCTTCCATCGGAGTAGTACGCTCTCGCTCTACCGCAGACCCAGCAATACTTTTGAAGAACACACCTATTTAGGACAGCATTTAGTGGGTCCCTGCGATTCGTCCTTCACGTGCTTATGCGTGCTGACACGGTGCATGCTGCCACTAACCACATTTGCATGCTGACCCTGTGCATGTCACCCCTTACCACGTTATTAATGTTGCTTATCAAGCATGATATTACTCACCATTCAATTGCATTTCCCTTTGCAGCAAATGTGAAGCGCCTTGAAAGAGATTGAGTTCTCTGAGGGCGCTCTATCAAGTGCATTATTATTATTATTATGCAATTCAGAAATAGTGCGTATTACGCAGGAACGGAAACTGCGTTGCACGCTCGGTTTTCCCTGCACATAGATACGCAGATGTAGTCGCATGACCCACCATGGTTTGGACGAATGCTTATGGCCAACCCAGCGATACCTCAAGAGCACGCGGAATACCCACGGTGTAATAATGCTGACCGAATTCAAAGATTTGGCCCGTGCGGGTAACAGTTTGCCGACCGTCGCACTAAACCCCGGGGCACCGGGCGCTTGAGCTGGACGCTCGATCGATCGCTCAGCATTAGGGTTGCTAGGCTCGTGCTTTCCGCTAGGCGCTATTTGTTTTGGTGACATATTCAGGTGACTGCGCCTGTATCTCTCAGGCTCCCGTTGCGCGCTTCCGTGAAGCACTAGTGTCACCACGCGGGTGATCGCCATCGAGCTCATTCCATCTGAGTCGGGATCAGCGCACGCACGCACGCACGCACGCAGCGATCGATAAGTGTCCGTAGCCAGAGCCACCCGCCGGCGGTATAGAAGCGACGTGTTGTAGAGGAGGTAAGGCGAGAGACCAGAGAAGTTGTCGCGTTAGATGCTGTTAGCTTCTACCTTAGTCACTACTTTAGCACTTTAGTTTCTCTCTCGAAACTCCCCTTACTCATCTGACTCGGATCGCATAGCTGCACGTCTAACCAGCCTCAAATCTTTTGGAGACCGTGCTTTCAATTTTTGGACGCCGAAGCCTAGGGAATCCTTGCTGAGTTACATCGCACCGTTCTGAACATATGAAATTTGAAGGGGAGCAAACATCGAACTGTTCCTCAAAGAATTCGCTTCATGTGCACTTCCATTTGTTTACTATTTGAAAAACGGGCACTTTTTTTTATCTCCAATTAATTTATATATCCTCCTTTCCCTACAAATGAAAATTGTCTGGAAATAGCATTTGTTCTACGTATTATTGTTTATATTATAATTAGAACGATATAAGTAGAGTCGGTACCTTGTAGCGAACCGTAATGCCTTTCGGCGGTAGTTTGATTGGGTATTGTCGATTGCTAGCAACATTGTCTTGGACCCTGGGTCTTAACCCAGGGGTAAAGTGCTCGCTCTCACTAACCAGGTCGTGGGTTCAAGTCCTGCAGCGGGCAATCCTTTATTACCCACTTCAAGCGGTAGTGATAGCCGTCAATGCTCTTCTGCCGCTCACTATAATGAGGCTGCTAAGAGCTCGCTAACATTTTAGCTCATTTATGGGACATTGTATGTAACATCTAAAACATCCGCTTCCCGGATAATGTTAGGGTTACTGCTTTTACAAATACTTTTTTAGCTTACTATTTAGTAACTCCGGAAGCAAGTTTCTTCTGCATGGATTCATTATGGAAGAGTACTCAAATGGACGTTGTTGTAATGGCAATATGACACTGTCCAAACAAAGGTATATCACGCGGCTACTTCCATGTCTTATTAGACACAGAGAACAGTGTGCTGCTACACAACTTTCATGCTTTTGTAATATGCATTATTTTGGTATTGTATATTTCTTCAAAATTATAATATCTGAAGTAATAGAAGAGTCTACTATATATGGCCATTATTTCCGCAAGAAATCGCTTTTGCGATCATTGATGACTGAGGTAAATTAAAAGTTTAATAAACACTTAATTTTATATTAATATAATAATTGTATTTGATTTATTTAATCATACAATATATAATTTCATTTCATATAATAATATTAATATATATTTAGTAATAATAATTGGTTAAGTAATAAAAAGTTTATCCATTTCCAACGAAGGAAAGAACTCGCATCTTTTGGTTCAAATTTATTAAAAAAAACAATGAAGGAACGACATTGAATGTATTGACTTGTACTGAACTTATTTAAAATTATCAGAAACAGTTTAGATGAGTATATATTTGAGTTATATATGAGTTATATTTACAGTTATGCCATGAATCGATTTCATAATTCAGCCCCAAACCCCAAAGTAGCCTCCAGTCATTATGCTCTCGTCATTCAACTCGTGGCAACAAAGCGTCGTTAGAAGTTCGGTGGGTTATTGCTGTGGACGCTCGCACTTGCCTCCTCGCTCCTTCGAGCTTGTTCTCCTCCTTGAGTTGAATCGAACTGAGCGTCGATGATGCTCTTTGATCTTTGACCTTTGACCCTTGAATCCTGCGGTCCATTATGTCCTCCTCCCTTCCTCCCCCAGTGGGTCCTTCATCCCAGTCCAGACCAGCTCTACGTCATACTTTCCCGCGTAATGATCGACGGAGAGCTCCGGCTGCGCTGCGACGATGCAGTTCCTTACAGCTGTTCCTTGCTCGTGAGCTTCTGAGGCGTTAAGTGCACACTCAGTGACCTTCAATTATAGATAGCACCACACAAAATCACAATCTTCGATCTACCAGGCTAAGCATCGTATCATCTTCTTCTCCGAATCAAATCGTTTACCTGCACCTCGTACGAACCTCAGATCCTCCGGAGACAATGCCTTCAGTTCGCATGCTCCCAAAGCCTGGAACTCACTTCTGAATGGCTCATGACATCCCCTGACTTGACGAAATTTACAAAAAGCTAAAAACGCATCTATTTATCACAGAATTCAGTGGATCCATGTGATTCGTTCTTTTTACACTTATTCGTGCTGACACTGTGCAGGCTGCCACTATTCATGTTTGCATGCTGACCATATGCATATGATTCATCCTTCGTGTGCTCGCACCTGCTTACTTTCTGTACTTACTATCTTCTTACTTTCTCGTGCCTACTGCTTGGTGTAGCTGCTGCTTGCGGATGTTACCATCAAATATTTTTTAATACTTTATATGCAGCATCTGTAAAGTATTTAGAGAGAAATTCAGTTTTCTCAAGGTGCTATACAAATGTATTATTATTATTAAGCCTGTCACCTGTAGCCATGCCATGCTTTTTGACGTTGAGAATGACACCATTAACTATTCGATCATGCTTTCTTTGCAGCAAATGTAAAAGTGCCTAGAAAGAGATTAAGTTCTCTGGTGGCGTTATACAAATTGATTATTATGGCCAATGCTACGTCAGTAGAGATCAGCACAGCGCCTTAAGATAGCTAGATCTCTTTAAATGAACTTTTTATATACTAGAAGCGAAGCGTGTCAGCTGGTTAGTGATAAAATGCCCGAGATCGGCAGACTTAAGCAAATTAACAGTAAATTAATTCACCAACACGAAGTAAATGCTGTGAAGAACAGGAATTTTATCTGGCTCCTCTTTAAAAACTGTCTTAAAGTCCAGTGATGCAATGCCGTCAGTTAGAAACAGAATCCGGGTTTTAGAGCACATCGAAAACAATTGTTCGGCGATCGGGCTTTCAGTTTGTATGCGCCAAATGCTTGGAACTCTCTTACGGCTTCTGTCACCACCTGCATTGAATCTCATCATTTCAGTCTCAGCTCAAGACGCATCTGCTCCCCGCAGCTCTGCATGCTTCGGTGCATATTATTAGCCAAGGGTCCTACTGATCACCAACTGTCCCGGAGTGCCTCTTTTTCATTTTTGCTTAGCTAAGCATGACACTTGAGGGCATGCTTGTCTAAGCATGATACTTCGCTTGTCGTTAGCTCCTGGTTATAGTTTCTCTTGCATCATCGAGTTCAAAGCACCTTCGTAAAGATGTGGTTCTCCAAGCGAGCTATGCACAAAGACTAAATATTGTTATCATTATAACCCATCAAAGGCTCTGTTTCCACAGAATTTGCGGCTGGTTAAAGGCATAGCGGAACGACTTGAGACGAAAGAGCGGGCGGAAGTTTGACGCGAAGAAGCCTGATTGGGGAAGTACTTCGGATAGGCAGACCGGAGCCAAAGATTGGAGGGACCTTAACGTCAGTGAGTGAACTTTTAGTCCACGGGCTGCTTGTTTTTTTTTGAGCCAGCCCAGCTCGCTGAGAAGCGGGGATATGTGGCAGTGGTGACATTCACGACATACAAGTCTAGCTGAAGAGTTTTTCAATTGTAAGCATCGTACCGAACTGCAAGATCAGCAATAGGGTAGCCACATAAGGCACGACAAAGACCTATAAAAGTAGCAGGATTTCACAAATGCATTTTTCCGCTTAGCTATCCTATCTTTATCTAGGCATACTGAATTTTTGCAATGGCGTGTAAGCTGAAAGTAGAATGACTTGATTGTTTGAGCTGATATGGTCATCTGGTGGGTGCCTTTGGAAGATAACGGATAAATTCTTTGAGGTGTTCTTGGTCGAACAGTATGGGTTTATCGCCCAAGCAGCATCTTTGGAGTTCTCCGAGGGCAGGGAAGCAACAGGGCGATAAATAAAGAAAAGAATTGACATGCAATGCAGGTGCATTCCTACCAGTCCGGCGATGGACATTGGCCACCATGCAGACGCATTGTTCGTTGCTCGAGCGGTCCGTGCAAATGGGTTTCTGGCTAATTCTTGGAATCCAAACTCTACGGCCCCCTTTTCTCCTGAAAAATCGTACAAAGATAATTAATTAACTTCGTAGGTATGCAATAATGATGAACAGATATATTTCTCCCAAGATTAATTTATTTTACATGGGAATTGGAATTTTATAACTTTCAGCTTCCAACAAGAATGTTTACTCTTATGCTCCAGAGCGTTTTTAAAAGTTCTCGCTTGCGAAAACTAGTGACCAGCGTTTGTCACGATCCCTGGCAGAAGTGCGAAATGTGTGACGTTTGTGAAATATGTCACGAATCTTAGCATCAGACTCTTCAACTGAGTACTTTGCGGTCTTGGTCTTGGTAGACATCATCAGACAAAGCAAAATGGCTTTGCCAGATGCTGGCCGTCTCTTGATGCCGTCTCAGAAAAACGTAAATATATTTAAAAAAATGTAAATATAAACGTAATATATTGTCATAGGCAGCTATAAGTAAACCAACTAGTTGGGCGCAATGCTCGTGTATTTATTCTAGCATTCGCGTACCTGGAAATTATTAATAAGGACGGTATTAAAAATTATTGAAATTCAGTAATTCATGAAAAAACTTATCAGCACCACGCCTTAAAAAATTCATCTAATGATCAATAATAAAGATTGACGTATCTAAGGCTGAAAATTTTTGGTTTGTGATGACAATTTGATTGAATTTGATTACGGTACGGTTTTCACATTTGATTATGCTTAAAAGGCAGATTTAAAACATCCAAAGTTTATCTTTATCACCGGAATGTTGGCTATACCTGGTAGCGCCATGCTCTGGAAAATAACCAAATTTTAAATGCATCGCGGTCACAGTCACATGAGCAAGGCTTGTGGGTAATCAGAGGCCATTTTCTTTTCTGCTTTTTGGGCAAAATAAATAGCGAAATAACAATTACTACCTCGGCAAAGAGATGCACAAAATTATGTCACAACAAAATTATGCAACGGATGGTGCACATAAAGAGAGGTCTGACTGCAAAAACCAGAGCTTAAATGGCAGAGCACAGATTTTCAAATTTACCAAGGCTGCATTATTTCTGATCATTAGCGTCCGAGCTAGAATGACAGAGTTAGACATCATTAATGGCAGCTACTGGGCTACAATCTAATCTACGCTTTCGACCGAAGCCGTCTGAGGTGATTATTAGTGAGTGACACTTTTTCTTCGAACTATTCTGACGTAATTAGTTCTCTCTCGTGCTGCAGAGCATCCCGCTCTGCGCTGCTGTGCTCATATTAATGCGTGGGTGCCCTTGACTTCAGTCTTGCTCTGCTATCATTGGGGCACCTGACTGTACCTGTGCAGCATCTATGACTCACTGTAGCTGTGCTTCGAGGCGCTAGCTTCACCTGCGCCCGCTCGCTATACGCCTGCACGGATTAGCACCGTTCCGTGCTCTGTGCTTGATGGAAGGACTGAAGTACCGCTGCCTCCGGGCGCGTCTGCTACACTAGGTGGGAGCGGTGAGACATTTGCTGAGAGCAACTTACATTCTTCTCCGGGGACCTTTAGCAATCATCTTTCGCTTGCCTCAACGCTCGTGACTCTACTTGCGATCATCCTACGTCAAGCATGCCTTCCGATCGTGCCGGATGTGTGTGTGAACCATGCACAACTCGAGGAATCTACGCAACGGAAATTTGAAATGGTTATTTGCTCTTTCAAATTTTAGGATTCAGAAAAATCCTCTAAGAAATTAGCCGAGTTGATAAGCAGTGCTTATCTGAAATTTAGCGAATTAAAAAGCAATCCTACACCGAACTAAAATGAATTTTGGAACAGTGCTCACCGGCAATAGCTAATGGGATGATTTACAATATTCAGAGCTAGTGAGCATCTGGCTGAATTAAAGGCGAAATTATGTGGAGAGTGTCATTAGTCTAGGTTCATTGATCTAGGTCCAGGCGTACGATTTCTAAAGCAGAGGTTAGCGGCGGTGAGATGGAAACCGAAATCTATTATTAGCCTGCGATCTAGAACAAGTGCTCAGATAACTGAAAATCAGGGACTGAAGCTAATGATTGCAGCAAGAACTGACCTGCTGTGGTTTATCCGAAAGATTCAATTGACCAGTGTTGCATGAGTGCAGGCAGGCCGCAGTTGAAAGTACTTGCGATGAAATCGTGAAAGCTGACAAGCGGCTTGCGAAGCCAGGGCTGCCAGGTGATTTTACAAGAGATCGTTGAGGCTGCCACTGCCGTACAGGTATCTGGCACCGTGCCGTTAACGTGTTAGAAGTGCTGGATGATTGCCGAGGACCATTATTGGTCGTCTTGTGGTAGTTTTGTTGCTTGCAACTGCAGTAGTCAAAATTTTACTCTAAATATTGGTTTCTTTTTCGCGCGATTGATTGACGCACTGATTGAGACTGATTAAGTGTTTTGAACAATTAAGCTGCAGTCTGCTCGTGCCGAGCTTCGGAAAAATTCCGGAAAGTCTGCTGCTAAACTTCTGAGAATTGTGATTCCAGGTTTAACCAAACAAAAGCAAGTTTGCGAGGAACGTTGTTCTGAGCTAAATCGAATTATGCCGTGCAGACCGTGAGTACTCCGCAGTACTGACTTTCGGGGTACCGGAAGTTCGCGGTACTTCCGGAGGCTGAGCAGAATCTTACGTGCTAATCTTGAGAGTCTTGATACCCTGAAGGAAGAAGGAAGTCGACACTTTTTTAAAAGAAAACTTGGATATATCTACCATGAATGTAATCGCTAAGCAGCAGTCTGTTGAGAACGATGCTGAGAGGCGCTGCGAGGCCGGAAGTTTAGTGCGTGGAGCATCAAGAGCGAGCTCCATAGTTAAAGCTCCGCGTAGTGAAATCGAGAAACCCAACTTGACGCTTGATAACCTTCAAGATTTCTCAAGCGAACAAAATAGAAAAGGGCGTTGGTTGGGCCTTCAGAAAAACCAACGAACTCCTGACGGACACGCGAGCGAAGCGATGCAATCTGCATTCAGCTCTGCAGCCACGTGCCACTCCTCATCTTATAAAAGAGAATCAAAATGCGAGGGCTGCATCTATTGGCGACTGAAACCGATCGCTTACCGCTCACTCTCTCTCTCTCGGACTGAGGCACGACGAGCTCCGTCTCGGCAAGCGAGCGCACCCCAAAGTATCTTGAAGCTGAAGCAGCATAAAGCATGAAGCAGCACAGCGAGTCCGGTTTAGTGCTTCGACAGGTATCAAAAGGTGAGAAACCGTATAGAAGAGGAACGGCGTCTGGAGAGTCCGTGCGTCTTCTCAGAGAGCAGGATCGGACCAGAATCGAATCGGATCGGAGCTTGCTTCGACGCTACATACACGACCACTCACTGTTACGCATAATGATAAAAATCATAATAGCCGTTGTGTACGTTTCCACAGAGAACTGAACCTCTCTCTCTAGGCATTTTTACGATGCTGTAAAGGAAGCGTGGCAGTATAGTTAGGGATGGCATGCGCAGCAGCATGCCAGCACGCGTAAGCGCACAAAGGACGCATCACGCGGGTCGAGCAAGATTCAAAGGCTCGCGGCGGCGGGGGCGAGCCGCGCGGACGACGCGCCGCTTCGCCGCCGCCGCCGCCGCCGCCGCCGCCGCCGCCGCCGCGCAGCACTGAAGCTAGACCGCCGCAGGTCAAAAAATTTAAAAATTCGCGAAAATTGCTCGGCTTTTTGTATACGGCCATCAAAAAGCCCTTCAGCTGCTAGAGTACTTGTGCTGCCCTTTTTTTTCAGCCGAAACTTGGACCTGGACGTCTCCTTCCTCCGGTCCTAGCGGACGCCACGAGTCGAATTCACACCAGTCGAGAGGGACTCGCTGTAACCCTTATCTCTCTCTGTCTCTCTCTCTCTCTCCTCACCACACGTGCTCTAGCAGGGCGCTTCGAATGCGAAGGATTATGAACGCGGCTGCTGCCTACGAAGGCTTGAACAGGCGCGCGCGCGCGCTCGCGCGTGCAATCCTCGGCGGCGCGGTTCGCTCGTCAGACTTCCGTGACATTCATTCCATTCTGGGTTTTTTAATACTGGCTACCTACCTTCAGATGTCAGCATGGGCGTCAAGATGTGGGACACTTCGAAAAAGGGTCGATGGGTGCATAGCACTACACCTCCAGACGATTCACCGGAAGTCTGTGAAAAAAAGCTCCAAATTGAGAATTCCGAGTTTGTCGCCGGGCTCCGTTTCCTTGGTGGTGTGCTCTGCGGGGGGAGACAATGCACTGCGGCGTGCTGTATTGAGCTCAGAAACGTAAGAAAGTTCGCCATCGATGAGTATTTTGCAATTGCGTTCGCACAATTTAACAATAATAGTAATACTAATAAGAGTAATAACTATAATAGCAATAAAAATATTAACTAGCAGGTCGTTGGCACAGCTCACCAAGAGAGCCAGATCTCTATCCCCTTGCACTTTGCGACTCAGTGCTAGAGACGCAAAACTATCAGTCAAGGCATTCTCGGTATCATTCGTATACTAATTAAAGCGAGAAAGTCCGTCCTTCCGCCACGCGGCAAGATGGCCACCATTACTTCTGGGAGTAATGTAATGTAATGTATCTCCGTCAGTAACTCCACAAAGTCATAAAGACCATGTGGGTGTTACGCAGGAGAGTTTTGTATAGCGCACTCACCCCCCTAGCGGCTTTCGGTACGCATTCGGTAGCCAACAGACTTCGTCTCACGCAACAAAGAGAAAGTGAGAAGCATAGCAGAGTCAGGAGAGCAGTTGAGGTAGTGAGTAGCATAGAAGTAGCAGTTCAGGACCGCTGAAAAAGATGTGCCATAGTCGGCAGTTGGAGAGTAGTTGTCGTTGCGTAAGAATTGTGGAAGCGAGTTCCACAGTCTAGGACCTGCAGAGCTAAAGGTTCTATCGCCAACTGTCTTTAAGCGGAGGAATGGGACAGCTAATTCATTGCCCACACAGGACCTGAGGGCGCGAACAGGCTGAAACTGATGCAGCAGTTCAGCTAGGTACGAAGGAGCTAAGCCATGGCGGGCCTTGTGGGTCAGCGTAAGAACTTTGCTCTGTATCCTTTGCTCAACCGGCAACCATCCTAGCTCTTTCAGCAGAGGTGACACGTGCTCAAACCGCTGGGACTTGAAGACCAGCCTTGCAGCCATATTCATAGGCAGCTGTAGTGGCATAATAGCTTTCTTTGGTAGCCCAGCCAAAAGGGAATTACAATAATCAAGCCGAGACAGAACTAAAGAGCTAGTTAAATTTTTTACAAGCCACTGTGGGAGACAGCTTCTAATCTTGGATAGGGATTGGATGTGATGGCTAGCTGTAGAGGCAGTATTATGTAGTGACGCGTAATAGACGAGTAATCAATTCTACTACGACTCGGCGAAGCGAGTCCACGGGGGCGCAGTGAGCTCTAATGCTTAGGCAGGCAGCACGAAGGAGCACGACGCTATAGACACTCAAGTTCTGCCACTAGTGGGGCCCCTGGCTAGTGACGTGAACTGACTCGTGCGCAGATAATCAATTACGCAAAGAAAACAAAGAGTACAAAAAGACAGGCATAACAGGGGGCGGAGAAAGCTGGTTGGAACACGTGCCCAATCAGCTGAGACTGAATCTGTGCAAAGTAATTGCTGCTGGTGACAAAAGCCAGAAGACAGTTCCAGACGTTCCGTGTATATGAACTTATAGGCCCAATCGCCAAAAGATTACATTTAGTTCGAGGAGCTAAAGACGGCTAGAAGCTGAGGAGCCGGTGGTATGAGAGCGCAATAGATGAGCAAGTAGGTCAGACAAACTGGCAGGATGCAAGCGAGCGAAGTGACTTGTGGGCCAGAGAGAGGATCTTCAACTTGATTCGATGCTTGAAGCTCAGACAAAAGTGGTGTGATGCGGCAGCTGCGCCGGTGACAACACATCAGACAGACGAGTTGCTGCATTTTGCAGCAGCTGGCAAAGACTAAGGACACAAACCATGAATCCTGGTTAAATAGAGTTGCAGCAGTCTAGACGCGTTTGCCAAGCTCATTGGCCAGTTTGACTATTATACTCTTACCTAAGCAGACCCTAATTTTGGCAATGCTCCTGGGCCGAAAGTAGGTCAACTAGACTGCTTTCGTAAGTATCAAACCATTGCTGCAGATGACCCTTAGTCAAGTCATCGCTCATGAATGCAGACTTAAGTAAAGTCTCTCTGCTTGTTCTGTTTGATCTTTCGACAGCGCTCGATACTATCGAACACTAAGTCCTTCTTGAGCGTGTCGCGTCTCGTCTGGGCATCACTGGCACTGAGCTGCAATGGTCCAGGTCATATCTCAGTCGGAGATCCCACGGTATTGATGTGAACGGACAAAAGTCATCCAAAGAACCACTTCAGTACAAGGTACCTCATGGGTCCGTGCTAGGTCAGCTTCTTTTCACAGTCTATACCCTCACTCTTTCCGGTGTGATTGCCAAGCACAATCTAAGCTTTCATTTCTATCCAGATTGCAATCAGTTTTAAATTTTGCTTTTATCCGTCCCAGTCGGTGACTCACTGTTTGCTGGCCTACCGGCCTGTGCAATCAGGCGCTTACATTTAGTGCGAAACTCAGCAGCTAGGCTTGTCTGTCGTGAGCGTTGCAGTTGCCATATCACACCATTTCTCGCCGACCTATACTGGCTCTCAATCAAGCAGCGTTCCCAATTCAAAGTTCTTGTTACTTGCTTGTACGCTCCTTCATTCTCTGGCTCCAACCTACCTATCGGAACTACTCTCCCACCAGACCAAGAATCGTATAATCCACTGTTCTTACTCAGATTGTGTACCCATGCCTCAGACAAACATCAAAACCTTTGGACGCCGTGCCTTTAGTTCATTTGCTCCCAAAGCCTGGACCTTCTAGTTATGGAAAGCCAAGTGTGACTCGGAAAAGGTTTAACGCTCACAATCGGCTCAGCCAGATTATCTCCTGTTGAATCTGCATGAAACCTAGATATCATGCTCCAAAGTGACCTTTATTGGACGACCGCATCAAGTCCACATTCAAGTCTGCCTACTTTTAGCTACATAACGTTGCTAAAACTGCGGCTTTTTTAGACAGACGCACCATCTAAATTGGTCCATGCTCTTTTGACATCCCGTCTCGACTTCTGTAACTCACTCTGCTAACTGGTCTACCGGCTTGTGCAATCAGGCGCTTACAGCCGGTACAAAACTCAGCAGCTAGGCTTGGCTGTCGTGAGCGTCGCAGTTGTCACATCTCACCACTTCTCGCCGACCTATACTGGCTCCCAATCAAACAGCATACCGACTTCAAGGTTTCCCTTGTCTTTATCCGCGTGAATTGTAATTTTTATAATTCGAATGCTGGTAGACGTGTGCCTGTGACTATACGTTTTCTAGTGAATGCTTGCGCATGTCAGCGCTTCGAGCAATAGCAGCAGGGCCAGCTAGGCCAAACTTGGCTCCAGCCCACGGTCCCGGATACATCTTCCCATCCCGTTTGCTAGGGTAGGGCTCCTTACGTGTAATGACTTTAAGACGCCAGACTACAGCCCTAGTGCCACCAATTAGCTACTGACCAGCGAGGGGTCTTTATTGACTTGAAAACATCGCCGCACGACGTCTACGAAACATCTGGCAGTGACTGTGATTGAAAATGAGCTGCCCAGGAAGTGAGATGGCATAAGGCGTCCCTCCAATTCATACAGAGGGGTCCAGCCTATCTCTCAGATCCCCCACCAGGTCAAGCATCGTACCACCCGCTTTTCGGAATCCAGCAGTTTACCAATACTTCGTACAAACCTAAAATCCTTTGGAGACCGTGCATTTAGTTCGTATGCTCCCAAAGCCTGGAACTCCCTCCCAACTTGCGTCAGAACATCCCCTGACCTGACCACATTTAATAGGAACCTAAAAACACACCTATTTAGGACAGCATTTAGTGGGTCCCTGTGATTCGTCCTTCATGTGCTTATGTGTGCTGACACTGTGCATGCTGCCACTAACCACATTTGCATGCTGACCCTGTGCATGTCACCCCTAACCATATTATTCATTTCGTTTGTTTTTTTCAAGCATGATTTTACTTACCATTCAACTGCATTTCACTTTGCAGCAAATGTAAAGCGCCTAGAGAGAGATTAAGTTCTCTGAGGGCGCTTTATCAAGTGAATTATTGTTATTATTATTATTAATTCATACAGAGGGGTCTTACCTTCTCTCCGAACAGAAGGAGCCGT
Organism: Cristatella mucedo; assembly: GCA_009760855.2. Lineage (NCBI taxonomy): Eukaryota > Metazoa > Bryozoa > Phylactolaemata > Cristatellidae > Cristatella > Cristatella mucedo. The sequence continues at coordinate 3,092,335 of WPIO01000011.1, read as the reverse complement.
CTACATAGCTTGCATTCAAATATAGAGTCCCTTCATTCTTTGTCTCTGGCCTGCCAATCAGATCTACTCCCCCATCATGCAAAGCATCATGCCACTCGCTTTTCGGAATCTAATCGTTTACCTATACCTCATACTAACCTCAAATCCTTTGGAGACGCGCTTTATGTTCGTATGCTACCAAAGCCTGGAACACACTCCCCACTTGCGTCACGATATCCTCTGACTTGACCGCATTCAAAAAGAAACTAAAAACGCATTTATTTATCACAGCATTTATTGGGTCAGTGTGATTCTTCCTTTACATACTTATGCGTGCTGACACTGCATGCTGCCACTCACCATAGTTGCATGCTCACCCGGTGCATTTTACCTCTAACCACGTTACGCTTGTTGTTCATTGAGCATGCTACCGCTAACTTTTCGATCATGTTTCGTTTGCAGCAAATTTAAAGTGCCGAGAAAGAGGTTGAATTCTCCGAGGCGCCATAAAAATGGATTTATTATTATTATTATTAACTCACTTTCGAAGCGCGTCACAGCGTCCCCTGAAATGACGACATTTAAAAAATGAACTTAAAATACACCTTTTTGTCACAGCACTTAGAACGTCTTTGTGAATCGCTTATCGTGTGCGTGTGCGTGCTTACACTGTTCTTGTTTACACTTGCGGATGTTACCACTAATCAGTTTGTAATAATAATAATAATAATAATAATGCACTTGATAAAGCGCCCTCAAAGAACTTAATCTCTCTCTAGGCGCTTTACATTTGCTGCAAAGTGAAATGCAGTTGAATGGTAAGTAAAATCATGCTTGAAAAACAAACAAAATGAATAATATGGTTAGGGGTGACATGCACAGGGTCAGCATGCAAATGTGGTTAGTGGCAGCATGCTCAGTGTCAGCACGCATAAGCACATCAAGGACGAATCACAGGGGCCCACTAAATGCCGTCCTAAATAGGTGTGTTTTTAAGTTCCTTTTAAATGTGGTCAGGTCAGGTGATGTTCTGACGCAAGTTGGGAGGGAGTTCCAGGCTTTGGGAGCATACGAACTAAATGCACGGTCTCCAAAGGATTTGAGGTTTGTACGAGGTATTTCTAGACTGTTAGATTCCGAAAAGCGGGTGGTACGATGCTTGGCCTTATGGGGTAGTATATCTGAGAGATAGGCTGGAGCCAAAGAATGAAGGGACCTAAAAGTGAGCGACAAAACCTTGAAGTCGATCCGTTGCTTGACTGGTAGCCAGTGCAGGTCGGCGAGCATATATTATATAGCATATATTGCAGGTCAGCGAGCATATATTCTATACAGCATCAGTAACTTTCCTAGAAAGAGATTCAGTTTTCTGAAGGCATCATAGAAATGTATTAATATTATTTCGTGTGCTAGTCTGATTGCCTGCGACTAAATGGATGACGCTGGCACCAAAGTACGCCTAACAAAGCCTACCCACTACTGGGAATTGAGTACCGAAGGCGAGTGCTAAATTGGCAGCTTCCTCTGCCCAAATTTGGGAAGTTCTACGCCGAACTTCGGTCGAGCTTGATTGAATTGAGACGAATTGCCGAGCAGCGCCATTTGGTCAACTTTAGCAGAATTACGGAGCAGTGCTTTTCCCTCTAGCTTCGGGATAGAAATCGCCGCTAGCGACCCTCTGTGTTGAATTACAGCGAGTACGTTTATTGAGATGCGGCCTATGCTGATGTTGCAGCAGATGAAGATGAACAATATCAGAAACTCAAATCGCTCTCCTCTGAGCTGTGACCAAGACAACAGTTGATGAGCTCTTTAATTTGGCTGGAGGTACCGCATCTTAGCATTGACCGCGACATCCTGGATTGACGTTGAAGGATTTTGTTTTTAGCCCGTTTCAGCTTACAAATGCATTGCGACACGGTTCCTTTCCAGCGTATGTAAAGAGGTTAGACAGAGATTAAGTTCTCTGAGGGTGCTATATATGAATTTCTTATTATCATTACTTTTAAAATGTATATACAAAAACAGAATTCCTCTTTATAGCACCCTAAGGGGTTTGAATCTCTATCCGGGTGCTTCACTTATGTCGCAGGGTTAGAGTCCACGACCTCGGTCGTAAATGTGAGCACATTGACCTCGATCGTTAAAGGCGAGCACCTTCACCGCTTGGCCAAACCAGGGTGGCACTTATTTTTATCTTATTCTACCCGTCGCGCGATTTGAAGTCACGCCTCCGCATGCGTCCGTATCTAATCACGCCGCCCTCTTGCGGAGTCTTTGCGACGGCGAGCGAAGCGTTGGAGAGGCGGCGGCGCGCTGAGCGTTCCCACCCATCCCGCTCAAGATCCGCGCCGCCGTGCCAGAAATTTAGCGCGCCGTATAGAGCGAGGCTGACGACGACGAGATTGTAGCGCTTAAGTGCCAGCTCCCTCGGCAGCGACTGGCGCCATCGCGCTGCCCCAGATTGCGAGGAACGCTTACTTGGAAAACCGTAACCGAACACCCATCGCCGCATCTCCGCTGCTCCGCCATTGTATATCGTCCCTCCTACCCCGCTCCCGGCCCAGTCACCCGGGGGCCCGGCAGAAACAGTACGCCACTCTCGTGCGCAGCGGGAAACGCACCCTGAGAGCTCTCGCGGAAATGCCGCGCCGGCCGCGGCGTAGCCGCTCCCGGCCGGAGCGAGCGCCTGGAGAATCGGCCGATTCGGGGTGACGGCAGCTGCACGTGCTCTCTTTGCACGTCGTAGCCGCCGCAGCGTAGCCGCCCCCTCAGCCATCCCGGCGTCTGAGCTCGCATCCTCTTTGGCCGCGCGTCGTGCGTCGGTGCGCGTGCCGAGTGAGCGTCGTCACCTGATTCGCAGACCCGCTTCAGAAATTCCACCCGCCTCACGAAACCGCAGGCCACCTTGCCGCCACTGCCGCGCGCTGCAGTGCCGCTACGCTCGGCACGGCGCCGCCCGCAGCTGCCGACCGCTCCGCTGCCTCTACTTTACAAACCTCGAGCTCGTGGCGAAGCTTTGGTGCTAGGCGCCACGGACTATCTTATAATGTAAATACATTGCGACAAATTAATCGCGCCGAGCTCCCACGCTCCCTAGTTCTGATGAGAGACAGAAACGGCGACAGAGGGGGCCCGAGTCAGATAGATTGGTAGATACCAAGAGAGGAACAGAGAGGAGGCGAGAGGGGGAGAGGTCGAGATAGAGACGTGGAGAGAGAGGATGAGGAGCGGGTGCGCACGTGGTTTCCTTCGCCGACAGTCAGCCGCGCGTGCGCTCTGCACGCTCCCACGCTGCCTCCACCTCGTGCCCTTCGAAGCGCCGCTCCTGCCGTGTACTTTAACGCTCAGCTGAAAATGCCGGCGTCTGCGTTTGTCAGAACCGTGAGACACGAGAATTGAATTAAAACGGCCCCGCGTATCGCCCACCGCACTCGCCTCTCGGTGCGAGGTGCGAGGTGCGAGGTGCGAGGTGCGAGGTGCGAGGTGCGATCGCCTCGCTCGGACGGCCGCTCGCTAGGAGCGCGCGAGCTTTTAGATAGCGGCCGGAGGTTTTTGCCGCTCATGCCAAAGCGGAAGCGGCGGCAGGCATGCGCCGCCGCCGCTTCCGCTTTCGCTTCAAGGGCGTCTTCGTTCGCGCCTCGCCCACCGCGCCAGCGAGCCGGCGCGTCCGGTCGCCGTCGCGGCGCTGAGCGTGAGCGGAGCTCGCCGCCGCCGCCGACGGATCGCCGCCGGATCGCGCTCCGAGGGGGCCGCTGCAGCTCCGATCCTTGGAGTTTGCTGAAGCAGCCGTCGCCCGTCGTAGATAGAGGCTGGGCCGAAGACGCGCTCGCGCGCCAGTCGCGGCTCCGAGCGGCTCCGAGAGTTTCCGCCGCAGCAGCCCCTTCGGCCTACGCGCAGTTGGCAAAGCTCGCGAAACTCAAAACTATTCGAAGCGAATCAGTCAAACTGGGTGCGCTTTCTGAAACTTTGTAGAAAATTAGGTTTGCCGAAACCTAAGTGACATAATGAGTAAAGTGGGCCGCAAGGGCGACTAGAAGCGAGCGACATTCCGCGCCTGGCGGCGGCGGCGGCGCGGCGCCTCGAGCCTCATCCTTAGTAGACCCCGCGACCGCCGCCGCCGCCGCCGCCGCCGTCGGGGTCTTTCGTCGCCGCGGGAGACCTCTGCAGACAGCTTTACCACAGGTCGCTACGTCGCTGCACCGCTGCACCGCCCTTCTTCTAGCTCGTCCGGCTTCCGGCGACGCTGCTTCCGGCTGCTATTCGTACGCAGCAGAAGATAAGTCAGTCACCTGCAGCCGCGCGTTCCGAGCGCGGCCGTAGCGCTACCGGAAGCCGAGAGAGCTCGCCTGCGCGGCGCTCGAAGGCGCTCGGGCGTTGCTCGCCCGCACCTGGCCCCGGGGCTGCCGCGGGCGCGGCGGAATCGCGCGCTGCCGCTCACTTCGACGGCGATGCACGGCGGTGGTGCAGAGCGGGAGCGGTCTGTAGCGGGAGGGCTCGGCCGCGAGCTCAACCGCCCCAGCGCGGCGCCACGAAATCCGTCTGCACGAGCGTCCGCTGCATTACGAATGCCGCAAATGTGACTCGGCCGGCATAGCCGCCTTGCTGCCTATTGCCCGCCGCCCCAAGAGGAGGCCATTCCCGAGCAGCCGCTCACAGCGGCGCTGCGAAAAGTAAGACAGCCAGCGGAAAGCAGCGGAAGTGAAAAGCAAGCCGATTTACTTTTGTGGCAGAAGAAAAGGCTCGCGCTTTTACCGCACATGTAATAATAGTAATAATAATAATAATAATAATAATCTATTTGATAAAGCACCCTCAGAGAACTCAATCTCTTTCTAGTCGCTTTACATTTGCTGCAAAGGGAAGTCACTCAATCCATCGCGCGTCATTCAATTTCGCGTACCGTCATTCCGCTTCTCGTGGAATCCCGCAAGGAGCGCGCGCGCGGTGCGAAAAGCCACGAATCGCTCGCCACGTTATGCGGCGATGGCTCCGCGGCGCCTCCTCCTATCAGTAGCAGCCCCGGCGTCAGCAGCCCCGACTCGATCGAACCACCAAGCTTTGAGGTGGCTGGAGGAGGCATGCTGGGCAGTGGCTCTGGCGAAGCGAAGCGCTCGCGCATCAGATCATCCTTGGTACGAAGTCCTTGCAGCAGAAGCCGAGCGTCGGAGTAACTTCGCAACTTCGCGAAAGAGCACGAGCGGCGTCAAGCAGAGCTCAAGAATCGCGCAGCAGAGCCGCTGTCAATCAGGCCGCCAGCGCCCGCGTCATAACCGAAGCGAGTCGGTCGGTCGGTTGCGTTCAGCCGCCGCCTCCGCCGCGTGTGCGCGAGCTCTCGGCGCGCGCGGAGAGCTCGCGCACACCACACCGCCGCGGTGTCGGCCGCACGCCTCGCGATCGCGCTTTTCTGGACGCCGTCCAAGAGATCTGTCGCTCGCACCGAGGCGCTCTGGCGTGTTTTGCGGACTCGCATGACGTCAACATCGCATCAAACGGCTTTGATGGGCGTTAATGGCAGCGAACGTAATTGAGCGAGAACACCTGCGGCGCGCCGCGACGCCGTCGTTCGCCGAGCCCTCCTGAAATTCACCTTGACCCCTGTTCGTCTTTTTTCGGAGAGAGGGCCAGGCGGTCCTTGCCCTTGCCGCGAGATGAGCAGCCCGCGAATAAAACGACGGCACTCGCAGGTAACAAAGTTAGCGCCAGTGCGCAAAGCGGCGCTTTGGCAGGGCGCCATTGCGACGACGGCCGCAGCCGCCACGACGGGAGGCGCTGCTGCTGCGACCGCCGTGTGTATGCGCGGTCGCTGCCGTGACGGGAGACGCGACCCTCGAGCGAAATCGACCGCACATATCGTAGCGCGCGCTCCCCGCGGCGAGACTGCCACAGCTATCCGCAGCCTAATTCGGAGGACGGCGCGGCAACTCTGGCCGGAAAACGATCCGAGCCCCCACTCTGCGCATGCGCGGCTGCTGCCGGCGGCGGCAAACCTCGACCCACTTCGTCTTCAGAGGCCTCAGAAGGCGGGCTCCATCTCGGAGGTGACCTGCGATTCAGTGCGAGCTATCGCGGCGAGTCTCGACCCGCCACGCTCGGGCGAGGCACCAGCTCGCTGCCGCCGGCGAGCATTCACGCCGCCGCGCACAAGCGGCGGTCGTGCGCCTTCGCGAGCGCTAATAATAATATTGCACTTGATAAAGCGCCCTCAGAGAACTTAATCTCTTTCTAGGCGCTTTACATTTGCTGCAAATTGATACACAATAGAATAGTAAGTAAAATCATGCTTGAAAAACAAACAAAATGAATAACATGGTTAGGGGTTACATGCACTGGGTCAGCATGCAAATGTGGTTAGTGGCAGCATGAACAGTGTCAGCACGCATAAGCACATCGAGGACGAATCACAAGGACCCACTAAATGCTGTCCTAAATAGGTATGTTTTTAAGTTTCTTTTAAATGTGGTCAGGTCAGGGGATGTTCTGATGCAGGTCGGGAGGGAGTTCCAGGCTGTGGGAGCATACGAGCTAAATGCACGGTCTCCAAAGGATTTAAGGTTTGTACGAGGTATTTCTAGACTGTTGGATTCCGAAAAGCGAGTGGTACGATGCTTTGCCTGATGGGGTAGTATATCTGAAAGATAGGCTGGAGCCATAGAATGAAGAGACCTAAAAGTGAGCGACAAAACCTTGAAGTCAATCCGTTGCTTGACTGGTAACCAGTGCAGGTCGGCGAGAAGTGGAGTAATGTGGCAACTGCGACGCTCACGACAGACAAGCCTAGCTGCAGAGTTTTGCACCAGCTGCAATCGCCTGATCGCACATGCTGGTAGGCCAGTAAGCAGTGAGTTGCAGAAGTCGAGACGAGATGTCACGAATGCATGGACCAACTTGGACGTGGTATCCTTATCTAAACAAGCCCTAATTTTAGCAATGTTATGAAGCTGAAAATAGGCGGATTTGACTGTAGAGCTGATATAGTCGTCTAACGAACGAGAGGTCGCTTTGGAATATGACACCTAGATTCCGAGCTGATTCGACAGGAGGTATGCTGGCAGAGCCAATTTTGAAAGTCTGCCTTTCCAATTTCTGAATAACACTAGGTTTGCCCATAACTAGTAAGTTAGTTTTATCATCGTTTAGTTTTAGAAAATTTGCTGCCATCCATGATCGGATGTCATCAATGCATGCAGCAAGTGAGTTGAGAGAATTTGAGGTGCTCGAAGGCTGGGAGGGATCAAAGCAAAGGTACAACTGAGTGTCATCCGCATAGAAGTGAAAGCCTAGATTGTGCTTGGCAATCACATCAGCGAGAGGGAGAGTATAAACGGTGAAAAGGACCGGACCTAGCACAGAGCCCTGAGGTACTCCATATTTTAGAGGTACTTCAGATAATCTTTGTCCATTCACGTCAACACTCTGGAGTCTCCCACTGAGATAGGACCTGAACCACTGCAGAGCAGTGCCAGTGATGCCCAGGCGAGATGAGAGGCGCTCTAGAAGTACTTTGTGATCGATGGTATCAAAAGCTGCCGAAAGATCGAGCAAAACAAGAAGAGACACTCTACCCATGTCTGCATTCCTAAGTAGGTCGTTGTATACCCGAAGCAATGCTGACTCTGTGGAGTGATTAGCTCTAAAGCCAGACTGGAACTTACTAGCAAGGTGTGAGGTTTCGATATACGAGTTCAGCTGGTCTGCCACGACCCGTTCCAGTGTCTTTGATAGGAATGGTAGAAGAGAGACTAGGCGGTAGTTGCTTAAGTTCTCTTGGTCTAGTGTAGCTTTCTTGAGAAGTGGCCTGACTACAGCTTTTTTGAAAGGTGCTGGGACCTGACCTGAGGCTAATGACATATTAATGATGTTGCGCTCGCGCGCGCGAAGGCGCATCGGCCGCGATCAGACGCCGTCGGACAAATACGTCCAACAAATGGGGACAGACGTCCTTTCGCTAATAATAATAATAATAATATCGCTAGTCGCCCTATCGCTAATTCCCACAATAGGGCTAATGGCCCTATTTGCGGAATAATTTTCTTATTTTTCTATATTATTATATATTATACATTAGTATTATTATTATATTATTATTAATTATTATTATTATTGGCAGAGTAGGGCTAATCGCCCTATACTGCCGCTGTCCGATTTGGGCCTATTTAGTCTGTCCGAGTCCTTTCGCCAGGTAGCTGCACGGCCGCTGCGCGACTGGTGCCCAAGCAGACAGCGGCGCGAGAGCATGAGCGAGAGACTCGTCGGCACTCGCCGCCCTCGCCGCCGCCGCCGCGGCAGCCACCGCCGCCGCCGTTGCTGAGTCGCTAAAAGCTCCCTGCGGCTCCAGGCTCACTCCGACTGGAGCTGAGCTGAGCGCGCGCGTAGTGCGAAATCAATCCCGTGCAGCCCGATTCCTCCGCCATTCCGCGGCCGCCATTTTTTTTAGCGGCACGACGTAGCGCTTCGGCGCCCGCTGACGCCACCACCCGCAGCGATGGCGGCGGCGGGCACAGCGGGCGCAGCGGCGCAGAGATACCTCGCACAGCGCTAAAATAAACACCGTCGGACGGACTGAATTAGCTATTTTGTTCGCCTGATCCGGTTCGATGCCTCCGGCGCACGGCGGCGGTGGACGTATGCCCCACCCACTCCGCGAACGGGGGCACGAGCGATGGAACGCGCTGTCCGAATCGGAGATTCGCCGCCGCCGCCGCCGCCGCCGCCGCAGCCGGTGGTCGAGCGTTCGCAAGTTTTAGAATCAGCGCGAGCTTTTGAAATCAAGTTTTAGAATCAGCGCGAAGCTTTTGAATCAGCTTCGAAAAGAAAGCGCTGCGAAGATCAGCCGCTCGTTTAGCATTCGGGCGAGTGCTCCTGGTGCTGCTCTCTCTCTCGCTCTCTCTCTTGCTCTCTCTCTCGCTCTCTCTCTCTCGCTCTCTCTCTCTCTCTTGCTCTCTCTCCCTCTCTCTCTCTCGCTCTTTTCTTGCTTGCATCAGCCGACAACGAAAGAATCTGATCAGCGCACGCTGGTTGTACGTCACCGCCATGTTGAACTTACTCGACCATGTTGGCTTGAATAGAGCGACGCCGCTAGTGAAATGTGTATTGCAGCCCATCCATAATCGCGGCCATTCCCTTCCTCACGTCACGAGCTTGTTACTGTAGCACGCAGTAAGGAAAACGTGCAAGTAAAGTAATTTTAAGCTGATCAAACAGCCTCAATTTTAAGAAGCGCCAGAAGAGCCCAGAAGCGACGCTATCAACGCCGCTTGCAGTGGGCAGTAAGAACAATGATAATATGATGATAATAATAATAATAATAATAATACACTTAATAAAGCGCCCTCAGAGCGCTCAGTCTCTTTTCTAGGCACTTCACATCTGCTTCAAAAAGAGCACAATCGGCAAAGGATTCGTACCCGCGGCAGGATACCACGTACCCGCGACCGAGGTCGCTAAGTGCGAGCTCCTCGCCTCTAGGCCAAGATCCAGGTGCGTACGACGTCGATTTCGGAAAGGGACGACATGAAATTGGCGAAACGCTCCTTCGCGTACTGTCGCCTACTTACGAAGCAATCCTCCTGGTCTAAAAAAATCCCAACTTCCTTTTGAAGATCTTTTAACCTCAGTCCTAGGATTTACGACCTCATTCTATGTATAGCAACTTTCGAGATTATTGCCCGATCTTACTTTGCCTATCGAACTTGATGCAGCGTTTAACTCTGTCATCGTGTCTTGAATACGAAGCCGCGTAATTAGAATTTTTTGAATTCATATTTATGTTATATTTATACTTATTTCTTATATTTAGATTTATTATATTCATCCTTATTATTTCATATATTCGTGTATATTAATATTTATTTATATTCTGCTAACTTAAAAGCAAAATATTGTAAGAGATTTCAAATTTTTTGCGCGAAATGTATGTACACAAAATAATTCAACAGACGATGCGAAAACGCTCACCCAAGCTAACGGAAATCGGGCAGCTGCCTTTGAGCGTATCGCTGATCTCATGGCGTCCCATAGCTCAACGACAAACTCGCCTAAAAGCGCGAACAATGCACGGTAACCTTCACCACACGGGCGAGTTGCTGTGGTAATAAAATGCCGGCGCAACTACCAGATCCTGCAATCATGCAAAAGCTAAAAGTAGTTCGCAGAGAATATGCGCCCCTGCTCGCGACGGCTTGCGTGCGGAAACTCCGTCGATCGTGATTGAGCGCGCGCATCGATGTTAAGATGAAATGCAACTAGAGCTTAGAACCGGAACTCGTAAAGACTGCGTGCGTGCGTGTTTACAGCCTGGCTAACATTGTAGACAGAAGGGGCGCGCATATCGCGCGGCGACGACTTTAGCTTCGTCGTGCTTTTGTAGTTACTTCGCTATGAATGCTCCCAAATGCAGTCGCGATGTTGATACTTTCTAGTTGGCTGCCACCAGCGCGGGCAGGCACTGCCCACGCCATCTTTTTCGTGCAGACAGCAGCACAAAAATCCAAGCTAAATATATACCTGAGCATATTTACGAGTCAGTGGCCTACCTTGGAGCCCGCAGGGTCTCGGGCAGCCTAGGACTGAAATAGAGCAGGCCTGCTCTTCCCTTGCAAGGGACATTAACCTGCTTCAGGCCAGCCTTCTCACCCCTTGGTAAAAGCTTGATGCCTTGCGGACTTTCCTCCTGTCACGGCTCGACTACCATCGCCGGGCGCGGCTTGTGCCTAAGGCCGCTCTGCAGCCAGCTGAAAAGGCTCTGATGAAGCTCTGTCGCTTCGCGTGCGGTCTGCCGAACTTTGCATCAGTGCATTTCCCGTTTTCACCTCGCTCTGCGGGCAGGCTTATATTGATCCGCTTCGGGACGAACGCCTCCATCCTACGAGAGCTGCTCAAGCCTGTCGCGTGCTGTGCTCGCCCGACGCGTGCGTCCGTCAAGTCGCCCGTCACAGACCTGACCGGGCTGCCGACAGCCTGGATGGTGCCGCCATCGTCTGATGAGGAGCGTTCACGACACCTGAGCCCAGCAGCCTTCGGCCCTGGAAACAGGGTTGGCCCGATCTCATTGTTGTCGGACGCGAGTAAGTGCCTCAAGCGGCTCTCCTGTCGCCTCTTGCTGACCGGTCCTGAAGTGCTGTGTCCATCGACCCTGACGGCATCGAGCACTGGGTCGTGCCACGAGTGGTTATCATGAAGCTGCGATAGTTCGCCAGGCTCGTGGAAGGCCGTGCTTGGGCGGCCCAGCATGCATAAGGCAGGGTCAGCCGCTGCCTGGCCACGGACAGATTCGCCACCCAGAGTCACATCTTGACCACGGGTCTTGGCCTGTCGTTCCGGGCTTGGCGGTTCGTGCACCGAATTCGCCTGGACGTGCTTTCCGTGGCTGCTGCCAGGAGTCGGGCATCTCCTGGGACGGTTACCGGCTGCCGCCTATGCCGCACGGAGGTAGAGCCCGCTTGCCGCGTGCTGAGCCACTGCCGGCCGATGCTGCACGCTATTACGGCCGGGCACAACCTGGTTCTGGGCCGCCTAATCGGAGCTCTTCCGGCCACCTCGCTCAACAACATGTCGGCAGGCCTCGCCCTCCCACTTGCCGGTGGTCTGGCTCTCAAGCCGGACCTGGTCATTGACAATGGTACTGATTTAGTAGTTGTGGATGTGACGGTGCCATTTGACAGCAGCGATGATGCTCTGATTTCGGCGGCCCGGAACAAGACCGATAAATATGCAGCCATTGCCCGGTCTTTTCTGACCGCTGGCGACCGGTCGGCAATGAGGCCCTTCGTGGTCGGGGCTCTCGGCAGCTGGTGGCCAGATAATGAAGCTTGCCTAGCCAAACTCGGCATCCCACACTCAGAGAGGACGGCTTTGAGGCGGCACTGCGTCTACGACGCCATTACCGGCTCGGAAGCCATGCGGTCCCTGTTCCTGGACCGGGAGGCCCGGGTAGCACGCTCGACCCCGGCAAGACATGGCATCCCCGGGTAATTTATATATACTAGTTAAAAATCTTTTTCTCGTTAATATATATATATATATATATATATATGTGTGTGTGTGTGTGTGTGTGTGTGTGTGTGTGTGTGTGTGTGTGTGTGTGTGTGTGTGTGTGTGTGTGTGTGTGTGTGTGTGTGCATGTATACATGTAGAGTGTATGTATGCATGCGTACCAATATAAACTTCATAATGCCCTCGACAAAAGACCGACGCTACAGCTTACGAGCGCCATGTTAAAAACCGGGGTAATTAGTTTAGCTGTCTTACCCTTGTCTAAACAGGTGATTATTTTGGTAACATTCCTCACCTGAAACTACGCTGACTTTAAGGTTGAGTCAATTTGCAGAGGTGGAGACAGTTCGTTGTGTAACATTACGCCCCGATTATGGAAGACGTAACTGGAGTGATGATAAATGAACCAATCCTGTGAGTGAGGTTTCCAACTACAGCCTGGCACCGGGATAGATTTCTAATCGATTGATATAATGATTGATCGTTGATCATAGCTCATTAACTTTCGGTTGGTCGTATAGCCGTTAGGCTTAAGTTCATAGCGACAGTCAGGTTCGGTGGAATATCAGTCCGATGCTTGCTGTAAGGTAATTTGAGTCGGACCTAGAGCAAGATCAAAGGACGAGTATATTTGTGTGACATCGGCATAGAGATGAAACCTGGGATTGTGTTTAGCGATGACATCGGCCAGCCTGAGAGTAAAGACAGTGAAACGTAAGGTGATCGGATGATCGAACCGGATACGTTAACCCCTACTTTAAAGGGCTCCCCCGATAGTCTACAGCGAGTTGCGTCCACGCTCTTATATCTGTAACTGACGTAGGAGCTAACCCAGTGTAGAGCACAGGGAGTCAGCTATGACTTGACACGTGAGACGTGCCTGCCCCAAAAGATCTGGCCTCCAGTCACTGCCAATTGCTGCCGGGAAAACTGGAATAAGCAGAGCAGCCTTCAGTCTTATAGGTCATAGGTCATTGATTAGTTCATTGATAATTGAAAGCAGATAAGTTGAAATAGAATTTCTAACTCTTAATTACGACAAGAACTTTCTAGCAAGATCTTCAGCCGGTCTTCACCATTCGCGCGATCAGCAATCGGTGGACGGTAAATAATTTATAATAATGCATAATAATAATTCATAATCATAATTCACACATGTGTACAGAAAATGAAACGTGTCAGCTGGAAAGAAAAAACTGCTCGCTGCGTCTGCATGCGGTAGCACACATAGGACAGTTCGCGTAGGAGACCTAGAAAATGCTGTAACTAGCAAGTATGCTTTGGGCTTCTTTTTAAATATCGCCAAGTTGGGGATGTGATGCCCTCAGTCAAAACTGCGTTTCGGGCTTTGAAAATTCACGAACGAGAGGCCTATGTCTCCGAAGCAGACGAGCTTGATTAGAGGCGTAGCTGAACAAATGGGGTCAGCAGAGCGGGTAGTGCGGAGTAAAGCCTGATTGGAAAGTAATTCGCATAGATAGGCACGATCCGGAAAATGGAGGACTGTAAATGGTAGTGAGCGACAGAACCTTGAATTCGAGACGTGGCTTGATAGGAAGCTAGCGCAGGCCGTCTGTAAGAACAGGTTATTATGTAGCAATTGTGCAATTCACGACAGAAAAGTCTAGCTGCAGAGCTGTCTGTCAACTGAAAGTGTTTAAGGGCGTGCGCTAGATAACCAGCTAACAGTAAATAACAAAAAAGTCTAGACGGGATGTCGCAAACGCATGAACCAACTTGGACGTGGTATTCTTCTCTAAGCGGGCCCGCCGAATTTTCGAAGTTCTACTCAGCTGTGAAAGTGGGCGGAGCTTCCGGCCGTTAAAGATAGAGCTTCCGGCGTTAGGTAAGTTTATAAGAAGACATCTTGATCGCGTGCAGATGCTACAGGAGATATTTGAGGGCCAGGTTTTTAATTTCCGAGTGGCATTATGTTTGACCGTAATCACTCAGTTTCAGAAAGATTGCCGCCATCCGGATAAGAACGTCAACAACAGCTGCATGCTGCAAAAAGAGTCTGGAGAGAGTTCGCCGCACTTGAAGGCCACCAGGAGGAGGAGGAGGAGCAGGAGGAGCAGGAGGAGCAGGAGGAGGAGGAGGAGAAGGAGGAGGAGGAGCAGGAGCAGGAGTAGGAGCAGGAGCAGGAGCAGGAGGAAGAGCAGGAGCAGGAGCAGGAGCAGGAGCAGGAGCAGGAGCAGGAGCAGGAGCAGGAGCAGGAGCAGGAGGAGGAGGAGCAGGAGGAGCAGGAGAAGGAGGAGGAGCAGGAGGAGCAGGAGGAGCAGGAGGAGCCAGGAGCCACTGCAACCACGTACAGCCGCTGCCACGAAGAAGATACGTGCAGTCACTGAGACCCAGCCGAACCACCGGAAGTTCTCCGTGAGATGACGGTGCTCAGTGAGGTGGAGTAGTAATTGAAAGTTCAGCGAAGGCTTCGACGCTTCTGCGATCCGATTCTGACCCCAAGCAAATTGGCCGACTCCGCCTCCGCCGCCATACTTTGCTCTCGATCTCAATCCGAAGTCCCGCACAGCGGATTTGCATTCACCCTCCAATTCCAAGCCTGTATGGCTGCTTCCGGCACTGGATGCAGTCGCCGGAAGTGACCACATTTGGTGGTGGCTTGATGGTGGTACCTTCAAATAAAGTTGAGAACAAAAATGTATTCAAACGAAAGGTGGTAGTTAAAAGGTACGTCGAGCGGCCAGCCGTTTCGAAATGTCCCCTTTCCTGAAAGGACAGCGTCTAAATGTCCAAATTCCATTGACTATTTCTTGAATTGAATTGATCATTTGACCACACTTTCTTTACTATATATGTATAGAGCCTAGTTCTCTGAGGGCGCTATACAAATATACTGTTATTAGTAGTATTAATATTAAATCTGAGCGCGGCTGGTGATTTTGAGCAGAAGTCCACTGTAAAATGGCCGCTACAAGCTAAGTCCTATGAGCTGCGCGAGATTTAATTATACACCAGATAATGCATTTCAATTTTTTCCAATTAGCTAAAAGTATTTTTTAACTCTTTACGCTTGAAATAAATAGAAAATAGCTCTATTTCCACAAAGACATGGCTGCTGCGGCGGTCTTGACAGTGCTATTTCAAAATTCTTTCCTTTTGTTGTTAGTACTTAGAGGACGTCAGGCTCACACCTATAGTATGCCTTGTGTCGCTACCCTAATGAGCCATGGTTTGGCGGACAGAACACTATGCAGAATTATATACATATATATATATATATATGTGTGTGTGTGTGTGTGTGTGTGTGTGTGTGTGTGTTTATATTATCGAGAACTTGTTTCAACTAGTATATATACATTAGCCGGCGGTGCCCTGTCCTGCCGAGGTCGAGCGTGCTACCCGGACCTCCCGGTTCAGGAACAGGATATATATATATATATAAATGTTGCAAGTGCCCTATATAAATGACACGAACAAACATTTCAGTAAATGTTATTGCTGTGCAAGTAATTAGTGAACAGCCATTCAGTTTTCTTAGGGCGCTAAACAAATGAGTTACATTTATACTTGCTTGATATCGGGTTAAGGGGCTACTTGCAACCAGCAACTGAACTTCGCATTTATGTACAGACAATTTATAGAGACAGGAGCAAAAAATAGTTCGCGAAAGAATATGCTAAGATGTAAGATGCCTGCAAAACAAACTTCGCCGCGACTGTCTTTGGCAAGCATTCTTTGGGATGCCTGTGGAAGGTCAGTACAAGCCCCTGGCACCTTGATAAATATGCGAAAACTGCAAGAGAACTCTTGAAGGTGAGGTGAAAAATTACGCGAGTGCAAGACCTAAATTCTCCCCAACGCATTATTAGTTCATATGTTGAGGCATCATTATTTTTTACCTATTTTCTCTCACGATATTTGTAATGGATATCTCTAGAGAAGGGGAGAGAAGGGAGCCATGCTGCTGTTGGCTAGCTAGCACAATAACTTTGCTGCAATCAAATAATAACTCAAACAATTGCTTCTTCTTCCTAGCGAAGCCCTCCAAACGGCAATCCGATAAGATCGCACCTGCCGTCATGTATGTGTCTACACATTCCTATTCCTTCAGCCACCGCCGCAGAACTGCCGCCGCAGTGCGCAAGCTCTGACCCACCTGAGCTCCCCCGGCAGGGAGCAGCCATCTTCGGATAAGAGAAGCAAGTCAGACAACGAGAGAAATATTGCAGATCCTCCTGGTTCCAATTTCGCAAATGCACCTACAAAAAAAAAAAAAAAAGCCACGCTCGACCAACCAGAAAAACCTCAGCACTCCGATCAGACACCACGTGGTCTTGCTAAGTTCAATGCTGAGTTTCTGGAACCTAAGCAGCGGAACTGGTCGGACCAAAGTTTAAACTGACAGATATTTTACAGCTTAAACTAACAGTTTAAACTAACAGACGAGAGAATGAGGGCCCAACTAACTTCCAGCTTCTTTAGACAGAAAGATGGGCTGTTCTTCTGCAACAATGGGGCCGTTGGTCCATTTGAGGTTATACAAATTGCCTGCAACTCACATGAAAACCGTCTATTCATAAACGGTTTATATCCAGGATTCTCTAGGAAGCCTTGCTGTGCTGTGCTGCTTCGTAAGGGGAAATCTGCGATCGCTCCTCCCCCTCACGATTCACCCAGTTCACCTCCAAGAGGCTTCCCTACAGCACTGTCACGATATTGATGAACGTCTTGAAGAACGGCGACTACGACTGTGAGGTTGTTGGAAACTTCTACACGATGCAATTATGTTTTTGAATCTATGTGAGCAGTCGCCAAAGCTAGAACATCGAATAGACACTATGAATGTCATGCTATCACTATGAATGTCAATGCTAATCGCTGGAAGCCGCGTAGGAGCCATTGGCCTCTGTGAAAGAGCCTTGGCACTGAAGAGTGTGAAAGTACCTGAATGGGTTCGCTGTTCTCCGGCAGAAGTCCGGTGGAAAAGGAAAGTGAGACGTTTGCCCAGCGGGCCCAGCAACCTTCCAGCCGATGGAGAGAGGATTGAGCACCAGTCTCGTTTGCAAATATCATCGTCAGTAAGCTTCTGTCTAGACTGTTCATGCCTCTAATTAATGTCTCTCTCCTCGAAAGTTTGAGCCCGCGAGCTCCTGCGGCCAGCGAAAACAGGGTCGCACTCCAGACGGCGGTTCATTGCTCTCAGCCTTTGGACCTACTTTTCCAATCCATGTACCACTAGCAACAGCAAAGTGACCGCCAATAAACCACAACAGGGCCATGCCATAAGCTGATACCACGAGAAGTAGCCCAGATCAAAGCGCAGCAGCTCAAAGCAAATGACCATAAACCAGCCTAAGCAGTGACAAGTGTGAAAAACAGACCCGCAGCTCACATATCAAGCGAGGCAATGCAGCCAAAACGTAAAAGGTAGCAAAGGTCACGCAACCAAATGGCGCGGCACAATACGGCACGCAATTGCAAGCAGCTGGCAAAGCAGTACATCAGCATCGCGTATAGCTCAAGCAGAAAGTGCTCACTGGGATGCAGGCTGCGTGACGGGCGTGCTTGAGGAAGGTTTACAATAGTAATAATAATACACTTGATAAAGCGCCCTCAGAGAACTCAATCTCTTTCTGGGCGCTTTACATTTCCTGCAAAGGAAACACGACCGAACGGTGAGTGTCATTATGCTTGATAAACAGCATGAATAACACGGTTAGGGGTGACATGCACAGGGTCAGCATGCAAGTGTGTTAAGTGGCAGGTTTGACGTCAGAGAGCACGGACTCTGGCGAGTGACTGGTTACATATTGCGCCTGATTCGAGGCGCCGCCGCCGGGGCGTCCCCAATGCCGTTGCTTGCAGTTTAGCCACGTGCCTCCTCTCTTCACCGCGAAGGCCTGCTGGGCCGCCGTCCTAGCGTCGTACACTTTCACGTCATCGCGTCGCCCCGTGGTCACCGAACAATCCACGCGGGCGCTTCGCTCGCCATCACCTCCGCGGACGGATCGCGAGCTGTCACTGCTGTCACTCGCCTCACACGCGGGCGCCATCGCGAGCGCCGGTCTCGCTCTCTCTCGCCGGCCGCCGCAGCTGCAGATCAAAGCCTCGCGGTCGCCGGCGAGGGATGGCGGGGTCTCCCTGGCCGGCGTTGCCAAGCAGACGGCCTCTGCCTCGTCGATCCCCCCCCCCCGCCACCGCCTTAAGACCGCAGCGACGCTTGCTCGATGGCCGCCAATCCTGGACTGGCGCCGCTTCTAAGCCGTCACTTCCGGCTGCTCCTGCTTGCAGCGCCATTGCCGCCACCCCCTGCTGCGGCCGCTCTTGTGCCTTCACCACAAGCCCTTGTGGCCTTGACACCTCAAATGAAGCCAAAAACTTTCGCTGTGAATGAACTGTGCATCAAAGGTTCTGTAGATGCTGCCTTTGCAGGAATATCCGCCGGCGATGTAGCAAGTATCAGGCGGCGTAGTAGCAGGAGTCGGAAAAGTCCTGCAACTGTAAGTCCAACCGTATTACGTAGTGGGAGGTCGGCCGGTTTGCGTCGAGCTACCTCCATCCTATTAATTGAGTTGTCGTTATCCGGGGATGCTGATAAGCATAGCATTTCTTTGGAAGTCCCCTCTGATTTTCCTCTCCTGGCACACGATTTGAGTGATTTGAACGTAGTCTGATTACGTGTGCTACACATATGCCGGCTAAGTTCTCAGACCGGATGCTGCCGTACTCTACGCGGCATATTATCCGAATCCCACTCTGGTCGCCATTATTATATCTGGAAGATGTGTGAGCAGATGTCATTCCAGACGGTCCTCCAAGCTTGTAACCACGTTATTCTTGTTGTTTATTGAGCCTGCGACCACTAACCATTCGATCGTGCTTCCTTTGCAGCAAATTTAAAGTGCCTGGAAAGAGATTGAGTTTTCTGAGGGCGGGCGCTATATCAAGTGCATTATTATCATTACTACTATTATTGCTGCTGTTGTTGTTTCACGAAGTCTCCTTATTATCTATGCCCACTGGACAGCCGGCATACTAAGGCGCACTAGTGACAAAGGACGGCAACAGCTTAGCACCGAGTTATCTGTAGGGAACCACTGCATCAAGTAGTAGCGATTGGTCGAGCACCGAAAAGTACTGACCCCATCATTGCGTATCAAGTTAGGCCTAGAGCCGCGCGATTCGTCACGGCTCTAGATTACGATGCAGAAGCTGTCGAGTCCACGGAATCCACCATGTCGGTACACATCAGGTGTCGGAGGTACAGGTCAAAGCTTGCATCTTTATTAAACCCCAGGTACAGAAGATTTAGTGTAATGTAATGCAATGCATTTCCGTCTGCAACTCCGGAAAGCCACTATGAGCTGTGACGCGGGTGAGTTTGCTAAAGCGAACTCCTTCGCCTCAGCGGCTTTTGGCACGCTGGCGGTAGCCAGCAGCGTGCATCAGTTCACGCAGCAGAGAAGAGAAAGTGGGAAGCGCAGTCAGAAGGTCGGCAGCAGTCGATGAAGTCGAGGCACCATGGAAGTGGCAGCTGGAAGGAATTCCGAGAAAGACGCACTGCCGTCGGCAGCGGGAGAGTAGACGCCGTCATAGAGTGACGCTTTGCACTGGCTAAGTGACAAAGCCGGACGGAGAAAGCGGCCAAGAACAGGTTCTTTGTAATCGTTCATATTATATATACAGGTTCTTTGTAATCGTTTCTGGGCTGAGTCTCACGAAAGCTGAAAACTACGAGCGGCACGTTCAGGCTCTCAAAAGAGAACTATGCCAAAATAGGTTGCTAAGAAAGTTAATGTCCTTGGTGATCATCTTGACATGTTCAATGAGAGCATTGACAGCTCGGGAGCTTAATCCGTGGGGAGCTTAATCCGGGGGGAGCTTGATCCGATGTGAGCTTAATCCTATGGGAGCTTGATCCGATGTGAGCTTAATCCGAGGGGAGCTTAATCCGATGTGAGCTTAATCCGATGGGAGCTTAATCCGACGAGCGAGGTGAGTGCTTTTACCGGGACATTAAGACCACGATTTTAGATACCAAAAGCCTTTAAATTTTGTTACCAATGGCTGTACAGCCGTCCCTCGTTTGTTGCGGTTAATCAGCTCCAGACTCTACCGCGATAAGTACATTTTTGCGAAGTAAGATTCTTTTTATTTATAAATCGAATAATTTCGTAGTCAGAGCATAGAAAACCTGTTCACGAACCTCTAAAAACGGTTATTAACAATATAAGAGCCCTCTGGACATAGAATAATAAAATATTGTCGTCGCCAATACACTCGTATTACCCTATATGTTAGACAAAATAAGAGAAAATAGGACATATTAGATGCCATTCTATCTCACACGTTCAATCCAAGGTATAAAACCAAAGCGCATTGAAATTGCAAGGTAATCAACGATCTCTCTGGGGATATAACCACTCGAAGATTTACACTGAAAGCAGCCTGCCACCATCACGATTATTTTACTTTCTATACAAAGGCATTTCGCTGGTCAGCGAGGAAGTTCATTGAGGCATTAGGACTTAATTTACCCGACCTTCGACACTGATAGCAAAGTTACAGAAGTTATTTTTGCCGAGCTGGTTTGGTCCAGCGGTTAAGGTGCTCGCCCCGACCGAGGTCTGGCTGAGATCGTGGGCTCGAGCCCCGAGGCATATGTGAAGCGCCTGAAAAGTGATCAAGTTCTCTTAAGGCGCTATACAAATGAAATGTATATTCTCTTGGCCACTCATTTCGGCGGGTTCTCTTCAGACTGGCCTTCACTTCCGGCTACTTTTTCTGTGGCGGCGAGCGACTACGAAAGCGTGCCGCTATCGCAAAGAAAACCTCTCCGCAGAGACCGGATCATTTTATGTCTGACCCTGTGCAGCCAGTGCACAGAGAGCGTACATTTAAAATTAATTAAACGAGGGGAGGTGAGTGGCTTCGTCCTACTATTCTTCGATTTTCTATTTTATTTTTTTATTGCCGCCAAATAAGGGAAAGTTAATTTCAGTTGCTGGCGAGCTGCGACGCACAACAGGCATTAATGGACGACGAAACGTACGTCAGCAGCTCGTCCCTGACGTCAGAGTCACGCGCTGCGCCAGCGAACTTATAAGGTTTGGCTGTGTCTACCGGCATGGCAATGACATTAAGCAAAGACGGCAAAGACAATTAAAGAGGTTTTCTCACACGATCGGCGGTTGACGTGCGGTTGACGCGATAGCGATTGAACGTGCCAATTGCCGGATGTAAATCCAATCGAGCGCCTGCGGGACGACCTTGACCGACGTTTCATGGCTGATGCCTGCCAGCGAAACCTCGAAAGACAGTCTGACCGCGACGTTGGAGCGACCCTGTGGCAGAATGGGATTACCGTAACGAGAGGAGGATTAAACGCCGAGGAGGAGGAGGAGGAGGATTGAGGAAGTTATTAACAATTAAGTCACTTCTTCCGAGCGACATTGTCAGGATTACGGTTTGCATTTTCTAACATGCATACATTCTCGATTAACGTGGTGCTACTTTTTGCGGACTGAACGACGATCAACAACGATCAAAACAGTTATTTACAGTCAAACAATTTCGTGCTCTGCGTCATCTTTCGAACGGGGTGTATTCTGGCCGGGAGGAGTATTTGGTTTGGCCTAGCCTATTGCACACACCTACCTCCCCCCCCCCCCCGATATAAAGTCGGCCGTTTTAGCCCGCAGGTATAAAATGGCCCAGGCCTTTTGACCCCGGGTATGCTCTGGGCGGCGAATACTCGGGCCTGTTACACCGGCTCTACTCGGGTGACGGTCTGCAGGCTAGTGAGCGAAGGTGAAGGCGAAGGCGAAGGCGCTAAGCTTGCATGCGAGCCAAGCGTGCAAGAGTGCAAGCGGCAGCAGCGGCCCGCCGTATCTACTGCAATATCGGGCATTTCTTTGCGCCTTGCGCCAGTCCGTTAGCCAGTCTGTAGTGCACCGCTCCCCCACCCCGTAATTCTACTAGATTTCCGTGAGCTCCAGCAGCAGCAGCAGCAGCAGTAGTAGCTCTCACACGCGAAGATCTGGCGTGGCCGGATCTTTCCCGATTTTTCTCGATCTTTCCCGAATGTTGCGTGCATCTCAGATAGTGGCAGCCGTGCAAGCAGTGCCTCTTCCTTTGCAGCAAATGTAAAGAGCCTACAAATAAATTTAGTTCTCTGAGGGCACAATAAAAATGTATTATTATTATTATTAAGAAGTAGCCTGGTCGCTTACTTCGAGCTGAGAGCCGTTTATGAATCCTTAGCGTTCAATCAGTTTAATAATCCTTTGGAGACCGTGCATTTAGTTCGTATGCTCCCAAAGCCTGGAACTCACTCCCGACTTGCATCACGACATCCCCCGACCTGACCACATTTAAAAGGAACCTAAAAACACACCTATT